>JARHVA010001630.1:1765000-2277500 GCA_037957365.1 Torreya grandis | reverse complement strand
ATTATACTATTATCTCTAAGTGATCAACTTCATGAATTACCCAAGGGGTCAATAAAATTTTTACTAAGTTAATCGGTGATGGAAAATAGTACCTAGATAAACACATAAAAAACTTTTTCTCATCTTATAGTATTTTGGGTGTAGAGCATAAAGATGTGCCAATCAAATTATTTGTTGAAACTCTCAATTAAAGATAAATAGAATGGTTTCATCATATATAACCCAATTGTATCCCAAATTAGAATGCAATGAGAACCAAATATAAAGAAAGATTCAAATGAGCTAAAGATGAACATTCACTCCTAGCAAAAGTAACACAAATAAAAAGGATCCTCATGATCTTATGAGAGAACTCATACCCAAATTCAATAATTTAGTCCATAAGATTCCTTGAACTTGTTTTTCCACTTTAGAAAATTAAAAATTATTTCTTTATTAATGCATAAATACTAGAAGTGATATTCTTCTAACACTAGAATCAACCACTAAATATATAATAAGCTCAAATTTAAGTTATCGAGATAGAAGATGACATGATTATGGATAAAAAGATAAAAAGGATACATTCAAAAGTAAATGAATGATTGCATCAGATCCATTAGTTCATAATTTAATAAATTATTTATTGGATTTAATTAAAAATTCCTCATTCCCATTTGACCACATCATATCAATATGTACATTAAATACCATTTTTTTCATACAACAATGTGTGTGTCCTCATATTACAATTCCAACTCCAAAACTCACTATTGAATCATCCCTTAAAAAAATAATTTTTTCATGCATTGGTATACTACTAATGATCATGATGATTATAATTCCATAGATAATTTTAGATTTCTACAGTTATGTACCTCTACTAAACCATTAGATAAAGGTGTATTAGGTACTATTGATCTTGAAATTTAGCTCGATGGAGACTCCACTATGGGTTATTTATAATTTTAACATGACTTTGATGAGAATGATGAAATAGTGGAATATATGAACAATAAATCATTCATTGTGTTCACAAGAGCTTAGAATGAACAATTCAAGGCTACAAGAAAATGTAAAGAAACATTTAAACAAAATAAGAAATAAAATATGCATGAATATCCAAAGGTAACTACTCTAGAGGCAATACTTAATAGATTTATTTCTTTTTCTAAATTTTACAAGGATAAATCAATTGAGAAAATGTAAAATATAATATCTTCTCAATGTCTTTGAATTATGAAGGTCCTAATTCAAGTTACCCTTCTTCATTTGATATCATTGATCATATAAATAAAACTAAGATAAATATCACTCAATTCGAATATCTCAAGTCAAATCTAGATCAAATTGACCAATTGATTAGATTTATTGAATGATAAAGACCCATAATTTCATCTGAAACACTTTAAATAGGAATATTAGTTGTTGATTCTACTCCTCAAACTCACATGGTTTCTTCTATTTTGAGTGGAGATAAATTATATCCTTTCTATGTTTCAATTTTTATTAGAAGATGTTGATAATTAGAACATTTTTCAAATATCTAGGTGGAAAAAGTTGGATGAAATGGACTCATGCTACTATTTTAGTTAAAGGAGTTAAATTGAAACTCCTATTAAAACCTAAAGACAAACATTTGGTACAAAAAATCAAATGATCCTAGTGCAGATATTTTATATAAATAAATAGGCCCTAGTGCATAAATAATATTGTTATAAAAATATTCAGATTTGAATGAACTTATCAAATGAAATTTGAATGATGTATGGACATTAGAATTTAATGGAATTTTAACATCCATAGGATCAGGGGAAAAGATAATTCAAACTTCTCCTTAGAATGATCTTTTCCTTTTTCATACAAACTTCAATTCAAATGCACTAAAAACACAGTTGAATATGAAGCATTGTTGTTATAATTTTAGGTAGTAGAGTAAATGTAAATCTAAAATCTTTTATCATGGGGATATGTTGAACTAATTATGAAATTGGTGTAGAACAAATATCAAATTAAGAAGGATATATTAAATCACTATAGAAATCAGATTTTGGATTGCATTAAAACATTAAAATCCTTCAATATTCTATTTATTCCAAGAGAATAAAATTCTAAAGTTGATGATTTAGTTGTATCTACAAGTTTTTTATTTCCTCTTCCTTAGATAGATAGGAACAAGTATACTATTTAAAAATTATACCACCCAAGTATACTTGAAAACTCAGAGTACTAGTAGGTGTTCAATAATAATGAATCATTGCCTTATTAGAACAAGAAAAAAAATAGAAATTGTAATTTATAAGGAATTTCATCAACATACATAGAATTTTTTTCACAAGAAATCAAAAGTAGAGATAAAAAATTAAATAGAAGAAACAATCAACACCAAGGAGAAAAAACCAATGAAATAGAGTCATTCAACTTAAAGGAAATAAAGATTTGAGAGTTTTGGTATCACTTGAATAATTATTCTATAAACATGATTGATATATAAAGAAGAAAATACAAGAATCCCTAGAATAGAACAAGGTGAACATAAGTACAGAGGAATAACCATGGTATGTAAATATTTGTAAATGATTCTCTAAGGAATAACGTAAGAAGTTCATGTCCCTCTTTAAAATATACATATACATCTTCACTTGGTGTTATGTCAATCTAAAATATTTCCATCCAAGAGATATGTAGCACAACATTCATGTAAAATAAGGCATCAATCCCTTCAAGAAAAAATTGAGGCACTATAATCCCAATATTTCAAACATTAAATAAAAAGAGATCAAAAATATGTTAAATGTTAGAATTATTTTCTTTATAAAACATTCCACATGGGTAAAAAAATTTGGGTCGGTAAGAATTCAAAATTTTTAATTTGTGTATATTTTTGAAATGTTGCATCTAGTTCCACTCTACAAAACTACTTAAAGTATTATTAGAGGATTATGAAACTAATGATTTGTATTTCTAATTTTTATGCCTAATTTAGGTATGTATGTTGTATGGCTGATAGTCATATTATTGTTTCATGATCAATTTTTATGTTGGATAGTAGTTTCATATGTTACTACTCTGCTTTATGATCATGATTGATTTTAATTTCATTATAGATGATTTACATTACAGTATTTTATTGATTCTTATATGTTGATTATTATCATAATCTCAGACTAACTACATGTTTATTTTATTGAGGTGGTTACAAGATAGTCTCACCCTCATAAGGAGTATAGAGGGAGAGTATCATTAGAGAGGGGGTGTAGATATCAACATTAGGGGTTGATAGAATTTTTTTGAACCCACACACACCACATTCTAGTTTCTTGAGTAAAATGAATGTTAAGCTAAATTCTACTTAAGTGATGATTGTTTCTTTATTGTTAATTTTTTAAACAAATGAGGCATGCTTGCATTGTTGAGTTCATCACTTGATGTGATTTTCATAGTAGGTGAGGTCTATGATTTGACTGGATGTTTTGATCAATGTTAGATTGGTGTTGTATATTTTGATTTCATTAAAATCTCTATGAAAACTGAAATTATATTGTGTTAACCTGGAATGTATATTAGTTAGTTGAGATATGAGTATTATTGGTCTTGTTTGATTTTTTATGGATCATGTTTGAGTTGGTGACATTATGCCCCTTTTTGGTGACATAACATAGGAAACAAAAGAAGGTAAACATACCCCCAAAATAAACTAATTAAAAGAAATTGGTTTAGGTTATTATTATTGGCATGTGCCATGAAGTAAAAAGGTAAAAAGGAATTAGGTTTTGATTATTGAAATGATTTAGGGAGTTGGCTTCACCATTTTGAGGATCTCTAGGGTTATATGTGGTTGTCATGCCAAATAAAGAGCTTAATACTACAATTTAACAACCAAATGAAGAGATGGTGTATTGATGAGTGCAAATAGCATGATGGGAAACTCATAGAATTATAGGAGAGTTACCTAGACATGAAAATGTGCATGGGTTATGGAAAAATAATAAGAGAAGAAAAGAGGAAATAATAATCCCAACACATTAGAGGGAAAATAAGGGAGTTCTTGGCAAGAAGAAGAAGGAAGCTATCAACATCTTGAATCAAAATAGTGGATAATACTATAACTAAACAAGTAACACTTTTGATCAGTGTATATAGGATAAAAAGGGTTTTATTTTCTAGTTTTTAAAATTATTTGGGAATAAAATAATATAAGCTTGATCTAGGTTATATCCTGGTTGATTTCATGTGTTGGTATATTTCTTTATGAAATTTAGGGTATCATATTTATAAACCTAGGGATATAATTTAATTCCATCACCAGGCCTATAAAATTAATACTAGGCCCTTCCCTTTTAAAATATTTAGAGATCTTCTATTTGTTAATATCCCTTCAGGGAGATTCCTTTATGGTTCTCTTTTGATTTGTGCATTTATTGAAAGGTTATGGTTGTCATATTATAGTTGAGTCAATTTTATCTTGATAGGCAAGGAAATTTGTTATTTCCTTCATTCTAAATTACGTATGAGTTCAAATAGTTAAAAAAGTTCTTCAAACAACCCGTTGAGATAATATAGATTTAGGAATTTGCTTGAGTTGTTAAAACGTTATGATATATCCTGCTTAGAACTATTTTTCTATATTTTGAGGGTTTGGTTGTATAATTTTTGAGTGATTTGAATACGAGTCAAAATGAGTAAAATTTATGAATATGTCTTAATAGAATTATAATTTTTAAAACCTTAGTCAAATGAAATTAGAGCTGTCAATTGTTTATATTCTTTTCAGGCAATATAGAATAGAGTTATTTGATATTTATTTGAAGATTGAAGCCAACATATAAACATGTGTGTGTATGTACATATATGTGTGTACATACATTCATTTGTACAGTTGACCATGTAAATACATGGTCAGATTAGAAGACTCAATTGGGTTTTATAACCTACTTTAGAGGTATGCATAAATAGATGTATAGTATATAATAAATATATGTGTGTACATATATATATATATATATATATATATATATATATATATATATATATATATGATTGTATTCATCATATCTATTATATACTACACACACACACACATATGCAAATATATTAACCCTGAACATATAGTTGTTCCCTTTTTGACAAGTTAGTACAATTTTTGGTTTGAAGGAAAATATTACAAACATGTACATTAATTATTTATGAGGAACCCTGAGATTATTCATAAATGGATACCTACTTTGGAAAATATTATATTGAATGTATGTGTAAATATATATTTATAGGTACAAACAAAAATAAATGCATTAATTTAGTATGCATATGTACCAAACCAAGTACAGACTTGTCTTTATTTTAAGATATTTAAGAGTTGTAGGTTATAAAAGGGACAATTTGAGTAAAATTATTTAAGTGATTTAATATATATGGATGAGGATAATTATTCTTAGTTTCTATGAATGGTAATTGTTGTCACCAAATCTTGTAACCTAGAAGAAGGTGTTCAAGCCTTTTTTATATATGGGCAACATGGGAACACTTCCAGGTATGTGGGTGTACTTATAGTGGAAGTGAGCCTCTAAATCTAAGGAATAGCTCCCTAAATGTATATTGAAGTGCTTTCACCTATGCTAATGTTTGCTTGTGGGGAAATGAATTAGAATTTGAATGAATTGAACCTATTATAATGGGGTGATACAACAAGATGTTTTCCACATTTCATTCACTAGGAAATAAAGCATACAAACTAGTCTCAAAGTCCTAAAGGATTCTAACATGAGTGTTTCAATATAAAGGTGAGATGTATGAATTAATACAAGGAAAATGAACTAGAGGGTAAATTACATACTCCAAGGATAATAATATACTTGAAAGGAGCTTATCACACTTGACTACACTCTATATGACCTGTTAGAATGAGATTTTCTTGTAGAAGACATGAAAGGACAAGGAAAAGCAAAGGATAGAATCACTGAACTTAACCATTTATCACTTTGCACACTCGAACAAGATATTATTGAACTCAAAAACATATTTATTGAATTATTCTAAGGTAAAAAGTGACATCAAAATAGTAGGGCTTAACCATACTAGGTGTGGTCTATCTTATAAAGGCCAAAATGGCAATTACTTATAGAATTTCAAAGAGAGGAGAAAGAATGAAGTTCAAAGGTCACTAGAACACATGTCCAATCAATAACTAGTTAAATTATAGGGGATTAGATTATGAAATAAACCATGAATTATTAACAATACAAATGTTCATATAAATCATGACAAACTCTCCAAAATGGTGTAAAGAATCTTCAGCTAGCCTTTGTGAAACTGCCTTCATCATGGATCATTTCTTGAGCATTTGAAACTAAATTGGAGAGAGTTAACACATATGCACTATATAAGGGAGGTTGAAACATGATATGATATTCATAATATGTGTTCTTAACTACTAACTATCTTTTAGACACCTATATTCATCATTTGTAGTCATTCATTACTTTTTTGGACTTCATTCTTCACATTTGGCAATCATTGTTCATCTTGGGTCTTTGATTGAGCTTTCATGGCAGAATATGAGTCTAAATATATTGATTTGATGCATAATCCTTGATCCTACATATTTTACCATGTATCATTCCCTTTCCATGTTGTTCATTCCATTATAAACTATGCATGTTGTCATTTGGACATGTAGCCTCATCTTGTCCATCTAGAACCTAGTCAAATTTTCTCTTTCGATCTCATTTGGAGTCTCTTTACTTTGACCTTCAATGTTGGCCATTGATCATTGATCCAAGGTCTCGAGATTATGACATCTATAAGCATTATGTTTAATCTAAGCTCTCTAACCTTTGACTCTCACTCATACCATTGGATCTAGATGTATGTTTGAATGCCAACCATTAGATTTGCCTCTATTTGAATTCAAATAGGTACTTTATGAGAATTTATTGTGAAGTCTAATTTCCCATCATTGATTTTTTCATGATTATCATTAACATCTATGTGCCCTTCATAATTTTAACCCTAATAGTTAATTGATGAGGCTTGATTTTTGTGGATGCATGACTATCATTATCTTTTTGTTCAACTTTAAAGATTTATATCTTGAGATAGAGAGATCGTCAAGATTCAATATTTATAGGGGATGTTCTTGGCACTAAGGGCATTGATTGAATGTGATCTTTTGGCCACATGAGGCTTTTTGAGCATATTTATAATATGCACAAGTGAGCTAACCTATTTATTTCTACATGACATACCATGACACTCTGGTCCAATTAGAGTTGTTTTATGAGCTTTTTCTTAATCTTATATAGCTCCAATAAGTTCCTAAGTCATATGAAAACTTCTCCCATGACTCTAAACTTCTCAGACACCATGAAAACTTGTTACTTGCATATAAGACCCTAAAATGACCTCTAAGTGACTCATATTGACATAAGAGTTAATTAGAGTATGAGTAAGGTTAAAATGGCATTAAATTACATAAAATGAACTAAAAAAAACACTATGACACTATGTTAGACCCTATATAAGTTTTTGAATATAGAGGGGTTGACCCATTTTGACTTATGGTCAAAATAGTCAACATTTTTGGCAATTTCCCAAGGGTGGTATGATTGCTATGCCAATCAATTGCCTAATCCTATCTATTGGGATATGGAGTCACATGTACACTAGTTGACACACATATTGCCTTTTATAACACACCAAAAAATAGAAAATAACAAAAACAAGACATAAAATAAGAAACACACATGTGCTCAACTAGAACACTTAGGGAACACAACACACACAACTAAAACAAAACACACACCTATTCTACTATTTACAAAACCTCATCTTTGTAGACACCTAAAACTAGCCATAGATGACCTCCAATTAGGGTTTTGGCCAATTTCCACCCAAAATGTACAATTTGGCCTAAAAACACTAAAACACGATAAATGATGTGAAACTAACATATTTAAATGCCAATTTTGGCCAAGGTATCATTAAATGGGGCAATGCAAATTATGGGCTAGCTAACTTTAATTAGATGATTTTGAGTCAAAATGCCAATTTTGCACCTAGGTGCTCTGAATTGCTCTTTCCTATCAAATCTCTTATATGAGACACATGCCTTTGTTACTTTTTTATTGGTAACATTCTAAGTGGGAATATGGTTCTACTGCATCTGACATTGCCTTCCAATTCCAATCCAGTCAAATTTTGGAACAATAACAAGGCATTTTAATCAATTTGAGTAATTTGTGCACAAAGTTCTTAATCATGTTTAAGAGCTAATTAATCCAAATCAAGGCCTAATTAAGAATTCCATGGAAATTTTTTGAATAATTTGTTTTGTAAATGAATATTTAATATCTACATCATCAGGTGACCTCATTTCTTGGGAAGACATTCCTAGGCCATAAATACCACAAATATCAAGATTCATGCCCTCCATGCCTCATCAATGTCTTCCATGATTCCCTCTATGCCTCTTAATTTCCATTTCTTATAATTTCATGATGAGAATAATTATAAACTTAATTCTAAAAATTGAATTAATCCTCAACCACACATCTCAATCTCAAGATGGATAGTTTAGATTGATTCTAGACATCTCAAAAATCTATAAATAGAGAGGCCATGAACATCATTTCTAAGACATGATTATGCAAAGTTATAATGCAAGATTGGTTATAAAAACTTCATGAAACTAGTGTTACCATTCTAAATTGATTCCAAGCCAAGACAAGACAAAGCCACAAGGTGCCAAGGAGAGATGGAGGTAGCCAAGCTTCCATTGCTAAGGACTTCATGAGCACAAGCTGAGCAAGCCACCATTACAAAGACATTTAGAGCATCCAAGGAAGGTGAAGGAATTATTGTGTGTTATTCCTTAATTTTTAGTTATGTTTCTCATTTGTTTTTGTTAACTAAGCTCTCCCTAGTGTCTAGGCCTAGAAATGTTATGTTATTAGTGTGTTTATTTCATTTTTTTTTCATTTTAGAACTAACACCATACTAACCATCTTCTCTTGAGTCAAATTCCTAGATCACATAATGGCATGTCCGGTGGGACTAGATGCATCTCACACCTTAAAGAGACCATTTTTCAACTCTAAAATATTTATTTAGGCCCTTAAAACTCTTACAAATTGATTTTCTAACTTTATTTTGCCATTTTTGTTTGCCACGATTTTACATAGTAACTGACATTGGTAAGCAAGACCAACATTGGTTACATAGCTTAACCGACATTGATTAGCAAAAATGACATTGATTAGATTTTGGTTAGCCAAGGTAACCGTCATTAGTTGTAATAAGTGACATCGATCACTATGTTTTTCTTATAATGTAGACTCGAGAGCTATTTTTCCAAAGTTCATTATTTCAAGCTAAAAAGAGATTCAAAGCTAAAGGACATGCTAACATTTTTGCTATAAGACTAAGCTTGATATTTTCTCAAAACATGTTTAAATCACCTTTTCATGCTTAAAAATCAATTAAGAACCTTATTTTCATGTTTAACAAATATTTTAGATGTTTTTGGTGAATGTTTTCAAAGTTTGCAACTAAGACCAAGGGGTCAAATGAACACCACCTCACTTTCCTTTTGGGCTTAAAAATGAACTCACCTTTTTAAAAGCTTTTTGTATTTACTTATTTGTTTAGATTATATTTTGTTTGGTAAAAAAAAGGATGTTGTGTGTATGCTCTTCCATTTGTCCCCTATAGGGAACCCTTGGAATCAAAAGAACCATTCCTATTGCAAGTAGCTTAGTACAAGGCTTAGGAAAAAAGGCATATAAAGCTCTCCCAAAAAACTCATCAAAGTTTGGGTGACCTTGAAAATGACTCTAAAGTCTTTATACTTTCATGTTTTCTTTATTTTTATGCAAACTTGGCTTACGAGGGGGACTTCATCACCTCCCACAAGTTCTTTAGGGAAGATTTGACCTGGGGTTTCATCTCCTGGCATTGACTTTATTTGGATCATTTGGAGTTGCACATGGGACGTAGTGGCACTTTTGACATCACACTACACTGAGTGAATAGCAGGATGTAGTGGTTACAAAAAAGACTAGACCTTTTTGCAACAAGCCAAGTGATACATACCCAAAATCTATGCTTTTCTTTTGCATTATTTGACATGAAAGTCATTATACAATTGATTCCCTTAGATCATTCAAAAACTTATTAGATATTAGACAAATCCCCACTTGCCATGGAAGTATTATTGGTGTAAGGTGCACCTCAAGGTCCATGTTGTAGTACTATTATTTGAGAGAATGGGGGGTGTAAAAAACCTACTATATAATGCACATTTACTTTTGGATGAACACTTAAAATACTCTTAAATGATGTATATTAATGGATTCTAATAATACCAAGAAACCTTGTTAGTTTAGGATCTAAGGGTGATTGATTAGTTGGTCTTGTCCTAGTTTAAAGTCTTTTTTAAAGTCTCAACTTGGTGTAAACAAACAATCTAAAACCAAACACATAGTCCAAATTTTCTTTTGAAAAAAGAGGCATTTTGCTACTTGTGTGAGATCATCAATTTACCTTGTTCAAAGTTCATCAAAAGCTTGAGAGTCATATCACCCACTTTGGCATAGTTATGCTACCCAATTAATTCTAGACCTTTACCAAAGTTTTTTAAGTCCTTCACTTATAATCTAAATTCAGAATTATACCTTTACAAGTTCATAGGGTGAATGTGTTAAGTGGGTTCACCATTTAAAATAAACTTGAGGGAACTTAGGTTTAATTTCCAATTTGGGTTGAAAGCCATTTAAGACTCATTAGCATTTTCCTCACTTGATAGACTTACGCTATTTTATGCTAAACATTTGCACTTTGAGTCTATTCACCACAACATTTTGAGTCAAAAAAGGTAGTGTTATGATGTCAAAATTATGGGAAAATGTCTTTGCCTTAGAGATTCCTTAAAAAAAACTTTTTTGTCACACCTTTTGGGTAGTATAGCATTGTTACTATTAGTGTAGGTTCTTATTTTTCCCTATTATTTAATTAGGGAAATTATATATTTGTGCATACATGGAGTTTTCCTACATTCGTGGGATAGGCTAGCTTATGTGGAGATGTGTGTCATAGATGTGTCATAGGTGTCATGAGAATGTCATAAGTAACTCCTTTGATCGACTATTTCAGGTATGGGAGTTACTTCTCTATTCTTAGCACCCTGTCACCACCTTTCATGGAGGAGTTACAGTCTATTCTTGGGGTGCTTTGACCACCTTTTGTGGAGGAGTTACTTACGTGCTCTCCTATATGTATTCTTCACTTTGGCCATCTTATGTTAATGGAATATTGGCTTTTCTCCAAATTGTCTATGCAATTGTCTCTTATTTGATTTCATTTACTTTAGCATTTTTTGGTATTCACTTGCTTCATCCCGTGCAACCACGACTCGTGCATCCTCGTTATTCAGACCTTGGCGAATCCTCTGATATGGTATCAAAGCCACCCTAGTAACTGGTTGTCTATTTTGATATTGCTTTCATTGAAATCTAGAGCTTTGTTAAGGAAATTTTTTTTTGAAATTAAAAAATTTCCAGGAGATATTTCTAGTTCTCCGTGCTCTTGTTCCTTCCATGGCTTGTTTGGTCTCTCCATATACATGCAGGTAGGATTTTGCAAGATCAAATAATCTTGTTTCTGTCAATCAGCTTGCATATTTTGTGTTTTAATCAAAATTTCAGGTTGTCACATGCGTTTGCAATCTCTTGGTTTCTGATTCTACCTTTGCATGCCCTTTTTTGGTTGCTGGGGTCATTTTTTCTAGCTAAAGGCATCTGTTTTACACTAGATCTGCATCTTCTGTACATCAGCAAGAAAAATGCCTTCTGAGTTTTGTTTGTAGCCCAAAAAAACCATCTGAGTATCTTTCATTTTTTGCATACATTCTGTATACTTTGCAAAAATATGCTCAGAAAGCTAAAGTAGGACCCGTCTCCATTGGTAGTTGCAATTTTGAAGGCAGTTTTCAAATGTTCGTTCTTGCTCATAAGGACTCCTTTTCCCACAATTTTTTTTTATTTTAGCTATTTTTTCATGATCTATGCACTAGTGCAGACATTTTTTGATTTTGATGCTAAGATTTTTTAGAGATAGCAGATTCTCAGTCGTGACATTGCACAGTTCTCATTTTGGGAACTTCAGAGGATCATAACTTTCACATAAGACCTCGTATCGAGATGATTCTTTTTTTGAAAGTGCATGATTTTTTGAGTAGATCCTAGTGGTGCTATTTATTTCTCTAGATATTATGTCAAAGTTGTATTTTCAGCATATGCTCTTCATGAGGGTTTTTTAATGCATTAAAATCAAGACCACTTAGTATTTCTTGCTAGTGGCAGTTGTAAACACACTAATATAAAGTTCCAAATCATTTTTTTTATGGGGGGTTCTTTGATTGAACAATATTTGATTTTTTTTAAAGCTTGTATATTCAATTGTCGAAGATGAAGGGTGAGGCCCAGGTTGGCAGGAGGCTAATTCCCCCTCATAAAACCTCCTTTGGATTCCTCACTTTGTGTTGAGTCTAACGAGTGGTTGGAAGGCCACTTTCTCCCTCAAAATAGGCATTTTTTAATGTTTTAGTGCTATTTTTTTGTAAAAACACTAGTTTACAAGAAATTAAATCTTTAATATATTGCAAACAGTAGCTCAGATTTGGGTGCCATTTTGTGAAAAAGTGTTTGTATTTCAATTATCCACATCGTAGACTTGTTATTTGTTAAAAATTCACTAGTTTATAAAGTGCCTAAAATTTGGGTCTCTTGGGACGCATTCTCGACTGAGTTTGACATCTTGTTTGCTTAAAGTCTTGTACTGATTGCTCTAAGATGCATTCTTGACTGATCTCGACAGATTTTGAGCATGAAATTTCATATTTGGGGGGATCAATATTTTGGGGGGGTGTGATTCCTTTTCAGCACTTGCAATATTTGCTTTCATTCTCCTTTCTGCATAATTTCACAACTTGCAATCAACACAACTTCACCTAAATTCAACTTAAAATGGATTATTTTCAACTTAAACCCCTAACACCCTTTAACTATCATGAATAGAAGGTTAAAATGTCAATCATTCTTAGAAGCAAAGGGTTGTATAAGATCACCATGGGTACTAAAGTAGAACCCAACACTGATGCTAAAAAGGTCAAGTGGTACAACCGTAGTGATGAAGCCTATAGATTACTGAGATTTTCCATGTCTCTAAAACTTATCTTCCATTTAGAATCCTCCAAGACTCCCAAATATATATGGGAGACCCTAGAAACCTTATTTGGGAAGCTTGATGAGATGAGAGGTCATGAGCTCAAAAATGAACTCATAAGTCTAAGTCCTAGAAACTTTGACACCCTATAGGACTTCTTCACTAATTTTAAGGACCTTAGATTGTAATTGAAATAATGTAGGATAGAGAAGAAAGATGATCAACTCATCCTTTCTATTCTCGCTAAGTTAAGTCCAAGCTATTCAGTCTTTGTCTCCACTTTCCATGCCAAAAAAAGTGCCCTTGGCACTACATGGAAAATGCCTTCTTTGGATTCCTTCATTGCCTACTTGACTAGAGAGCAAGATAAGCTAATTCAAATGGGCACAATGAAGTCTACTCAACCCCAAGCTTTGATAGCTGGAAATGGTAAGGATAAGACTTCAACAAAGGAGAAGAAGAAAAAGAACAAGGACCAGGGGAAGAAGAAAGAAAACAACAATCCTGCCAAAAACAACACTAAGTCTTCCTCCTCCAATGCTAAACCTAAGAAGGAGAAGGTTAAGTGTGCCTATTGTAACAATATAGGGCATGATGAACATAAATGTATAAAGAAACAAATAGATCACCTAACTCATCTTCTAGAGAAGCACAACATAGGTGTTCCTGAGTCCATCAAACAAAATTCATCTACCCAAGATTATACTAAGGCAAAAGGTAAGGGTAAGGAGAAAGAAAAGGGAAAGGCCCTTGTAGCTACAACAGCTTCTACTTCTTCATGGGTCATTGACTCGGGTGCTTCTCACCACATGGGCTCTTCCCTAGTTGATTTTTCATCTTTAGAGCCTTGTAGCATGACTTCAATTAGTTTGGGTGATGACACATCAGTTTCTATTGCAGGGAAAGGGTCAGTTGAAATGGAAGGAGGAACATTCAATAATGTTCTAAGTGTTCCTTCTCTTTCAACCAATCTCCTATCAGTGTACCAAATCACTCACATTGGTCAGGGCATGAGAGTTGAGTTTTCACCAGATTTAGTGGCTATCAAGAAGTTGCATAGTGATACTACAGTGGCAGTGGGTAGGGCAGATCACCAAGAAAGGTTATACACCTTCTCACATTTTTCACCTAATTCTTCTCCAACAACATTGTTGACTCATTCAAATGGAGTTAGTAAATTATGGCATGAGCAGTTTGGCCACCTTAATTACCGCTACCTTGAGCAACTTTGCAAACATGACATGGTCATTGGCTTGCCTCGTGTCTAATTCTCAAAAAGACTTTGCAAGGGGTGCTCCCTTGGGAAGCATCCCAAAGAAAAATTTGACAAAGGCAACGCTTGGAGGGCTTCACAACCTTTGGAGTTAGTCCACAGTGATGTATCGGGACCCTTTCCCAAACCATCTTTCACAAGGGCCAAGTACATCCTCAATTTCATTGATGATTTCTCTAGGTACACTTAGATATATTTTCTCAAACAAAAGTCTGAAGTGTTTGAAAATTTTCAAGACTTCAAGGCTCTTATTGAGAAACAGAGTGAGAAATCCATCAAGGTTCTTTAAACTTATAATGGAGGGTAGTATGTCAACAACAAATTTGAGCAGTTTTGCACTACAGAGGGGATTGATTTGCAGCGCAGTCACTTACAGTCCTTCATAGAATGGGGTTGTAGAATGTAAAAATAGATTCTTGAAAGAGATGGGTAGCTGTATGATTCACTCCAAATCCTTAGCACCACAGTACTGGGCTGAAGCCATCAATTGTGCTTGCTACATTCAAAATAGGGTTCCTCACAAAGCTTTAAAAGGGATAACACCCTTTGAATCTTGGCATAAAAGGAAACTTGATGTTGAGCACCTTAGGGTTTTCAAATCCCCAACCATGGCCCACATACCAAAGAAGAAACACAAAGCTATGGAATGTCAGTCCAAGCCTTGTATCTTTGTAGGATATCTGGATGGTGTTAAGGGGTATCACCTTCTATATATAGTCACTCATGAGTTGTTCATCGAGAGAAGTGTCCATTTTCAGGAGAGTCCTAGAGACTCAACACTTAGCACTTCTTCTCCCTCATCAAATCTACTTCTTCATGATGATTCCTCATCATATTCAGATCAGCCATAGCAGGTTCTTGAGCCAGAGACATCTTCTTCTTCTTTGAGTTTAGATAGTGAGGATAGTGATGTAGAGTCATCCACCTCTAGTCAGTCAGAGGATGAGGAGTTAGCACCTGACTCACCCACTTCTGGGCCACTTTGGGCTAGACAGACACTTGAGAGTGTTGGCACTTGGGCAGGAGATCTTGCAGATGACAAATGAACTAGGGGGATTTTCAGAGAGATCCACATGCCTTCTTTGCTTTAGTTTTGGATCCACAGACTTTTTGAGAGGCATCGAGGATACTTGAGTGGGATAGTGCTATGGAGGAAGAATATTCTTCCTTAATCAAAAATCACACTTGGGATTTGACTTCACTTCCTAAGGGAAGGAAGATGGTTTGATGTAGATGGATATATTAGACCAAGTTTGCAGCAGATGTTTCGGTTGATAAGTACAAGGTGTGATTGGTTGCCAAGGGTTTCTCACAGGTGGCAGGCATTGACTACTCAGAGACATTTGCACCCATTGCAAAGATGACTTCTATCTGACTCACCTTAGTTATTGCCACAACACATGGTTTGGATGTGCACCAGATGGATGTGAAGAGTGCCTTTCTTCATGGAGACCTAGAGGAGATGATCTACATGGAGCAACCACCAAGATTTGTTCAGGATTCTTCCTTAGTATGCAGACTTAGGAAATCTATCTATGGCCTCAAACAAGCCCCTCGAGCTTATTATGCCAAGATGAATTTCTTCCTTCTCATAGTGGGTTTCACTAGGTGCCATTCTGACCCCAATGTCTACTTCTTGCGGTAGGATGATTCGCTCCTGATTTTGGTTCTATATGTTGATGACCTTTTGATCACTGGGAGTTCTTCATCGACTATTACAGTGGTGAAGGCATCTCTCTAGGATAGATTTGACATGACAGACTTGGATTTTTTGCATTACTTCTTTGGTATCGAGATCTCACAGTCAGATTCAAGGATATCTCTTGCACAACCTAAGTATGCTCTTGATTTATTGTCTCAATTTCACATGGCTGATTGCAAGCCATCTCTAACTCCCTTTCTATCAGGAGTCAAGCTTGAGGCTGACTATTCTTTACCATTAGTTGATGTCACTTAGTATTGACAACTTGTTGGCAATCTCATCTACTTGACTCACACCAGACCTAACATATCATATGCAGTGGGACTTGTCTCCAGATTTATACAGGAACCTCATGAGCTACATTAGAAAGCAGCTAAGAGGATCTTACATTACATATAGGGTTCACATAGATATGAGACTCATTACAAATTTGGCATAGAGGTTGACTTGGTTGGATATACATATTCAGATTGGGCTGGTGATTCACAGACTCGCAAGTCCACTTTTGGTTACAGTTTCTCTCTAGGTTCTGGTCCTATCAGTTGGTCTAGCAAGAAGCAGAATGCTATTGCTATATCATCCATAGAGGCAAATAATATGGGAGTTGTTAATGTAGCTAGTGAGGCTATTTGGATTTAGGGGATACTTTCTGAGTTTGGCATTCCTATCAAGTAGCCCACCATCATTTATTGTGACAACCAGAGTACCATTCAGATTTTCAAGAATTTGGTTCAGCACCAGTGGACCAAGCACATAGAGATTCACATGCATTTCATTTGGGAGCTTATTCATAGTCAGGTCATTGACTTGATATTTTTCCAGTCTTCAGAGCAGGTTGCAGACATCTTCACCAAACCTTTCACTGAGAGCAAGTTCATTCATCTATGAGCTCTTCTTGGGGTGCGGTCTACATCTGTAGCAGCATCATCTTCGGGGGGGCCACTAGCCTCTTCATTTATTTTATGTCTCTCTTTTGGAGGGAGTTTTTTCCTATAGGTTTTATCCTTTTCTCTATCTTATGGGAGATTTCATTTGTACATGGGTACCTCATCAGGCCTAGTTGTCGGGACCCATTTTATATTTCCACACTACCCACCTAAGCTGCACTTATGGGGGGTGTTAGTGTAGGTTTTTATTTTTCCCTATTATTTAATTAGGGAAATTATATATTTGTGCATACATGGAGTTTTCCTACATTTGTGGGATAGGCTAGTTTATGTGGAGATGTGTGTCATTGATGTGTCATAGGTGTCATAAGAATGTCATAAGTAACTCCTTTGACTGGCTATTATGGGTATGGGAGTTACTTCTCTATTCTTAGCACCCTATCACCACCTTTCATGGAGGAGTTACAGTCTATTTTTTGGGTGCTTTGACCACCTTTTGTGGAGGAGTTACGTGCTCTCCTATATGTATTCTTCACTTTGGCCATCTTATGTTAATGGAATATTAGCTTTTCTCCAAATTGTCTATACAATTGTCTCTTATTTGATTTCATTTACTTTAGCATTTTGTGGTATTCGCTTGCTTCATCCCGTGCAACCATGACTAATGCATCCTCGTTATTCGGACCTTGGTGAATCCTCTGAGAGTTACACTACCCAAAACATTTCAAATATCTTTTCATAAACCCTTTTGCATAGAGTTCCAACTTTGTCCATATATCTTAGACTAATCCAAGTGTACTTTTTGTGATCCTTGGTCTAAAGCACAGTTATACCGTTCACTTTTGTCTAAACTTATTTGTCAAAAGAACCAAGTTTTATACCATTATTTATGATAAAATAAACTATTGCTAAAGTGCCTTTTGTTTCATACCTTATACCTAGTTGATCAAGTTCATGACCAAGAATCAAATTCCTAGTGTTTGTTAGAAGTGTTTTAAATTTTTTAGATTAAAACTTTCATCTATTTGAAAAGTCTATATTTTGATGCCATTTGGCCAAGAGTCCTATCACATGCCTTATTTGAGCCTAGATTTTGACATCGTGTTTGGCCAAAAGACCTAGCGACTTTTAAATCCCTAGATTAAACTGATTTGAAACACTTCGACCTTAGAGTTTATCATTTTGATTTTTGGTCCATTTACTTGCTTATCTTTGTGTGAATAGTGAAATGTTAGATACTTTACGCTATCTTATTTCCTCACAAATATTTGCATAAACCTTTTTATCCTTTTGACAAATCTAGACCAAGTTGAAGCATCATCTACTTTAGATCTTGTCCTTTTTAGAGTTTTTATAACTCTGTGACCTTTTATCATAAAATACTGAATATGGATCCCAACATGTATTCCTACACTCGTATTGGACTCATGTTCACTCCAAGGATTAGTAATGTAGTTACACAAGAATAAATAGTACAAGACCCCTATGCAGATAATATTGCTCATGAGATTGATTCTTATCCCTCATATAATACTCAATTAGGGGCACAAATCCAAGATCCATTAGATAGCTATCTAGTTAACACACCACCTTATTCAGAATAGGACCAAGAATAAACTACATAATACCTAGCTATAATACCCATAGTGCATGAGCTAGGTATTCAACAGTCATATTCTAATAATACAACTTCCATGTATGATCTATTTTTGTTTGAGAGACATTTATTAGAGAAAAAAGATGAGATTTTGGTTAGAGCCATAGAGGTAGGGGCCAAGTTTCCAACAAACTTAGACCATGAAAATTTACCAAGTATAGTAAGAATGCCCCTCAATATCATTTACAATCAACAAGATTCTTCTAGCAAGCCTATGGCTCTAGTCCAAATAATGCATCAAGACCCTAATATATCTAATCAAGGTAAAAACATCATGGAAGATCACTTTAACCAAATGTAGATAGCATATCAAACCTACCTAAATTTAGCACATGATTTCAATCAAATGAACACGGTGAGTGATCCTCTTATTTACCTAGTTCCTTCAATAGGAGTGTTGATAGAGTTAACTAGATGAGAATATGAATTCTGAGTGATTTGTACAAACCATTTTGATAGATAACTTGATGCATATACAAGTTATTAAAGAATTGTCTTCATCCTCTACACTAAATAGTGAGCCAAATTTAGTGGAAAATATGCAAACAATGTCTAATCCCAATCAAAGTGGTACTAATGCACAAACAACTATCTAAAAGCATGTGCCTATAGTTAATCCCATGAGTAGATCATCATACCAAGGAATAGTGGTTTCTACACCCTAGCCTCAACTAGTTGCTTCCCCAAGTGTACAACCTATGGGATTAAATAATCAAACAGCAACCAATGGCATGCCTTAATGATAGAATATGATGAATCCCACTCCCCCTCAACAAGTAGCAAGTAGTATTCCACAACAATAGACATAATCTAGTGTATCAATGCAACAGAAGACAAATACATTACCACCTCAATTAGGGGCAACTAATGTTCCACCTCACCAAGTAATGATGAACATACCTTTTTAGTCATAGACTAATATGTTAATTCAAAACCAAGTAATGACTAGTCAGTAATGTGCAAATATTGGTCAGTGATAAATGTTGAATTTGCAACTTACTTTCACTTCTCCATAGGGATTCATACAATAAAGAGGTCCCCATGGTTCTCAAATACCTACTAGATAACCATTGGTTTAAAATGTGCCACAAATTCAGAGATAGGGTCTTGGTCCACAAGTTACCACTCCACATCAAGGTTCGATTAGTCGGTAGCATGTCAATTTTCAACCATAACAGGCATAGTATAGTTATATCCCTCCATCCCAACCATAAAATCCTCTAATTCAAACCTTTATTTCCAACTCAAACCATAATATTATGCAACTAAATATGTTATTTCATGTACATCCCAATCCATGTATGTGTATTCCTAGTCCATTCCCCAACCCAACCAATATACCCCAACAAGTATCTCCATCATACCCTGGTAAAAGTGTCCCACTTGTGACCTCCCAACCATCTACCCAAACCAATATTCTCCCTCAAACCAATGTTCCTTCCAATATCCTATCCCAAGAATTGCAATAGATGAAGGATGCAATTGCGATAATTCAAGCAAGTAAATAGACTAAAAAGTTTAAATTGGATGAGATGTGTTCATACCCATTCAACATGGAGTATTTTTAGATACCATTTCCTCCAGGATATGAACCACCAAAATTTGACAAATACAAAGGGAAAGGTGACCCTAAGGCTCTTTTGACCTAATTCTTTGTCACATATCAACTAGTGGCATATAACTACATATAACTTTTGTTGTTGTTTCTAAGGAGCTTGGTTGAACAAGCCTTGGAGTGGTTTTTAAAGTTGCCCAAGAATTCAGTAATGGATTTTGATGATCTTTCTAATAAATTTGTGCAACACTTTTCCTATAATCTCGAACATGAGACTTCATTAGTAGACTTAATGCAAGCAAGGCAAAAATATGGGGAGAGTTTTATAAGTTACTTAAAATAATGGAGAGTCCTTTCAATCCATTTCACCTATAGTTTACCAAATAAACAATTAGTCATTATGTTTACTAAAAATTTTCATAGTGAGATAGCTTACCATCTGGAACTAGAATTTGCACATACATTGAAAGAGATCATTGATAAAGGTTTGTTGATCAAGTGGGCACTCATCAATAAAGTAGTCATTAAGCTTAATTCAACTAATCAAGGTACCAATCAGGGAAATGGCCAACATCAACATCCTATTCAAGCGTAAGCATCACAACTAGCACAGGCTAATAACCAAGAAAGACCAAAGAAATTCAACCACAATAGGAATGTTATGGAAACTAGAGTAACCAAATCTCATCATGTCCAAATAGTAAAAACATCATCTACACCACCTTTTTTGCTTATTCCTACCCAATAACCTCTTCATCCAATACCACAAGCACAATAACCAAAACCTGCACAACAAATACAATAGCTCTTACCATTGCAAACCCCTCCTTTTAGGATAATTGTGCATTCACATCGTGTCTTTAGTGACCTAAGAGAACCTATTGAATTTTTATTTTGTAAGCTTGCTACTGCTAATCTGATTAGTTGGCCTATACCAAAGCATTATCCGTAAGGCATTCCTTATCCTAATTGGTATCATGAAAATGAATTCTATGACTATCATCAAGTCGATGAGCATAATCTATGAAGATGTGTCCAAATTAAGCTTTTAATTGAGAATATGTTGGAGAATGTGGAGATAACATTGGATAATGGTGCTTCCAGTTCTAATCAAACTCTAGGAATTTATCAAAACCCCTTTCCTTGACATAACAATTAGTAGTATCTAAATAATCAACAACAACAATAATGGCTAGTGTAACAACAAAATCAAAAGTATCAAAATCAAAGGCCAAACTAGTAGAACCAATAAAATTAGTAGCAAAACCCACAATGATAGAATAATGGACAAAACCAAGGTTAAAATGGTAATAACTAACAAACCTACCATGCAGTTACACATGACTATAATAGAGTTGTAGCTCATATTGTAGAGGGTAGCATTAATACCATCTCCATTAATCTTAGACCATTGCTAAACAATAATATTCAACCAAATTACATCGATAATCCTTCTTTAACCTAGGATTGTATACAGGCAAAATAGCAAACTAGGACTTCCCCTTTTGGACATTATATTGACAACTCATTTTTGCCACATGACCACATGAAAGTGCACCGACGATCAAGACTTTTTCTATCTAGTCCCACATCATTTCTAACATCAGTTAGTAATAATAGTCTAGTATTTAATCTTGATTATGAAATCACAACTCATAGGGCAAATATTATTATCCCAAGCCCACAACCATCTGCTACTTTGCCTATCATCCAACCAACCATTCAGCCTCAGAATAAACCATCCACTACTGACCAAGATAAGAAGTTTGATATTATGAAACAATTATAGAAGACACTAGCATGAATTTATATTTTAGATTTACTAAAAATGCCAATAATTTGTAAGAACATATTAAATGAGTTTTTGACCCAATCCATTGTTACTCGTGACATATCCCCTGATAAATTTCAAGCTTTGGTTGGATACCTAGCTCTAACCCAACAAGTCACATTCAACCAAAGTGATATGTCTTCCCTTGGTCTACTCCATTTATAATATGGCATAAAGTGAAACATTTCCCTATAGATAATGGATACGGCCTTAACATAGTGTTTCTAAATCTCATCAAGATTCTTGGGTACGCAATGATAGATCCCCAACTAGAAACAATAACTATTAAAGCCTATGATAATCAACAAAGAGAGTCACAATGCACTAGTAGTTTGTGAGATATCATTAGGCCTTTACCCATGATACACTTTGTCATGTGCTTGATATTGAGTTATCATACAATATACTTCTAGGTAGGCCTTGGTTACATGAGATTCATATAGTCCCATCAGCACTACACCAATGTAACAAGTTTTCCCACTCATGGATGGAAGTGAATATTCCAAGAGATTTACACCCATATGAACACTACAAGCATCTTGAGGCTAAATTTTAAAGCTATAATTATTATTAAAACATGACTCCAAGTTCCAACCAGGATAAAGGAAAGGCTATACTTATTGATCCTTCACCAGATAATTTCATAGATCCTAATACCTTGGATTCCCTTTCCCACATGCCACATATTGAGGCTTCCAATCATTTCACCATTTTAGATATGGACCAAGAGAGTATGTGACTCATGATACATTTCATATTACCAATCTTACTCAAAATATAAAAACCTTTGGGTGATCTAAAGTCACCCCACATATACATTGGCAATAAAAGAGCAAAGATAAGGGACTTGTCACATTTGTACTAGCATCTAGCCTAGAAATTAACCCTCTTGAAGGGGATGAATCATGGTTATACAATGACAATCAAGTTGATTGTTATAAAAGTGAAAAGTATCCTATTCCCAATAGTATCATGGAGCATCACAATTATGAAGTAAGAGGCCTCAAACTAAATCAACAAGGAACCATCAAGCCAATTTCCATGACTAAGTATGAAAGACCTTATGGACCTGGATTTAAACTGCCTGGGGGTGACCCCACATATCTTGTTCAAACTCCATTACTAGTGATTAGTGATGATGATGTCGATAATGAAGTAGATTCCAATCATACCCTCACCTTTGATAATCTAATTGAAACCAACATATTTGATAATAATTCCATTTGTATCCTTACCCTAGCCATTCATCACAACCTATTACCATTATATTATCCCTAATTGATAGATTGGGACCAACAAGAATCTAGTCTATCGATTGATGAGTTCCAAAATGATGAGGCATTTTGTGATTTCTTAGGCCTAATAGACAACATTTTGTTGGGAGATCATAAATCAATATTCTCAATCACATTAGATCTTTTAGCCTATTTTGGAGAGCGAGTTAACACAATTAGCCAAAAACAAATAATTAAAACATTGGGGCCCCAAAGTGAAAACCTCATTAAGGCACTTTCTGACTAGGGAAAAAGTAAAGATAAAGGCTAGTCTAGTGGTGAAAACCTATTTCAGGTGCTATTATATGGGGGTGTTTATTCTTCTTTGAATTTAGAATAGGAGACCACTAATGATGAACTTGCCTATGGATCCAGGTTCAGCTTTGAGCAACAACAAGTATTTGATAAAATTCTTCAAGAATTTTTGACTATTTTTATCACATGGATAGATCTCTGATTAGGGGATTTAGATTCATCATGCTTAAGATAAGTTGAGGATCAAGTCCTAATGGAGGACCCTAACATAATCTAATAATTCAAGTCATTACCTACTATCCTAAAAGATGGTTTGACCCTTCTAGTCAAAGATAAAACAAAGGTAAATATCAAGACTCCATCAGACCTAATATGGGTAAAATTAGGCATGTCCCTTACTAAGGAGGAACATGACATCTTTACATCTCTATTAAGATCATTTTTACATATCTTTGTATGGGCCTATTCTTACATGCCAAGTTTAGACCCCACCTTGGTTCTAGATCACCTTGTGGTTAATCTTGATGTCAAAATGGTAAAACAAAATCTACACAAGATGCATCCTCACATTACTATATTATTAAATAAAGAGTTGGAAAAACTCTTAGAAGTAGGATGTATCCGATCCATTGACTACTCAGAATGGATCTCTAATGTGGTAATTGTTAGCAAAAATCTTGAAGGGGTCAGAATTCTTACTAATTTTTGAGACATCAACAAAGCTTTTCCTAAAGATGATTTTCCCTTGCCTAATATTGACATGAATATCGACTCCACAGTATATTATGAAATGCTTTCACTCATAGATGGCTTTTCAGGATACAACAAGATTAGAATAACACTAGAAGACCAACATAAAATAATGTTTACCACTCCATGGGGAATATTTTATTATCAGGTGATGTTATTTGGCCTTAAGAATGTTGGAGCTACATATAAAAGGGCCATGACTATCATATTCCATATGATACATGATATTATTGAAGACTATGTCTATGACATATTAGAAAAATCCAAAACTAGGGCTGATCATCCAGTAGTGTTGCATAATATATTTGAAAGATTATAGGAATACAAAGTTAGAATTAATCTAAATAAATGAGTGTTTGGTGTGACTTTAGGTAAATTACTTGGATTCATCATGTCTCATAGAGGTATTGAAGTTGATCTGGATAAAGTCCATGCTATAACTGAGATGCCACCACTAACTAAATTAAAGCAACTATGTAGTTTACAGGGTAAGATCTAGTCAATATGATGCTTCATCTCTCAATTAGTAGATAAGTGTCATTCATTTATGTACCTTTTAAATAAAGGAGTTACATTTCTTTAGGATGATCACTGCCAAACAACTTTTTAATAGCTCAAAGACTATCTTATTAATCCTCCTATTTTATTACCTCCTATGCTAAGAAATCTATTATTATTATACCTATCATCTATCGATCATGCTCTAGGAGCACTCTTGGCTCAACATGATGACAATGGAAAGGAGAATGTTATATAGTACCTAATCTATACCTTGGTTACATATGAACATAACTATGTACCTATTGAAAAATCTTATCTAGCCATGGTCTTCACAGCTCAGAAACTTCACCATTACATGTTGAATAATAAAATCATGGTCATTTCAAAAGTAGATCCACTCAAGTATTTACTATCTAAAATAGCTTTTAAAGTTAGAATGGCTAAATGGATCATGCTTCTCAGTGAGTTTGACATAGAGTATGTCAATTAGAAGGAAATAAAAGGACAAGTTCTAGCAGATCACCTTGCTAAATCACCTCTCATAGACACACAACCACTCACATTTCAATTTCTTAATGAATCTATCATGATCGTCATTAACACACCCCTTGAGGAGAAGCCCTAGAAGTTACATTTTGATGGTTCATTCACTACACATGGATTGAGGGAAATCCTATTATTTATTACACCACAGGGGGAACTAATCCCTAAATCATTCAAAATTAGTTTTCTTTATACAAACAACATGGCCAAGTATGAAGCACTTATTGCAGGTCTTCGATAAGTAGTGTAATGGAATATATATCATCTCTAATTTTATGGTGATTCTTAGTTAATCATCAATTAGGTCACAAATCATTTTCAGACCAAAGATGACAAGCTAGTTCTATATAAATCCATGGTCAACACTCTTAAACACCAAATTGCCAATATTTAGTTTGAGCACATACCAAGGGCTAGTAATAGAATTATAGATGCCATGGCTACTATTGGCTCTCTGATTCAAAAAATAGATAAAGCTAGAGAGTATCAGTTCCTCATCAAGTATTTGTCATCACCAGCTCATGACCCTTCAACTACTGTAATGATATGTGATATTGTTGGTCCTAATTCTATCTGGTACTCATACCTTTACAACTACCTTCATGAATAAGTTATACCACCTAACCTCTCTCAAAAACAAACCAAAGCCTTCATTCATCATTCCACTTGTTATACTTTACTAGGATCCACCCTTTATCATTGTAGTTTTGATGGAACTATACTTCATTGTTTAACTTTAGCAGAGTCTATGCTAGTGTTAAGAGAAATTCATGGAGTATGTGGAGCTAATTCTAACAGGGTATTCCTATCCAAAAAGCTCTTGGGTACTAGTTATTATTGGCCCATAATGGACATAAATTCCATTGCATATGTAAAAAAGTGTGACAAATGTTAATGGCATGCTAATCTAATTCATGCCCCAGCAAAAACTCTAAAATTGATGTTAACACCATGGACATTTTCTACATGGGGATTTGACCTCATTAGGAAGATCAACCCCACTTCATCTAATGGCCATAAATGTATCCTTATCACCATTGAATATTTCACTAAGTGGGTTGAAGCTATACCCCTCACTTATGTGACTAGAAATCAAATTTCTAAATTCATCTTCAACCATCTCATTTGCCACTATGGTATCCCATCTGACATTATATCTGATAATAGAGGATCATTTAAGAACAAAGATGTAGACCAACTATATACTAAATATAACATCACACAACATTTTTCTATAGCATACCACCCTTAAGGTAATGGTTAGGCTAAGGCATCCAACAAAACCATTATCAATATCCTCGAAATGATTATCAATAATTTTGGTCATGATTTTCACCTCTAGATATTCCCTTCCCTTTGGACATACCATACCAATCATCATACCCCCATAAGAGCCACTCCATATTCACTTATTTATGGTACTGAAGCCATCCTTCCTATTGAGGTTGAATTGCCTTCACTATGCATCTCTTTCAAGAATGTCCTCGATGATCATGACTATCAAGTAGCTAACCTTCAATCGATAGACCTACTTGATGATAAACACACAGCTATGCTCAATAATCTTCAAGCATATTAAAACCGACTCAAAGGCCACTATAATTGGCATGTTGAAAATAGAACATTTGAACTTGGTGATCTTATTCTTAAAGAAACTAAAAGAATACCATGGCTGAGAAGAATCATAAAGGGAAATTCAAACAAAATTGGATAGGGCCTTTCATTATTACTATAGATTATGGATTAGGAGCATATAGGCTTGCCACACTAGATGGAGATGAACTTCTTGAACCAATGAACATAATTCATCTCAAGCAGTACTATGCTTGAGCGCTAAAGTGTATTATCTATGAGGACCATTTTAGTTATGCCATTTTATCACTATTCTTCTTTGTACATAGTACCGTCCTTATCCATCCTCTTCATCATATCCACTTTCTGCTTTTAAACAATCAGCCTAGTTTGTTCTAAAGCATATCCCATTTGACCTTGGTTTTTTGCCATTCATTATACATTTTTATCATCAATATATTTGATCAATTTCATCAGTTGGTTCAATAACTTTAGACTGAGATCATATTTTGGGATAGTGTGATAGAAGTTTCAGTAGTTGCATCCTTCATTTGTTATTTCTTTCTTACCACCGGTCTTGCTACTAATTATAACCACCTTTGGGAAAATTAGTAACCTTGATCTATGTCATTATGTCCTAGTTATAAATGCTTATAGGAAAACTAAGGGAAATATTAAGCCTTAACATACTATCTTGCCACTTCCTATGTTATATTATGCCTTTTTACCAACTGTGCTTGTTTTGTTTGAATTGACTACTACACTAGTCAAATTCCTCTATTGTAAGGGTAGAACTATAGTGACTTGAGGTCTTACTCTTGGATTATGTAGGTAGTGATCAATAATTTTTGAGGTTATCTCAATCACAATTTTCTCTATGCTCTCACCATTTTATGAGTAACCCAAGTTTGAATGCTCTCACCATTTTTCAAACAATCTAAGCCACACTCTCATCATTTTGCGAGCAACCTAAGTTTAAATTCTCTCATCATTTTACAATAAACCTAAGCCATGCTTTCACCATTTTGCAAGAAACCTTAGTTTAAGATCTCTCATCATTTTATGAGCTTGAACCATTTAGTGTCTCATCATTATTGATTTAGTTGAGACACTCCAAAACAATTCTAAAAACATTTGTAAAATTGTTAGAAAAGAACAAAAACATTGACCACTTCTTTGCCTTAAAGATTCTAGGAACCCTTACTAAGTTATAAGAAAATAACTTGTCATTTAGTTTCTCCCTCTTTTTTGGCCTTTTTATCTCATTCACTTACTCTTTTATAAGACCATTCCTATTATTCTATCACATCCATTTTATTTGTTTTCCTCAGTTATCACATTCTTCCCATTACCTAGGAAAACTATATTTGGCCTAAAGTTTTTTATTGGATATTACATCCATAGAACTATGTAGGCAGCGTCCACTTGCCTAGTCCATATAGAGACAACTTAGCCACCCCCTTCCTTTTCTTTTATTCCCCCATTTTGTTCATTTGTTAATTTTTTGCCTATTTTCTAGGGGTAATGTTCATAAGGTTTATATTGCATTGTTTATTTCTGCTTATTTTATTTGTTTGTCTACCTGTTTGTTTGCTTTCAGCACTATTGCCTTGATTTATTTACATGTTAATTGGGTGATTCATTACCCACACTCACACTTGAATCCATCCATATTCATGTGTTTCCATTGTCATCATGGATCTATCATTGGTGCATTATTTTATATTTGAGTATTGGATTACGGGAGTTAGTCCTCATGCATATTTTGGCCAAGTTATCATGATGTTATACCATGATTCCGACTAACATGTGCTATAATAAAACTTAGCTTCAAGAATTCTATTCATAAATGGGGGCATGTCTTTGGCACTAACATCTTGATTCCATCCTAATCATATCCCAAATAGAGTAATTAACCATGAAAGAATTTCAACCTTTATTAGTTTAAACGAGCATCTCCCTACTAGTAGGTTGTTCCAATTCATCATTACCCTTGGTGTTAAATTATAATCATCATTGACCAAGTTTATCTTATTTTCCATAATCAGGGTCCAATGATTATAACCACCTATGGGCAAATCATTACACACCATCCCACCTATATTTCTCAATGATTATAACTGCCTTTGGGCAAATCATTGTATTATCACCACTTTACTTTTTATACCCATACAAGGACATGTTATTATCTTTTTTGTCTATCCTAATAGGGGAAAATCCATCTTCTTAATGATTATAATATCCTTTAGTCAAATTATTGTGTTATCATACCATGTTGCCACTATTAGGGTACAATGTTTATAACTACCTTTGGGAAAACCATTGTGCATCATCCCACTTGAATTATCAATGATTTTGGACTAATTTTTAAGTATCATTGTGTTTTTACCCCATCATCTTTCCTTTCTTTGGTCCCCTCATTTCACTTCTTTCTTTTTGAGGGATAATTTACCGACCTACTTATGCCAACCATTCCCTCAAGGGGTATCATATGGTTAGTTTATCATCATTATAGTTGTAGGCATACATAACATTTTCATTATTTGAGAATAAATTTCTTTGACTATGGTTTTTAACACCTTCCCAAATAGGGGCAAACTATAGACACCTAAAATTGGCCACTTATGACCTCCAGTTAGGCTTTTGGCCAATTTCTACCCAAAATGTACATTTTGGCCTAAAAATACTAAAACATGCTAAATTATGTAAAATTGACATATTCAAATGCCAATTTTGGATAGGGTATCATTAAATGGAGAAATACAATTTATGGCCTAGCTATCTTTGATCAGATCATTTTGAGTTAAAATGCCAATTTTGCACCTAGGTGCTCTGGATTTCTCTTTCCTATCAAATCTCTTTCACAAGACACATGCCTTTATTATTTTCTATTGGTAACATCTTAAATGGTAATATGGTTCTAATGCATCTAACATCACCTTCCAATTCCAATCCAGTCAAATTTTGGACCAATAACAAGGCATTTTGATCAATTTGAGTAATTTGTGCACAAAGTGCTTAATCATGCTTAAGAGCTAATTAATCCAAATCAAGACCTAATTAAGAATTCCATGGAAACTTGTTGAATAATTTGTTTTTAAAATGAATATTTAATATCTTCATCATTAGGTGACCTCATTTCTTGGGAAGATATCTCTAGGCCATAAATGCCATAAATATCAAGATTCATGTCCTCCATGCCTCATCAATGACTTCCATGATTCCCTCCATACCTCTTAATTTCCCCTTCTTCCAATGTCATGATGAGGATAATTATAAAATTAATTCTAAAAATTAAATTAATCCTCAACCACACATCTCAATCTCAAGATGGATGGTTTAAGTTGATTCTAGACATCTCAAAAATCTATAAATAGAGAGGCCATGAACATCATTTCTAAGACATGATTATGCAAAGTTATAATGTAGGATTGGTTATAAAAACTTCATGAAACTAGTGTTACCATGCCAAATTGATTCCAATCCAAGCCAAGCCAAAGCCACAAGGTGCCAAGGAGAGATGGAGGTAGCCAAGCTTCCATTGCCAAGGACTTCATTACAAATACATTTAGAGCATCCAAGGAAAGTGAAGTAATTATTTTTTGGTATTCCTTACTTTTTAGTTTTGTTTGTCATTTTTCTTGTTAACTAAGCTCTCCCTAGTGTCTAGGCCTAGAGATGTTATGTTATTAGTGTGTTTATTTCATTTATTTTCATTTTGGAACTAATACCATACTAACCATCCTCTCTTGAGTCAAATTCTTAGATCAAAATCTTGATGTGAAACCTCTAATCATACCTTGGTTCCCTTGGCATCTTCATCACTCCATGAAGGTAGCCTAGCATGAGTATTATGCTCACCACCAATCACTTGCATATGTAGGTTATCAAGAAGCCAATCACCTTTGAATATTCTTAGGTATACAAGTGAAATTTCGAATACATTCATGAATGATATTTCTTACTCTTTGAGAGCCTTGGTTAGAGCTATAACTATTGTGATCTCTATCATATCCATTTGATGTTCTCCAAAAAAATATAGACTAGAGTGTATGATAGTCTTTTCAACATTATCTTCTTCTAGGATAGGAAGTGCTTGATGTTTTAAATCATAAATATCCTCTTCTTCATAATCTAATACCTTTGTATCAACCTTAATATTAGGTGGGTATCCTTATTGTTATTGGGGCATAACAACTTCTGCCTTAACCTCATAATCCATGTCTATAACTTCTTAGACACTAGAATCATCAAATTAATTCATAACAATAGATTCTTGATTAGCAGAATGACCTTCATCTTTATGCTTTATAGGAAACTTTTCAACATGATCATTAGTTTCATTATCAACCTTTAAAATAGATATATAATCTCTTCGAGAAAAGGGAGACTTACCCAACTTGTCAAATTCCTTGCATATGGCATTAAGATTTTTCCATAGTTTTTCATTCACAACGTGAGACTCTTCTTCATGATTATTGAGACAATCAACATCATGTTTATTAGAGGCATTAACCAAATCATATGTATACTTATTGAAAGGAGTAACATTACCAAGATGATTAAACTTATGACATATGGCATCAAACCTTTGCCACAAATCATTCTCATCCACCTCATGAGTGTCATCATCCAAAACATCCTCATCAATGGCAAGGATAAATAAATCATTTTTACCAATATGGTGATCAATTATATTCATTGATATATTATCATCATGTTCATGAATAATATAGTTACTTTTAGCAACATGAGAATGTTTGACACTCACCTCAGCTCCTTCAAATGGCTCTTCATACATGATATAAGTCCCAAGGTCAATTTTTTTAAAGTATGCATAAGGATCATGTCCATATGCATCTACACCATAATCATCCAAGAAAAAATTAGAGATTCCTTCACGTTTAGAATCTCCATCATCCACATTAGACTCCTCTTCATGAACAAGATAATTCAAATTAGAACTTGTCTCAACGTAGGGCTCAATATGAAACCTTGTAATAGCCTAAGTCATTATGGTTGCCTTGGCTCCATATCTTGTTTCAAAGGCCAAGAAATATCAATAAGCTAAGAGATAGTCACCTATCTTTGATATATAGTCCCTTTATAGGCAGATTTCAAAGTGAGTTGGGAGGTCAACAACAACTATATCTTGAAGGATAGGAAAACTAACACAATCATGCAAGAAGAACTTCAAGTTTTTTATTAGTAATATCATCTTGGTAGGTGTACCATCTAGTCAAATAACTCCTTTGCTATAAGTCTCCTATTTTAGGCCCAACTTATCAACTACCACTTTGGGCATGATTGAACTAAAAGCTCCACTATCAACTATGCAATTATGGATCAGTTTGTCACCCACTATGAGAGTGAGATAGAATGGTGGAGGTTTCTCAGTCCTAGTGGTTTCAAAAATAGTGTTAGGATCATTTGTAAGGATAACATGACTATTAATTTGATTTGAAGGAGGAACACTAATAGGGATAGTAGAAAACTATTTGTGTAAGAGTTCCTTTTGACTAGGCATATGAAGAACATCCAAAAGGGAAATGGATGTTTTAGTACTCTTAAATGAATCAACAATGTTTAAAGAAGACATACCTACTTTATCTTGGATTCTTAGAGGTAAGGAAATGCTTGGAACCTGAGGAGTTGGAGTGCCTTGAATAGTCCTTCCAACATTTTAATTTAGAAGATGTGTAGAGTTATTTGAGGTTGCCACGCCTGTAGCCATACCCTATTGCGTTATATGAGGATTGAATGAGTTTGTAGGAACATTAATATCACAACCTAAATCTTTTATTTTGGATCTAATTTCATCTATAATAGAGGTTCCTTGATTGAGTACAAAAGTGTCCTCAACTAGGAAGTTAGTGAATATATCTTCTTGAGGATGTCCACCTTAACTTGTATGCATTGTGACTTCATCTTTAGTTGATAAGAGAAGATTAACTCTTCCTTGAGAAACAAGAGCTTGATCTCCACCTTCACTAGTGTCCATGAATTGGCCTTGATGCCAATTTTCACCTTGCACCGAATTTTTGTGAACCACTGCCATCTCTCTTGCATTGGTGGTGAAGTTAGGGTTATGCACATTGGTAGGCCTATTGAAGTTAGGCTACCCTTGATCTCTTCCTCTCCCATATTGTTGACCATAATATTGTTGATATGGGTATGGATTTTAATAGGCACTTTTTAACATATTACCTATCCCAAGCTTAGCTTCCAACCATTGAATATATTCATCTTTGTCTATGGCATTATCTTCCTTCTTAGGAGTAGCTCTAGACTTGGTGTTAACATTAGGAATTTGGGCCACATCTAGAGTATTAACATAAGTATGAGATAATGGAGGCATAGAAACCTTAGGAGGTAATCTTACATCTTAGATGAGACCATTATTAGATTTGATATCAAGATCATATACTTTGGGAATATTGGAACCCCACATGGATTTAATCATGATATCAATTTTAGTACTAATGGCTCTCAAGTAGGTAGGGAACATAAACCTAGGAGGTGGAATCATAAGAGGGGGGAATCTATTCCAAGTCTTATAAAACCTCTCATTGAAATCATGCATTAATTATTTAGGGTCTATTTTGATCACGTTAAGCTGATGTATAAGAGAATTATGGTCACTTTCATTTCCAAATCTTGAGGTTAGCAACACTCCAAACTCATCCCATGATATGATACATCCATCTTTTAGAGTCCTATACCAATCAAAATCCTTCCCTCTAAGGGAAATTTCAATGAGTCTAATGTCAATGTTCTCTTGAGTGATGTTATGAAAGCTACAAAAGATAGATGCATCCCTAATGTGTTCACTAGGTGTAACATGACTTTCACCATTGAATAGGGGCACACCTTTTATATCATTAAGAGGGATGGAATCATATACTTGAGGATGAATTCAATTTAGTATTAAAGGTAGGGAAGGCATGAGGTCTAGACATATATTCTTTGAGCTCTTTAAAATGCTCAATTTCTTCAATTTATTCAACCTCTTCCTCTCTATCAAAATCTATTGGTTCTCAAAAGGGCAAATTAGGTTGAGGATATTAAACTTCAAGGGGAAGTTCAAGCTAAATAGGTGGATTAATGGGGTTGAGCACTCTACTAGAGGATGACCTAGTGATAACCATGAATTATGATAATAAGATTATGAAAATAAAATGGTCTTTAATTAGATTTACCTTGATGGAGTTGCTAAATGTTGAGTAGCACACCAATTTGCAGCCGATGTTATCAAGATCAACATTCACCTTGAAGAATTATCTTTAAGACAATGGGTCCCACCAGGCATGCTAGAACTATTGTCACCAAATATATCACCCTAGAAGAGGGTATTTAATCCTCTTATATATTTGGGAAACATGGGAACACTTCCAGGTATGTGGGTGTACCTATAGAGGAAGTGAGCCTCCAGATTTAAGGGCTAGTTCCCTGAATGTACATTGAAGTGATTTCACTTATGCTAATGCTTGATTATGGGTAAAAGAGTTATAATTTGAAATGAATTAAAACTATTATAATGGGGTGATACACCAAGATGTTTTACACATGACCATCACATTTCATTCACTATGAAATAAAGCATATAAACTAGTCTCAAAGTCCTAACAAATTCTAACATGAGTGTTTCAATATAGAAGTGAGATGTATGAAACAACACAAATAAAATGAACTAGAGGAAAATTTTCACACTCCAAGGATAATCATAAACTTGAAATGAGCCTAGCACACTTGACTACACTCTATATGACCTGTTAGAATGAGATTTTCTTGTAGAAGACATGAAAGGACAAGGAAAAGTAAAGGATAAAATCACTGGAATTAACCATCCATCACTTTTCACACTTAAAAAAGATATTATTAAACTCAAAAATAGATTTATTGAATTAATCTAAGGCAAAATGTGATGTCAAACTAGTAGATATTTTCCATACTAGGTGTGGTATGTCGTACAAAGTCCAAAATGGTAGCTACTTATAAAATTTCAGAGAGAGGAGAAAGAATGAGGTTCAAAGGTCACTAGAACACATGTCCAATCAATAACCAATTAAATTTTAGGGTAATGGAGTATGAAATATAAATTTAATGTTTCCCAAGAAAAATTTCCATAGAAACCATGACAAACTCTCCAAACTGGTGTAAATATTCTTTAGCTAACCTTTGTAAAACTGCCTTCATCATAGATCATCTCTCGAGCATTCAAAAATTAATTAGAGAGAGTTGACACATATGTAATGTCTGAGGGAGGTTGAAACATGATATTATAGTCATAATATGTACTCATAACTATTATATATCTTCTAGACACCTATATTCATCACCTACAATCATTCATTACTTTTTAGACTTTGTTCTTCACATTTGGCAATCACTATTCATCTCAGGTATTTGACTAAGATTTTGTGGAGGCATATGAGTCTAAAGAGATTTATTTGATATAGAATCCTTGATCATACATAGTTTCCCATGTGTCATTCCCTTTCTATGTTGCTCATTCCATTATAAACTATGCATATTATTTTTCAAACAGGTAGCCTCATCTTGGTCATTTAGAACTGTTGACGCAGTGGATTGCACTAGGGGCAAGGAGGTTAAGCTCCTGCCTTCCACACACAACAATGGAAACTCCCCTCTCACCTCTGGGACTGGTGAAGTAGGAGGGGAGAGTCTCTAAGTAAGGGCTAGCTCCCTTTGATGTATCTGATTTGTTCCAGTAAGTGCTAACATATATATATATATATATATATATATATATATATATATATATATATATATAATGGGGGGGATGAAAAGGGAGAAAGATTGAAGGAAAACAAATCTATTCTAAAGGAGGTTATGCACCAAAATTATCTGACCTTCTCACACTCACACTTAAAATTAGACAAACACATACATACACTTCAAACTGGCAGAAGGACCAAGTTGTAAGAAACTTAGCATGGAGGCTTTAATGGAAAATACAAAAAAATAGAGATTCACCAAAGGTGTTGTGAAAGGCACACTGTATAGTAATTTCTTCTATTTTTGCACTTCCAAATACAACTCTCCTTGTTAGCTATAGAAATGGCACCTTATACACACCAGGTATGTTGGTGTTAAACCTATGGAAGCATCAAGAAGCAATGACTAAACACAAACTAACACTCAGACATACATAGAGATATCTAACCAGGACAGAGGTAAAAAATGCGTTTATTGATTCAGGTGAAAATTTGCCAAGGTTACGCCTTACAAATGTGGAAGATACATTCTCAAATGACAAGTCTCTAATATATGGAAGAAGAAAAGAAGCCTTTTGGCACCCTTTTTATAAGTGACCCATGTGCCTTACGAGCATCGAGAAGAGCAGGCCACTTAAACATCAATGTTGTGTCAGCCTTGGCTCTAACTTCAAGCATTTTTTGACACAGGCTATGCCATTTCCCCATTAACCGAGATTGCTCCTTGAATGCACCTACACAATTTTTGAGCTCATAAATGTGAAATGAAGAAAATGGGTCACACAGTTGGCCATTTTCACCTTCTAATGGTCAATTCATAGACATTGTTTCACCTACTACAGTAATTTCTTGAATCAACACCTCCCTTCACCACTTAGACTATTTGCCTGCTCCTACACTTGGCACTTTTGTCTTTTCCCTACCTTGTCTCTTTCTGGCTCTTTTGGCCCTTGAGCTATCTCTGGGTGGGTCGCTGCATTCCTTGAGCTCCTTTCATGGTTGGTGTTTGGCCATTTAAAAAACAATAGCTTTTTTACTGGCTTAAAATTGACGTTCGTGCACCCGTCATCACTTGAAAACCAATGGCCAATTCACCTTCTTAAGGTTGATGGCTTCTGGGATGTCACCATCCTTGGTAATTTCATTTGGATTTTTTGCTTAGTTCCCTTTTCGTGGGTTCCCTTCTCTATTTCAGACTTTCTTGCGAACAAAAAGTCCACGGGAATTGGCCATTTGGCTTCCCTGGGTTTTTTGGCTTCGAGCCTTTCCCCTGCTAATAAAAAGTTCACGAGAATTGGCTGCCTCTAAATTTCTTCACTTTAGTCTTCGCTTAAGTCTTTCGGGCAGCCCCTCCAAATTTCTTTGATATTTCTTTCTTTGTGGCCTCTTTGAAGTGCCTTTGCCTTTTGTAAGGGCTTATTAAACCTGGGCCACCCTCTGCAAGGGCATCTGCCCTTCAACTTTGGGGGCACCTCATTGAACTGACCCTTTGAACCAATCGTGTTGAAAAAAAGCATTGATCCAGTTCAATGATTCAAGGCTACGCGCTAAGCCCATTGAACCAAGCCTTTGAACTTTCCTTGTTCGCTTCTACCATTGATCCTGCATGTTAAACTGCAGGCATTGAACCAAATGATTGAACCAAGTGATTGAACTGGTTCAACGGTTCAATGTTGTGTGCCGATGAACTCACCAAAGGACTGATAGACTAAAAAAGGCATTGAACCAATGCATTGAACCAGTTCAATGGTTCAACAGTTCAAGTGACTGCTAAGCCAAGATTTTTGAACTCTTTGCTAAACTGAGTGATGAACTTAAAGATTGAACTAAGGTCAATTGAACTATAGATTGAACCAAGTGATTGAACTAAAGTGATGGCTCAATGGTTCGAAGATGCCAACCTTGCAAATTTTCTTTAGACGAAGGCCCAAAAGAGCCTTGTAAACCCTAACACTTTTTGAACTGATTCTTCGTCTGCCAAGGATTTCACTCATTGAGTCTGTAGAAAACCAAGCTCTACAGATTTCGTAGAAATAAACCTATAGAGTTCGTAGAAATTCTTGGACTTGTGCAAAATCAAAAAATGAATTGGCCTTAATCAGCGGGGAAGAAGGGGACCTCTTTTTTGCCCTATTGGGCAAAAAATGGTCAACAGATTGGTGACTTCAAGGGGAAGCATGCCTGCTATGCTTAGAAGCCAGTTGCCTTGAAAATCCATTAGGCACGGGGTTAGATTGTAACTTAAAGACCAACAATAGCTTTGATAAATCTAGAACCAATTACGCAGATTCACCTCAAATGGAAAAGAAAACACACACAAAGCTAAGAAAACTACTTGTGCAAATAGCACTTAGGGGAAACAGGGAAAGAAAACTGAAAGCAACCTACTATATATAACTAACCAGGTATTTTTGATTTCCTCCTAGATCAAAGGGAAAGCTTCTAACGCCTCCTTCATCTAACACACCTAGTATTGATAATGGATCCCACAAGGAAATATTTATGTGTAGCTCCTTCACCCAGTCTACCATGTTGATCTGAGGATTGATCCCTTCCATATTTTCTTTGGGGTCACTTGCAGCCTTCTGAGGCATAGGCCGAGGAGCTAAATGTATGAATAGCAGCCTAAAATTTGGGAATTTCTAGTTCACCTGTGGTGGAAGAGATGGTGTGGATGTTTGAATAGCTGCTTGAGTTTCTTCCACAACTCTCCCTTTGGATCTTGTGTTGGTTGCAACATAGTAAGCCTGATTGTCTGTAGCACCCACATAATTGATTGCATAAAACTCACCTTCCAGGTGGTTAATAAGAGTAGAGTCAAGCTGACTCTAACTGCTACTTGTGATGGGTTGCATTGGAGCCTCAAAGACCTGGGAATGAGCGGCTGCCTGATTGTCTAACACATTTGGGTAACAACCCATCATCTAATTTGCATAAATGGCTTACTCCTAACCATATCCCATTGTTGAACAACTTGGTTGTTCCTACACCAGATTGTTTTGAATGGGCACCATGACCTTAGATGATGAAAAGGGGCTTGGGTCATAGCCTTGGAAAGGTTTGGTCTGAGCTTGTTGCCTTTTAAGAGCTACAAGTTTGTTTGACATACTTTGCAATAGACTCTTAACTTCATGAAGCTCATTGGATGGAGCAGCAGTTGGTTTCTCTATGCTAGGTAGAGGAGCTAATGTGGGAGCAACAACCTAAATTAGAGGTAGCATTTCTGGGAAAAGTGGCATATGGGGTCTAGGGGCTATTTTCCCCACCTGCACTAAGCAATTTTCAACTGCTATGGCAATGTCATAGGTAGCAGGTAACACATGCCCTCCCATGGATTGTATCATAATATCAATATCATTGTTTAATGCTCTTAAATAATACAAGAAAGCATAACTAGCAGTCAGTCTTACCAGAATGGGGATTCTATCCCATGTCTTCTGAAACTGCGTGTTGAAATCTTACATATATTCATGTGGGGCTCTCTTCATGGTCATCAGCTACTCAGCAAGTGAGAGGTGGTCACTCTTTTCTCCAAAATGGTTTGCCAATTGAGTACCCAATTCATTCTAAGAATGGATTGAATTTATAGGCAAAGTCCTGTACCAGTCAAGAGCTTTGCCCTTGAGAGACAATGCCAGCAATCTGATTATGATATTTTCCTCTATGACATTGTGAATATTGCAAAGGTTAGAAATATTTCTAATGTGTTCAATAGCTATAATGGGCCCCTCTCCATTAAAGGGAGGCACACTTTTGAGGACCGCTCTTGGAATTGGGTCATAATGCTGGAGGTTTAAGGGACTCTGACCACGAAAGGTCACAAATGGTAATGTCATAGCTATAAGGGGATTCAAATGGGGTACTTCTCCTGTGAAGGAAGCACCTATAGCCAAACTAGGAAGATGACTCACTGAATAAGGATAAGTCCCTTTGAACCTTAGTTGCCTTGCTGAGTTAAGAGGTAATTCAATGAATTCAAAAGGGACACCCTTATTAGCAGATTGTGTGGTGACTTTAGGCATCAGAAGTCAGACTGGTCTTTGATTAATAAATGAGGTTCTTACCAGTGGAGTCACCAAATGCTATAAATAGTTGATTTGTTGTAACAAGACCAACATCAATCCTGAAACCTTACTGAGTTGTAAAACTAGGTCCCATCGGGTGCGCCAAAAACTGTTGATGTAGTGGATTGCACCCAGGGCAAGGAGGTTAAGCTCCTGCCTTCCACACACAACAATGGAAACTCCCCTCTCACCTATGGGACTAGGAAAGTAGGAGGGGAGAGTCTCTAGGTAAGGGCTAGCTCCCTTTAATGCATCTGATTTGTTCCAGTAAGTGCTAACACACACACACACACACACACACACACATATATATATATATAAAGGGGGGGATGAAAAGGGAGAAAGATTGAAGGAAAAAAAATCTACTCTAAAGGAGGTGATGCACCAAAATGATTTGACCTTCTCACACTCACACTTAAAATCATACAAACACATACATACACTTCAAACTAGCAGAAGGACCAGGCTGCAAGAAACTTAGCAGGGAGGCTTTAATGGAAAATATAGAAAAATAGAGATTCACCAAGGTGCTGTGAAAGGCACACTGTATAGTAATTTCTTCTATTTTTGCACATCTAAATATATCTCTCCTTGTCATCTACAAAAATGGCACCTTATAGACACCAATTATGTTGGTGTTGAACCTGTGGAAGCATCAAGAAGCAATGACTAAACAAAAACTAACACTCAAACATACACAGAGATATCTAACCAAGATAGAAATAAAAAATGCATTTATTGATTTAGGTGAAAATTTTCTAGGGCTACGCCTTACAAATGTGGAAGATCCATTCTCAAATGACAAGTCTCCAATATATAGAAGAAGAAAGGAAGCCTTTTGGCACCCTTTTTACAAGTGACCCATGTGCCTTACGAGCATCAAGAAGAGCATGCCACTTAAACATCAATGTTGTGTAGGCCCTAGCTCTGACTTCAGGCATTTTTTGACACAAGCCGCACCATTTCCCCATTAACTGAGATTGCTCCTTGAATTCACCTACGTGATTTGTCTACTCATAAATGTGAAATGAAGAAAATGGGTCGCATGGTTAGTCGTTTGCACCTTCTAATGGTCAATTCACAGACACTATTTCACCTGCTAGAGTAATTTCTTGAATTGATGCCTCCCTTTGCCACTTAGACTATATGCCTGCTCCTACACTTGCCACTTTTGTCTTTTCCCTACCTTGTCTCTTTTTGGCTCTTTCGACCCTCAGGCTATCTCTGGGTGGGTCACTGCATTCCTTGGGCTCCTTTCATGGTTGGCATTTGGGCATTTAAAAAATAATAGCTTTTTTACTGGCTTAAAATTGACACTTGTGCACCCATCATCGCTTGAAAACCAACGGCTAGTTCACCTTCTTAAGGTTGACGGCTTTCGAGACGTCACCGTCCTTGGTAATTTCCTTCAGCTTTTCTACTTAGTTCCCTTTCTGCAAGTTCCCTTCTCTATTTTAGACTTTCTCGTGGACAAAAAGTCCACGGGAATTGGTCGTTTGGCTTCCCTGGGTTTTTTGGCTTCAGGCCTTTTCCCCATGGACAAAAAGTCCACGGGAATTGGTAACCTCTAAATTTGCTCACTTTAGTCTTTGCTTAAGTCTTTCAGGTAGCCCCTCCAAATTTCTTCAGTCTTTCTTTCTTTGTGGCCTCTTTGAAGTGCCTTTGCCTTCTGCAAGGGCTTATTGAACCTAGATTGCCCTCTGTAAGGGCACCTGCCCTTCAGCTTTGGGGGCACCTCATTGAACTGAACCTTTGAACCAATCACGTTGAACCAAAGTATTGAACCGGTTCAATGGTTCAAGGCTTTGCACCGAGCCCATTGAACCAAGCCTTTGAACTTTCCTTGTCTGCTTCTGTTGTTGATCCTGCATGTTGAATTGGAGGCATTGAACCAAATGATTGAACCAAGCTATTGAACCGGTTCAATGGTTCAATGCTACGTGTCAATGAACTCGCCAAAGGACTGATATACTAAAAAAGGTGTTGAACTAATGCATTGAACCAACTCATTAAACTAGTTTAATGGTTCAACGGTTCAAGTGACTGCTAAGCCAAGATCGTTGAACTCTTTGATAAATTGAGCGATGAACTTAAATATTAAACCAAGGCTGATTGAATTGTAGATTAAACCAAGTGATTGAACTAAACCAATGGTTCAATGGTTTGAAGATGCCAACCTTCCTTGAAAATTTTCTTTAGACAAAGGCCCAAAAGAGCCTTATAAACCCCAGCACTTTCTGAACTGATTCTTCATCTGCTAAGGATTTCACCAACTGAGTTCGTAGAAAACCAAGCTCTGCAGAGTCCATAGAAATGGACCTGTAAAATCTGTAGAAATTCCCAGACTTATGCAAAATCAAAAAATGAATTGGCCTTAATCAGTAGGGGAAGAAGGGGATCGATTTTTTGCCCTGTTGGGCAAAAAATGGTCAACAAGAACTCGATTGAATTTGCTTTGTTGATATTGTTTGGAGTCTCTTTGTTTCAACCTTCAACACTAGCCATTGATTATTGATATAAGATCCTAAGATTATGACATTTGGTAGTATTGTGTTTAATATAAGATCCTTGACCTTTAAATCTCACTTGCATTGTTAGATCTGCATGTATGTTTGAATGCCAACTATTGGATCTACCTCCATTTAAATTCAAATGACTACTTTATGAGAATTTATTTTGACATCCATGTTCTCATCATCGATGTTTTCAAGACCCTAATTAAGATCCATTTTTTTGGGACCAGTGAACCCCATTTTTTTGAATTGGGACCCTTGAGAAACCCTAGAAATAAAACATGAAAATTTCAGCATGTCAAGGTCTTTTTATAAATTGAAGATTATCCACTTTGTTAAGAAACAAGCATATATGGTCTTGATTTGATTTATCTGGGCTAACATTACTAATGAGATTCATTTGGTTATTAAGTTTTAGGTTCTATGGTGTGCATCCCTAAAAATTCTATGTTCCAAAACCCTAGCAAATCCTTGATTTAAATTTAAATAGAGGTGGGAACCCAAATTAACAAGAAAATATTTTAAAAATCAATTTAGGGACTTAAATTATGAAATGCATGTTCTTGGTTTAGTCATTTTTTTAACACAACTCGACCAAGAAACTTTATCCCTTTTATAATTACTTTATCTTCCTAAAAAGTTCTTAATATCTTAACTAATGTTCATTTTCAAGGTCTCTTTTAATATTTGTCAACTTAAGTCTAAGAATTTAATACTAAAGAAATGACATATTTATTAATACAATCATAACCTTAATCTTAGCATCTTAAGCCTAAGTTTTTATGTTCCCATGATTCTAATGTTAACTTCCTTGTATTTTTCAAGATCCTATGACTATCTCTTCATCACTAGTTTTGATCTAACAGTGTGAGGATGCCAAACTTTGGCTTAAACATCATCAATCTTGGGTGATCTGACCATCTATGCTTTATTGTAGAATTTGATCAGACAAAGCAAAATATAGCTAAAAAATCAAAGGGATGAAAAATTCTTGAAGGATGGGCATGTGGCACCATTGCATTTGAGGAATAAGAGAGAAGGGACCCACTTGATATGACCCAAGACCCTGGGAAGCTCTGTGGGAATGCCAAGTGGTGCCCTCGCATTTGGCACCAAAGGTTTTAACAAACTCAAATTTGACATTCACACGACCATCACCAAAACATTTGAAAGGGAGAATTTAATATTGGCATAACCATCAACTTTAATTTTATTAAAATGAAAATTTCACTAGTTTAAACTTGATGTTCATATGACCGTCAACAGACACCCGCAAGAGTGTATTTGACATCTATGAGACTGTCAATTCTAAACTAATGAAATATCTTACTTAAGGGTTTGAATGATATTTAATTTGGAAAGGACCCTAAAATCTAAGGAGATTGCTTAAACTATGTTCGTAATAGAAAACTTTGACCTACAAAGCAATGATATATACCAAGCTTAAGCCTATGCTTTGAGACTCACATTACATTTTGCATAATGGACCTCAAATCATGAACTCACCTTATAAACACTTGTGAATCATCATCCCATGGTGAACCTACTTTGAGCATGGTTCATAGCACATGACATAGATATTTTAGCCTAATATTTTCATGGTGTTATTAAACACAATGCAAACCAAAGCCTAGAATATCCATACCTTGCCCCATTTTTAATCACCACTTAGGTTTAAGTTCCTTAGCCTAAGGTTTATATAGTGTTTAGTAAATAAAAAACAAACCTTAGCCTAAGGAACATAAGCCTAAGCCTTGAATTTAGTAAATGTGCTAACTTAATGATTAAGCATTTTACAAGATCCTACGGCTATTGCTTCATCACTAGTTTTGATCTAATAGTGTAGAGATGCCCAAGAAATTTTAATGAAACCCTACAAACCTGACATGTGTCAAAATCACATTCAAGGTGAAGCTACCAAGATGATTTGATGCTTCATGCTTTATCTTGGATTTCAATCCTATGGTGTGAAGTCATAATGATTTTTCAAAGGCCTATAAGCTTGCCATGTGGTCATCTATTATTTGGCATGGGACTGGCTCAGGATTTGAAACATAGGAAAGATATGTGAACATGCCAAGTGTCAAAACCATGAGGCTTAAAACCCAAGAACTAATTAAAATACAAGAGCCCAGATTATGATCAATGGTTTATGCTTATATAGGATTTTAATCCTATGGAGTGAAAGGAAGGAGGTATTTTTAAATACTAATGGCTAATGTTCAAATGGCATTTATGAAAAATGTTATGAAAGATCCAGACCAGTGCCACATAAGCTCTACACAAGTAGAAAAGGACAAAACTGAAGACCTTAGGGGCTTAAAAACACAAAGGTATAAAGGTAAAGGTCCAAATCAAATCTAGAACATGTATAAGCCAAATCCTAGATATCTTCTACTATTGAATCTTTGAAACCCTAAGTCCTATATAAAAGCTACTTCAACAAGCCCAATTTACTATAAATCAATCGCAGAGAACTCAATTATGTTTTTATATGAAAGAGAGATTTTATAGAGATTGCCTATGATTTGGTGTGAGTAATTATTAAGAAATAGGGACCATGGTAGCTAGAAAACAACACTTGAAAGATGAAGCCAAGTTTTTTTAAAGACAAATAGTGAAGACTGAGTGTTCAAGGATATAGAACTAGACCTAATTGCATTAAACATCCATGGCATCAGGAATTGGTTTGAGATTTTATTTATGATAGAATACAGCCCATCTCAAAGGAAGAGTAGAGAAATGCCACCACCAATAGATGACATAGTGACCTGGTTGTAATCTAGATGGCCAGCCTCCATCATGCCATGGCAAAACTAGAGGTATTACACTACATTGATATCCTTTCCCCCATTTTTGTTGATTATAGAATTGATGGTGAATAGATCATTAGGGAATATAATTCTAAAAGTGTATCCTATATTTCCCCTGTTACTTTTGAAAAGTATTATAAGCTCCCCCTTCCCCATGTGGACCTTCCCAAAATGAAAAAATGGACTAATAGTCACTACATGGACTCCATCCTGAGACCTTGGCTTCATTAAAGGCCTCATATTGTTAGATACATTGATGGAAAAATCCCTATCATCTAGTTTATAGAGGGAATTAGGGTGATTATGACCTTTTTGAATAGATCGTTTGGTTCCCCTTAGACCACTTACATGAATAAGGTTTGGATCTCATATGTACACTTCTTGGTAGAGGAAAAAATTACCCCTCTAATAGGAGATTTGATCAGCACCCTTATGACCAAGCAATTCATATCCATCAAGATAAATAATTCCAAGTAATTATACATGATGTCATACCTAATTGATTCCCTTCTTTCTTTAACTACCTTCCCTAACATTAGGAACTAGTCCATAGAAGGCAGAAAAACCATTTCCCACTACTACTCTAAGCTCCACATCTTCAAATATAGGAATCATATGTAGTTTATTTATGATTGCATCTACCCTAATATAGTGGAGGCCATTATATATGTCCCCATTCCTAGAATCCACCCCCTCATCAAGAAATATGTTGAAATGATAGGGGATGTATGGTACTATCCTGCTTGCACAATCATCAGGATAGAAGGCATCATGTCCTAACCCTAAAAACTACAAGTGTATGTCCCAAATAATCTTGTTGAATAGGAAATTACCTCCCAGCTTATCATGGGTGTTGACAAGGTGTGTAAAGAAAATAGGAAGGGTCTGCTTCACCCTTTCCCCCAAGATATTGGGAAAATCATAATTAAGGACTAGAATCAAGTAGAAGTTATGGTCACACATAGGAACTCATTTGGCTTTCAACTAGATTAAATCCAAAGGTGGGATCTAAGGATCAAGGTTGAAGAACATTTAAAGGATAAAAATTTCAAACTTGATTATGCACATCAACTCATTGTCTATGACACCATATATATCAGACCTAAGAATTATGAGGAATTGTTGGCTAGGATCCAAGGCCACAACATCAAGTTAGAGCATAGATTAGTCAAAGACAATAAGCCTTCTAGGGAAAGATGGTAAATGCACCATTTAAAATACCATTTGTTACCAAAGCCATATAGAATAGCTCATGCATAACCCTAGATAGATAAACCACAATAGTCCCAATAGCATGTTGAGATAATTAAGAATGATCAATCCAAGGAAAAGAGAAGGTTGGATAAGTGAGATTAGAAGAAATACCTAGAGAAGGACCCTTACCTTCAACCACATAATAGAAACCACCTTCTCTAATCTATTACATTGACATGATTGCCTTGGAGCCAAAGGAGACACTTGAGGGTGCCCTTAAGGAACTTGCAAAATCCTATCGCTCAGGTGGAGAAGAAGACCCTTAAGATGAGGTATCAAGGAAGGAACTTGTCCTAGTAGACTCTCAAGAGAAGAGGTAAGAAAAATTGGCATTGGTCCTTATGATACTAAGAAAGACGCCCAGATTGACCTTCACTCATCCCACTAGGGAATTCAATCTCTTTAGTGATGAATTTACAATCCATGAACCAATCATTCTTGATTGGTTTATCTATAGTAAGTTACAGAAGATCCCATCTCTCTCCCACTCATGGGCCATAACAAGGGTTGGTGTGGATGTGCATGATGATGTAAAACCTTGGACAAAATCTATAATGCAAGATCTGAAAGAGAAAATAACTATGGTCACTCAAGGATTAGAGGGTAAGAAGATGGATGCCCCAGGAGTATCTATTTTTTCAGGCATGGAGGTCCCAGAGCTTCCCAAGTTCAAGGAGCCAATGACCATAGTCCACTTCAATCTTGAATTGGTAGGCTTGGAGAGAATAAAAACTAGAATATCTATGGTAGGGATAGAAGAATTCACCTTTCAAAAGGTGAAACCATTTAAAATACTAACCCTAGTAGGTAGGCAATAGCTTGGTGAAGTTTCTATTCATGAGGAAGATGTGGAAAGTCTAATTTAAGCCCACTCACAACAAGCTAAAGCTGGATTCTAAGGCATGAAATAGAGAATCCATAATCTAGATAAGGAAAAGGAGAACCTACAAACTTAGGCAATCCTATCAGTACTAGAGGCCATGATAAATATGCTTGATGAGTCATTTTATGACATGTTTGAAGCACTCTAATCCATAAAGTTGAGACAAGGTGCATTGGAAAGGCAAAGTGAACTTGCCAAGAGTTTATTCACCCAATGGTTGGCCTTAGAGGACATGATTGCTTAACTCCTCAACATTTAATCAAAAAAGCAGATCCCAAAATTTAGAACCATAAGTATGAGACACTTAGGCATAATCTTGGGGATTGTTCTTGATAAGGTTTAAAGCTTAAGTACCTAACATACCAATATGGAGAAGATTATAAAAGATGACAAAGAACTCATCATTAGAATTGAACAACTCCTTGGGATAATGCTAGTCAACCCTACACAACCTACTTCCCTTGCCCTCATTAGTAATTAAGAGTTTAAACATAGGGCCACTTTAGTGACTCAAAAAATCAAAGAAAAAAGCAAAGGAAAATCCAGGTAGGATAATAGCAAGATCTTGGATATGATATTCAATACAGGGGAAAAAATTAATGAATCTAGGAGCATCAAAGAGGCCTTGAACAGAAATGATAAAGAATTTGATGAGCTGACAAACCAAGAGGAGGAATGCATCATGAAGCCTATTTTAGATCTCAAGCTATTTGATGAACAACATGAAAAGGCCATGATCATACTCCAACAACAAATAGGGGACCCACCAGCTACTTAAGCAATATTTTGTTTTATTGAGTTTTGTAACAATTTCAAATGGAATATTCCATTGTAAAGGCATATGCTTGTTTGTTAGCATACTTGCCTCTAGGTCAATATGATTTTGGAAAAGGCACATGTATCATAGAACCTATAAGGATAGTTATCCTTGTCTTTATACACCTGTATGTATAAACTAACTGGTATACTACCTAATCTTACTATAAAGGCATGTATTACCATTGTAAAAAGGGGGGAATTGTTGAGCAACTTTGTATACTCAAAGAATTTGATATAGTCAAAGAATTATATAAATATTATCCATGTTTGATGTTTTTAATTTCTAATATTTCTTTTCTCTCAATTAATGGTTAATTTCTTGACTTTAAATGGTGTCTTGAATTTTGACTAACATTTTCTAATCACAGGGTTTATGATTTGTGCTTATGCTAGACTAGTTGAAAAGTTTTTGGTCTTCTTCATTTTCATCCTACTTTGTTTTCAAATGTACACACGCAATTTTATTAAAGAATTAAATCTTTAAAGAAGAACAAATTCTTACTTGTGATCCTTCACATCATCCTTTGAAGTTTTCATGATATATAGTGGAATTTGAGCTTAGGTTGTTTCACATTATATGTTGGTTCAAATGTATGCTTAGTTGAAATTGATACTTTGTCATAATGTTTAAGGCTAAAATTGGTAATCCCCTTTTTCTTTTCTACCCTACCCTTCTCATTTCTCCTCTCTTTTTTCATCAAGATCACTTTATTTTGGTTTCATTATGAATATTCACTTAGATTAATTTGTAGCTTAGAATAGAGGTGTAACTCACTAAGTATTAACAAGGATTCATAAAAGATAGGCCAAGGTGGCTCCCAACCACCAAATTATACAAATATTATCGAAAAACTATCTTACTTTGTTGTTATTTCACCATAGGTAACTAGATTTCCAAAACCTAAAACTCATGCCCTGAATTCTCCAAATTATAAAATGAGAAGTGTTCTTTAAACACTAAGGGAACTTGTGGTATATTTAGAATCATCAACAGGAAAACATACCCATTAGTGCTAGAAGAAGGGCCTATTCTTTGAACCCTTATGGATATTAGCCTTATTTCACCTAAGGATCAATATATTTTGTGTTTTGAGTAAATTCTTTGCTTAGAATATATAAATATCATTGATCTTTGTTGTTTGAAATGCATATTTGTGCTTCCTTTGACATTCTTTGAGAATTGGTGCTTGTTTATGTTAAATTTGGCTTTAACTTTAAAATTTCATAGTATTTGAGGTTAGAATAGTTCATTTTGATCAAAGGTAGGCATATCTTTCATAGATTTGAGTTCCTTTAGTCTTAGACTTGCAAAGATAGACCATATTTACATAGTTGAATGCATCTTTGAGCTAATTCAATCAAATATCAACACCCTTGAAAATTCTTTGTGCCACCTTTATAAAATGAGCTCAATGTGCAGGTCTAACTCTAATTATTTATAAAAGTTAAATTAATACATCATAGTTTAGGAAATATCTTCAAATTTCAAGCTAGAATTACCCAAGATCAGGACAAGATCACACTCAAAAACTAGAGAACCTCTACTTGAACTTGAGGTTCATAAGAAGGATAGATGTGATAAAGGTACACACAATAGATATAAATATCTTATAACTTTACCAATTCAAGGTACTGATGCCTTAAACCATCTCACAGGCATGGCATGGTTAAAGGATTCCTCAATTAATGTGCCTAGGGTAGTTAATGATCTTCCAAGAAACCCTAAAAAATACCTACATTTAGTCCTACTAGAATAGTGACTACTGAGGAACATATAAAATACTTTAAGGCTTATTTAAGATTGCTTAATGTTATACATGAAAATGTGGTATGTAGGATTTATCCATTTACATTTTAAGATACAACTTATGAATGGTTACTTAACTTGCCTGATAATTATATCACAAGTTGGGATGATTTTAACAATGTCTTCATTGATCACTTTGGTAAGATTTTGATTCATTGTGTTATTTATCATCAATTTACCACTATTAGAAGAGATTCTAGTGAACCCATTAGGTCCTTCAATGCTCAATTTTAGAAAAAATTTAGCAGAATAATAGACCCTTATAAGGCTAATGAAGTCTTAGCGTTAGAAATTTACAAAGATGCAATAGATCCCATGACATCTATATTTTTGAAAAGATCTACGCCAAACATAAATATATTAATGCAAGCCTATTATGAATCTATAATCATTAATGACCAAATGCAACCCCAAGGGCAAATGGATTATTCTATGCCAAATGTGAATCCACACCTACCTGTGAAGAATTTGTTCCCCAATAATAACCAAAATCTTCTAGCATTAAACCAAATTCTGAATATAACCTAATTACCATTGAGTCATGCAACTCCAAATCAAAATCTAGGATTCCTAAATCATCCCACTAATGGTTTCAACCAAAATGACCAAAGGGATTTGGTACCATCTACTAGTACCAACCAAGTACATAATTCTAAAACTCCTAAAAATGAGAATGAATCTATCTTGAAAATGGTTTAAAAACTAAGCATTGGTTTCCTTTAGTTACAAAAAAAGTGGACCATACTGCGGATCAATCTGGTAGGGATTTCTCATTTTAAAGGTTCAATAGGCCAAATAATATATTTTAGAATGATAGTTTTCATAATAATAAGGCTAATGAACCATCTTTGAATAATAAGAATGTGGACATTAATCTCACTGATATTGTATTGCCTAACTATTTTAGGGTACATTGCATATCTAAGCATGGGGAAATTAATTATATATATTTTTTCAAAGCCTTTGAGGCCTTTCAAGAGGAACTAGATAAATTTTAAGTGGTCCCAAACAAAAAAAGTGGTGTGGGCAACTCTAGATCTAAGCCATCTGATCAAGCCTTCATGGTGGACACCTTTGATTTCCCCTTTCAAGAAGAAAATGAACCTAATGAAGTCCCTAAAGAGATGTAAGCCTTTTATAAGTTCTTGAAGAAGACCTATCCCTTGATGAATAGAGATCAGAGGTATCCCTTGACTACCTCAACACCTTCAAACAATTTTGATCCCCCTCTTGATACCTCTTTAAGTAACAACCCAAAACCACCATGAGGGAGTACTCTTAAACTTAATACTAAAATTCCTAGCTCTTCTAAAAAAAATTATAACATAGTTGAGGACATGAAGAAAATAAAGGCTAATATAACATTGCATGAACTCACATAGATCACAGAGTAGAGGGACCTCCTATTGGAGTCCTTATCAAAGAAGATCAATCTACCTAAGACTAATTAGGTCAGTATAATGGTCCATAAAGCCAAATATGAGTCTTCACCCTTCCTACTCACAATCAAGATTTTTGGTAAGAACTTACATAATTTTTCATTAGATTTAAGATCTTATACCAATATCATGCCTGTAAGTGTATGCAAGCAACTAGGTCTAACACCTATAAATTTTGATAGGGTTATCACCCAATTGGACAAATCTAGAGTCAAGGTGGTGGGAGAATTGTTAAATGTTCATATGCAACTAGTTTTTGAGCCTAGGGTGAAATAATTTGTTGATATTTAAGTGGTTGAAATACTTGACGTATATGGCATATTATTAAGTAGGGAATGTACTAAGTCTCTAAATGGTTATATGTCCATAGGTTATTTTCATTTGTGGCTACCTTGGAAAGGGGTACCCAACCAAAGAAGGGTTGAGAGAGAACCAAGAATGAAACACATGATAATTGAGTAAAATGTTATCAATGAGAGATTCAACATAATAGAATTAGACTTAGAGGTTTTCACCCTAGAGGCTGACAAGGTATGTGATCCCAGTAGGGATTATGTTATTCTTAGATTATGAAAGTTGCACTTTGATGGTGCTATGTGTAATACTAGATCAGGTGTTGGTATTATTTTAATTGACCCCAATAACAAAAGGTACCATTCTTATTATAGAATCTAATTCCATTATACTAAAAATCTTACTAAATATGAGGCCCTTATCATGGGCTTACAATTTGCCATAAAAAACAAGGTCAAATAACTGCTAGTTTATGGGGATTCAAAAATGATCATTAACTACGTTAGGAATAAATACCAATGTAAACTTTCATATTTCAAAAAGTATAAATTCAAGGTATGGGACTTGATTGAATCCTTTGATTCCTTTGGCATCACTTTTATCCCAAGGGAAGATAACCAAGTAGTTGATCAGTTGGCATTTGTTGTAGCCAACCTCATGCCTAATCAAGATTCTCCTAATTTTAGTATTGAGTTGATCCCTTGTCTTTCATTACCAGATAATATCAACCACTTCCAAGTATTCAATGATGATAAATAGATATTATATTTTATGACTAATTATGGAGAATTTTATGCTCATATCATTGAGGAAGCTGATGGAAGTACATCTAGGGAAGATAAATTTAATGGCAAAGTTATTCAGTTGAATGACAACAAGATTTCTAAGGAGATGATTTCCCTAGAGAGACTGTTTAATAAGGACAAAATTGATGAGGCTTCCAAGGTTCCTAAGGTAAATTGGAAAGATTATGATACTCTTGATGTAGGCCTTTATGATAAACCCCAACTGGTAAATGTTGGAAAGGCCTGCACAAACATTGAGAGCCAGAAAGCTAAAGAACTCCTTGCCTAATATAAAGATGTTATAGCATGGTCCTATGATGACTTAAATATTTTTGATCCCAGAGTCATCACACATACTATACCCTCCAAGGAGAGTTGCAAACCATTCAGGTAGAAATAAAGTCTTTTAAACCCTATCCTAGAGCCCATGATCTTTGAAGAGGTGAAAAGACTTGTAGATGCTAGGATAGTCTCCCCCATTAGAAACTCTACCTAGGTGGTTAATTTAGTGCCATTTAGGAAGGAAAATGGTGAGATTAGACTTTGTATAGACTTCAAAAATTTGAACAAAGCATCAAATAAGGAAAATTACCCCCTTCCTTCCCTAGACCATGTAATTCAAGTTATTTTAGGATCAACGATGATGTCCTTTCTTGATGGATTTTTAGGTTACAACCAAGTATTAGTTGATAGAGAGGAAAGGATGAATATAACATTCACCATAAAGTGGGGGACCTTTACTTACAAAAGGATGCCTTTTGGACTAATAAATGTAGGAGCCACACTCCAAAGAGCTATGGATCATGCCTTCCAAGGCCTAATAGGTAAGTGCATCATTATTTATATGGATGATCTAACAATTTTTTCTAAACATAGGGAAGATCACTTCATGCATTTATAACAAGTTTTTGAAAGATGTAGAAGGTATGGCATTTCTTTGAAACGTAAGAAGAGTATATTTTATGTGACTGAAGGGAAATTATTGGGTCAATTTATACCCAAAGAAGGGATTTATATAGATTTGGAAATGGTGGAGACCATATTTAAAATAGAACCTCCAAATAGTAGAAAAGAGTTAAATTCAGCCTTTGGTAAGATTAATTTTGTGAGAAAATTTATTTCTAACTTTGTGAAAATTGTCAAACCACTGAATGACATGCTAAATAAGGATTACAAAGTCACATGGAATGAGGATTATAGAAATGCATTCAATGATATCAAGGAGGCCATCAACCAAGATCAATTCCTTATAATTCCTAACTTCTCAAAGGACTTCTACCTCTACTCCTTTACATCTGACCACACTATGGTTGCAGTGTTAACTCAGAAAATTGAAGGGTGTGAACACCTAATTGATTTTATGAGTACCAATTTTAAAAATGTTGAGTTGAACTATTATTTAATTAAAAAATAGGAATATGCATTGGTAAAATTAGTTAAGAAATTTAGGCACTACATCCTTAGAAATAAGGTTCATGCCATCTTACCTGACCTTGCCACCAAACTCATGCTGAGTCAGAATGAATTAGGAAAACATAGAGGTAAGTGGATGTCAGTCTTGTATGAATATGACTTGGAAATAAAGATAAAAAAGATATTAAGGTGGTAAGGTTTGATTCAGATGATTGCTAATACTAACCTTAGACTAAGTATTATGCAAGTGGATCAACAAAACTTTTGAGCTAGTGAGTGATAGACCCAATCATACATTTGTTAATCAATGGTACTTGTCTTATAGGTTTATCCAAGGATAAAAATAGGTCCTTGAAGATAAAGTTATCCCAATAATTAATCAAGTATGGGATCTTATATAGGAATAATTTCAAAGGAGTCTACTTGAGGTGTGTTTCACAAGAAGAAGCCACCCAAATCATGAGCACCTTTCATGAAAAGCTAGGTAGTGGACATCTATCTAGGAAAACCATAGCCCAAAAAATTCTTAGGGTTGGCTATTATTGGCGAAATATTTTTAAAAATGCTCAAAAACATGTGAGGGAATGTCATTTATGCCAAATTTTTAGCACTAAGGAACTAAAGGCAATAATACCTCTACAGTTAGTCATGATTAGCAAGCCCTTTGCTCAATGGGGGTTGGACTTTGTTGGCATAATTAACCCCAACTCATCTGAAGGTCACAAGTATGTCCTCATGGCCACAAATTATTGTACAAGGTGGAGTGAAGATATAGCCACAAAATAATGCAAGACTGAAGATGTGATCAACTTTTTGGAAGAGAACATATGTACTAGGTTTAGAACTCTAGTCTCTCTAGTATGTGACAATGGATCCACCTTCATATCCATAGAGATGACTAAGTAAGATTATGATAATGGTATCACTCTCAAGTTTACATTCAAAAATTAACCCTAAGGTAAAGCATTTTTTGAATCAACTAATAATAACCTGATGAAGGTAATTAAAAAGTCTAATGAAAACAAACCCAAGACCTAGTACAAACTCCTTAAATTTACACTTTGGGATGATAGGATAAGAATCAAGCAAGATTTTAAAGATTCACCATTTATATTGGTGTATGTGTAGGATATCATCTTTCCCATCACCCTCAAACTATCCACATATAGATTTATGTAAGAATAGGTGGAGGAAAGCCAAGAGCTAGCCATCTCAAGAATGCTAGATATAATTCAGATAGAAGATGCAAGGGAGAAAGCCTTTGCTGATTTTAGCAAACCCCAAACCATAGTCAAGAGATGATTTGATAAAAGATCCAAAATCAAGGTGTTCAAACAAGGAAACTTGGTTCTCCTTTGGGAAAAGGAATTTGAGCCTAAGGGCAAGCATGGAAAATTCACACCTTTGTGCATTGGTCCATATCAGATTGTAGAGACATTGGTTAACAACACCTTCAAACTCAATTAATTACAAGGGGTAGAGTTCACACTGCCTACCAATGGGTAGTATCTCAATCACTATTTCTCTACTACCCCTCCCAGAGTCTTCATGGAGTAAACTGTAAGATATTTAGATGAGTGTAGGTAGGCTAGTTAGTTTCCTTTTAGTTATTTCTTTCTTGTCCCTTATATGTATATAAGTCCGTATATATTCATTTATTACCTTTGTTGTTGCCTTTCTTTCTGTGGTGTGTTTATTTCATGTTGCTTGGTCCCTTGATCCCAATAAGTCCCTAGGTACAATCTTGATCTTAGAAGTTATGAGGTTTTCTTAAAATATGCCTCCCTAATTCAGGAATGAAGGTATGAATCCCACACATGGAGTAAACATGGCTCTAAAATATGAAGCATGATGTTATATCTTAGAGAAATTAATAAAGATCAATGGAAATGCCAATCATTTCATTAGACCTTAACCATTATCTCAAATTCAAACTAGTTTTAAGAAGACTTACACTTGGGGAATGGAGACTCAAATTATCATGATATACCCCAAATTAACACTTAATTAACATCCTTGCCTGGGATAAGATTTTAAACCATAGATGATTTTCTAAAGATCAAATACTTGACCAAATATTTAAACATGGCTATCCTGGTTCCCAACCTTGTTGAAGGCATAAAGGTTTGATAAAATACAAAAATAGGATATAATACAAAATCTAAAGCTTTCAGGTAAAGGTGATTCTGATAATCTCTATCAAGGCTATGGATGCCTGACTAGCAGTGGAGCAAGGCCATGAGTGGAGACAAAGGCATCTCTATCAAGGCTATGGATGCCTAGTTGGTAGTAGAGAAATGCCCAAGCCTTCCCTAAGTTAAAACATGGTTCATAAGCAACATTTTAGTATATTATAAGTTATTGTAAGTGATTGAGGACATGAAACTAGAAATTGTTTCTTGAATCCCATGGCAAATAGTAAGTGGAATCAAATCACACACATAGTTTGAGTATGTCCTAGTATTTGACCTTAGGTCCACAAGTGCAAGGTTTGTTTCAACCATAATCTAATCTAGATGGTGGTTTTGATCAAGTGAAGTGGATGACCTAATCATTTTTCTAAACCTAGAATCTATAGGTTCTAAAATATTGCTATGTTTCCCCCATGAGTCCCCATTTATTGGGACTAACATACCCCATTTTTTTGAATTGGGACCCTTGAGAAACCCTAGGAATAAAACATGAAATTTTTAGCATGTCAATGCCTTTTTAGAATTTCAGGATCATCCACTTTGTTAAGAAACAAGCATAGATGATCTTAATTTGCTTTATCTAAGCTAACATTGCTAATGAGCTTCATTTGGTTGTTAATTTATAGGTTCCATGGCATATATCCCTAAAAATTCTATATTCTAAAACCCTAGAAAATCCTTGATTCAAATTTGAATAGAGGTAGGAACCCAAATTGGTGGGAAAACATTTTAAAAATCAATTCAGGGATTTAAAGTATAAAATGCATGTTCCTAGTTTAGTTATGTTTTTTCAACACAACTCAACTAAGAAATGTGATCTCTTTGATAATTAATTTGTCTCCCTAAAAAGTTCCTAATATCCTAACTAATGTTTGTCTGTAGGGTCCCTTTTAATATTTCTTGACTTAAGCCTAAGACTTTAATACTAAGGCCATGACTTATTTATAAATATGATCATGACCTTAAACTTAACATCTTAAGCCAAAGTTTTTATGTTCCCACAATCCTAGAATTAACTTCCTTGCATTTTTTAGGATCCTACAACTATCACTTTGTCACTAGTTTTGATCCAACAATGCGAGGATGACCTAAAATTTGGCTTAAACAAACATGCATCTTTGGTGATCTAAACATCCATGCTTTATCATGGGATTTGATTGGATGAAGTCAAACATAGTTTAAAAATTAAAGGGATTCAAAATTCCTGAAGGAAAGACACACAACACCATTTCATTTGAGGAACAAGAGAGAAGGGACCCACTTGTTATAACCCAAGACCTTGGGAAGCTCCACAAGAATGCCAAGTGGTGCCCTAGCATTTGATACCAAAAGTTTTAATGAACTCAAAATTAATGTTTGCATGACCATAACACAAACTTTGGAATGGGTGAACTTGATGCTCATGTAATCATCAACTTTAAGTTCATTAAAATGAAACTTTCATGTGACCATAAATAGATACCCACAAGAGTGTATTTGGCATCTACAAGACCATCAATTTTAAACTAATGAAATATCTTACTTAAGGGTTAAAATGAAATCCCAAAATCCTATTTTAATTTGGAGATGACCCTAAAAGATAAATAAAATGCTCAAAATATTTTCACAATGGAAGGCTTTGACCTACAAATCAATGATATATACCAAGCCTAAGTCTATGATTTGAGACTCACATTGAATTTTGCATAATGGATCTCAAATCATGAATTTACCTTATAAACACTTGATCATCATCCCATGGTGAACCTACTTTGAGCATGGTTCATAGCACATGACATATATATTTTGGCCTAATGTTTTCATGGTATTCTTAAACATAACACAAACCTTAGCCAAGAATATCCATACCTTTTCCCTTTTTTAATCACCAATTAGGTTTAAATTCCTTAGCCTAAGGTTTGTCCAGTGCTTAGTAAATACAAAACAAACCTTAGGCTAAGAAATGTAAGCCTAAGCCTTGACTTTAATAAATGTGTTAACTTAATGATCAAGCATTTTTTAAGATCCTACAACGATTTCTTCATCATTGTTTTTGATCTAATGGCGTGAAGATACCCAAGCACTTTCAATGAAACCCCACAAACCTAAAGCATGTCAAAAGCACATTCAAGGTGAAGCTACCAAGATGATATGATGCTTCATGTTTCATCCTAGATTTCAAACATAAGGTGCAAAGGCACAATAAATTTTCAAATTCCCATAAACTCACCATATGGTCATCTATTATTCAGTATGGGACTGACTCAAGATTCAGAACATGAGAAAGATATGTGAGCACACCAAGTGTCATGACCACGAGGCTTAAAACCCAAAAACCAATTAAAAGATAAGGGATAAAATTATGATCAATGGTTCATGTTAATCTAGGATTTTGATCCTATAGAGTGAAAAAAGGAGGTATTTTTAAATACCAACAACTAGTGTTCAAATGGCATTTATGAAAAATGTCATGAAAGATCTAGTACAGTGCCACATAAGCTCCATGTAAGTAAAAAAGGACAAAATTGAAGATCTTGGGGGCTTAAAAAAATAAATGTATAAATACAAAGTTCTAATCAAATCCAAAACATGTATAATCTAAATCTTGGATATCTTCTGCCATTAAAGCTCCAAAACCATAAGTCCTATATAAAAGCTACTTCAGCAAGCCTAATTTGCTAAAAATCAATTAAAGAGAACTCAATTGTGTTTTTAGATGCAAGAGAGATTTCATAGAGACTACCTATAATCTAGTATGAGAAATTAGTAATAAATAGGGACCATGGTACCTAGAAAATAACAATTGAAAGAAGAAGTTAATCTTTATTTGATAATAGATAGTGAAGGTCAGGTGTTCAAGGATATAGAACTAGACCTAACTGTATTAAACATCCACAACATCAAGAATTGATCTGATCTTTTCTTTATGATAAAATAATTATAGCCCATCTCAAAGGAATAGTAGAGAAATTCCACCACCAACAAATGACATAGTTACGTGGTTGCAATCTAGATGGTCGACCTCCATCATGCCACAAGAAAACTAGATGTATTACACTGCATTGATGTCCTTATCCCCATTTTTGTTGATTATAAAATTGATGGTGAAAGATCATTAGGGAAGGTAATTCTAAAAGTATATCCTAAATTTACCCTATTTCTTTTGAAAAGTAATACAATCTCTCCCTTCCCCATGTGGACCTTCCCAAAATGAGAGAATGGACCAATAGTCATGACTTGGACTCCATCTTGAGACCCTAGCTTCATCAATGGCCTCATATGTTTAGAACACTTGATGGAAAAATACCTATCATCTAGTTTAGAGAGGGAATTGGGGTGATTATGACCTTGTTTAATAGATCTTTTGGTTCCCCTTCAACCACTTACATGAATAAGGTTTGGGTCTCATATGTACACTTCCTTATAGAGGAGAAACTTACCCCTCTAATAGGAGATTTGATCAACACCTTTCTAGCCAAGTAATTCATAACAATCAAGAGAAATAATTTCAATAAATTATACATTATGTCATACCTACTTGATGTCATTTTTGCTTCAACTACCTTCCCTAGAATTAGGAACTAGTCCACAGAAGGTAAAACAACCATTTCCCACTACTACTATAAGCTACACATATTCAAATACAAGAATCACATGCAGTTTATTTATGACTATGTCTACCCTACTATATTAGAGGCCATCACAAGTGTCCCCATGCCTAGACTCCACCCCCTCATCAAGAAATATGTTGAAATTATAGGGGATTTATGGTACTATCTTGATTGCATTTTCATCAGGATAGAATGCATCATATCCCAACCCTATAGACTACTAGTGTATGTCCCAAATAAGCTTATTGAGAAGGAAATTACCTCCCAATTTATCCTAGGCATTAACAAAGTTTGAAAAGAAAAAAGGAAGGGTATGTTTCACCCTTTCCCCCTAGATATTGGGAAAATCATAATTAAGGACTGGAAGTAGGTAGATGTTATGGTTGCACATAAGAACTCATTTGGATTTCATCTAGATGAACTCTAAATGTTGGATCTAAGCAGCATGGTAGGAGAATATATAAAGGATAAAAATCTCAAACTTGATTATGCACATCAACTCGATGTCCATGACACCATATAGATCAGATCCAAGAATTATAAGTGTTGGCCAAGATCCAAGGCCATAACATCAAGTTAGAGAATAGATTAGTTAGAGACAACAAGCCTTCTAGGGAAACATGGAAAATACACCCTTTACAATAACATTTTTTACCAATGCCATCTAGAACAACCCATGTGGAACACCAGATAGATAATCCATAGTAGTCCCAACAATAGGTTATCCAATTAAAGATGATCAATCCAAATTAAAAGATAAGGTTAGAGAAGTAAGATCAGAAGAAAGACCTAGAGAAGGAACCTTACCTTCAACCATGCAATATAAACCACCTTCTCTAATATAGTATATTGACATGATAGCATTGGATCCAAAGGAGACACTTGAGGGTGCTCTCAAGGAACTTGCAAAATCCTATAGCTCAGGTGGAGAAGAAGACCCTTTAGAGGAGGCAACATGGAAGAAACTTGTCCTAATAGATTGTCAAGAGAAGAGGTAGGTAGAATTAGCATTGTTCCCTATGAGACCAAGAAAGAGGGCTAGATTAACCTTCACTCATCACACTAGAAAAGTCAATCTCTTTAGTGATGAATTTCTAAACCATGAACCAATCATTTTTGACTAGTTCATCTATGGTAAGTTACAGAAAATCCCATCTCTCTCCCACTCATGTGCTATAATAAGGGTTGGTGTGGATGTGCATGATGATTCAAAGCCTTGGATAAAATCTATAATGCAAAAGAAAGAAGAAATAAAAAATATGGTCACTCAAGGCTTAGAGGGTAATAATATGGATGCTCCAAGAGAATTTACTAGTTCAGGCATGGAGGTCCTAGAGCCTCCCAAGTTTTAAAATATAGTGACCAAAATCCACTTTAATCCTAAAATGATAGGCTTAGAGAGAATAACAACCAAAAAATCTATGGTGGGAATAGAAAAAATCACCTTTCAAAAAGTGGAACCATTTAAAAGACTAACCCTAGTAGGTGGGAAATAGCTTGTTGAAGCTACTATTCATGAGGAAGATGTGGAAAGTCTAATTGAAGCCAACTCACAACAAGCTAAATTTGGAGTTCAAGGCATGAAATAGAGAATCCAAAATCTAGAGAGGGAGAAGGAGAAACTATCAACTCAAGAAATCCTATTAGTATCAAAGGTCATGATAAAGATGATTGATGAGTAATTTTATGACATGTTCAAATTACTCCAATATATTAAGTTGAGACAAGGTGCATTGGAAGGGAATGTGAACTTTCTAAGATTTTAGTCACTGAATGGTAGGCCTCAAAAAACAAGATTGATTAACTCCTCAACATTCAAGTAAAGAAACAAATCTAAAACTTTAGAACCATAAGTATGGGACACCTAGGCATAATCATTGGGATTGTTATTGATAAGGTTTAAAGGTTAAGTACCTAACATACCAAGATGGAGAGGATTCTAAAGGATGACAAAGATCTCATTAATAGAATTAAACAAATCCTTGGGATAATGCTTGTCAACCCTACACAACCTACTACCCTTAACCTCATCAGTGATGAAGAGTTTAATTATAGGGCCACTTTGGTGACTCAATAAATCCAAAAAAAAATTGAAGGACAATTTAGGTAGGATAACAACAAGACCTTGGATATGATAAAGAATGCAGGTGAAAGGATCAATGAATCGAGGAGCATCAAAGAAGCCTTGACTAGAAATTACAAAGAATTTGATGAGATGATAGATTAGGCGGAGGAATACATCATGAATCCTATTGTAAATCTCAAGATGGTAGATGAACAACATGAAAAAGGCCATGAGCATACTCCAACAACAAATAGGGGCCCCACCAACTACTTAATTAGTATTCTATTTTATTAAGTTTTGTAACATTTTAGAATGGACTATTCCATTATAAAGGCATATGTTAGTTTTTTAGCATACTTGCCTTTAGGTCAATATGATTTTGGAAAAGGCACATGTATCATAGAACTTGTAAGTATAGTTGTCCTTGTCTTTATACACATGTATGTATAAACTAACTGGTATACTACCTAATCTTCTTATAAAGGCATGCATTACCATTGTACAAAGAGGGGATATTTTTGAGCAACTTTATATACTCAAATAATTTAATATAGTCAAGTAATTTTGAAAATATTGTCCATGTTTGATTTTTTTAATTGATAATATTTCTTTTCTCTCAATTAGTGGTTAAGGTATTGAATTTAAATGGTGTCTTAAATTCCAAGTAACATTTTCTAATCATAGGGTTTATGATTTGTGCTTATTCTAGATTAGTTGAAAAGTTTTCGGTCTTCTTCATTTTCATCCTACACTCTTTTCAAAGGTGCACACATCATTTGATTAAAGTAATAAATATTTAAAGAATAACTAATTCTTACTTGTGATCCTTCACATCATCCTTTAAAGTTTGCCTAATATATAGTAGAATTTGAGATTAGGCTATTTCACATTATATGTTGTTTCAAAGGTATGCTCAGTTGAAATTGATACTTTGTCATAATTTTTAAGGCTGAAATTGGTAATCCCCTTTTTCTTTTCTGCCCTACCCTTCTCTTTTCTCCTCTCTTTTTTCATCAAGATCACTTTATTTTAGTTTCATTGTGAATATTCACTTAGATTAATATCTAGCTTAGCACATATGTGTAACTCACTAAGTATTAAAAAGGATTCATAGAAGATAGGCAAAGGTGGCTCCTAACCACCAAATTATATAGATATTATGAAATAGCTATCTTGCTTTGTTGTTATTTCACCACAGGCAACTAGATTACCAAAACTTGTAACTCATGCATTGAATTTTCCAAATTCTAAAATGAGAAGTGTTATTTAAATAGTAAGGGAACTTATGGTACATTTAGAAGCATCAACATGTGTGCTTATCATAATTTGAACCCAATGGTTAATTATTGAGGCTTAATTTTGACATTCATACGATCATCACTATTTGCTTATTCAACTTTAAAGATTTATATCTTGAGATAGAGAGCTCATAAAAACACCATATTTGTAGGGGATGTGTATGCAATCATAAATGTATCATATCTATAAATCAATCCTAGCTTGGAGAAGATAGAGCATACCTACACTTCTGATTGGGAATACATTTTTTAAGTGGGAGCATGAACAATATGGTGATCCACTAGACCCAATTAGGGGATCACCTATCATAATACACCATGCTAGGAAGGGTTCCAAAGCCTACAATCTAACACAATCACTCAACAACCCTAAAAGAGTCCTACGTTTAATGTTTCACTATATATCTAATAATAAGAAAGTAAATCTAATATAGTGCACACTAAAGCTTATGGCTTAACATGAGGGGTTAGTAAACAATTAAAAAATGCATAGGATAATCTCAATTAAGTTAAGTATGTGTAGGACTCTAATACATGGAGTATGAATAATAATATTATTCGATCCAATACTTATTCTACTTCTATCTACTAAAGAAAGGAGAATAAAGTTAGAATATACTTACCTTAATGTGAACCCGTCAAGACTCAATATCTCCCTTGGCCAAAGGGGCTTCACAAGAGGTTATGATGGTTTGTAAGGATAACTAAGAAAGGCCAAAGAATCTAAGACTTATGTAAAAGACTAGATTCTCCAAGTAGAAACCCTCAGCTAAGACTCCTCAATTAGAATGGTGGAAGAGCATATTGTAAAAAAGCACAAGTGAATAATAAATATTTATTGCATATTGAAATAATGATGAAATTATCTTATATTTATAAGTGGATCTCACCCTAAATCCTTTCAAATATATTGGTCATACAAGTTCGACCCAGTCAACCATGTATGTTTTCAGGAGATAAATCACTATGTCCTAAGCTAGGTCAATCGAAGGGATAACAAAACTCTCAAGTGAAAATACCCAAAAATAGTACAAGGTTGACCTATTCAACCTTGTATAGTAATTAGAGGCTGACAACTATATAGGTTCAACCCAGTCAACCTAGTACAGGTCAACTGGTGAGAGGGGATCAAGGTGAGAAAAAGAAAAATGAAAAGAGTTAAAAGACTAGAGAAGTGTGCAAGGAAGGAGTAATAGCTTAGGGAAAATGGTTTTAAGAGACAAGTGTGTAGATGGAAAGTGATAAAATGGACAAAAATAAATCACCAATGGTCTACCTACCCCTTTCTTGGGGCACTCCTTAAGGCATACACGTAGAGAGATTGAGTCTCGATGGCTTCTTACAAGATGTAAAATATTAGTAATTGATAAAAAGTTGAAAAAATTATGTGTATATATATGCCCGACTTAAATATCATTAGTTTCACTAAGGTGTAATAGGGGATGGTGCTTTGAGAAATAACATAGTAACACACAACACTAATGCTAGAAAAAGTTGAAGTATTTTAAAGAATAAAATAACTGAAATTAAATGACTGAAAAGGGAAAATAATTGAAAAGTAAATGTGATGTGTGCCTCAAATTACCTTTAAGATGTATGTTTGTCTATTGTGTTGTTATTTTTTATTATTTATGGCATAGAGACTCCTTTTGACAAACCTAAGAATATAAAACTAAATATCAAAAACAAACAAACACAAGAAAAGCCAAGATAGATGGTGATATTAGGATAGAATGTACTTGGGAATTTGGTAAGCTAGGGTGAAAGGTGCTATGTTAGACCAAATGACCAAGTCAAATAATAATATTAAATTAGGTAACCAAAAATCCAAGGCTACTAAAGACTGAAATACTCAAATAAGTTATCCTTAAGTAAGAAAGGTAAACTCACCAAGTCAAACCAAGGATACATGTCAACAAGATGGTAATCAAACATCAATGGTAAAATAAGAAATAAAATGGTAAAAAAACATTGATGAGTGAGTATTAATAATCCTTATCTCACTGAATAATGGAAAAAGGTGTAGCATAAAATGGGAAAACAACATTTATGAGTGAGAAGTAACAAGCCAACCTCACTCAATAATGGGAAAAAAGGTATGAACTCAGGTGTCCATGATAGTAGGATAGTACAAAAAATGATAAATGGTAAAAAGAAAGTAAGACAAGTCTATAAATTTAAAATCATGGTGAAAAAGAAAAAAGTAATCCATAGTTGCTCAAACATGTTGTTTTCCTCTAAGGATATATAAAACTAAAACAAAGTAGTGCTAGCATATTTTTAAGAGATGAAGAAGAAGGGAAAACAAATCTGGAATCACAATTTGCCTATCAAAGAGGGAAAATTAAATGGTGGAGGGGATAATGAAGGAAAAACCAAGGTAGATTAAATCTTTATCAAAGTAAAGAGACTCAAATTAGGTTTATCAAAACAAGAAGAATTTCAACCTTAAGGACTTTGAAAAACTTCTCTTAGCCACACAAGTCTTAGGTCAACAAATAATGTATATAGATTATCCCATGAAGGCTATATGCATGAAAATTAAAATGAACCTACCTCCCCACAATGTGTTCCTCATTATTTAGGACCCCTTATAGAGTCATCAGTCTACTACGAAGATTTTTTACTTACGTGAGAAAGTAGGTAGCACCATAGAGTTTATTGATTTCACTTATTCTAATCTACTGGCCTATTGCACCCGAATAGATCTCAGCTCTATGTGAGGCCAACTATGGAATTTGAGCTTCAATTAGAGATAAGAGATGTGCTTGTAATCACATCTTTTGGTGTTATGTTGAATTTTGAAATCTATATGTTGCCTTTTAGATATCATTGCCTTTTGATTCAAATGATTTGTCTTTTAGCTTTCTTGATGTATTTTTCTATTCCTCCTCCATAAGGATTTATTAAACCAAACATGGTTGCTAAGGATTAATTTCATTTGAATACGTGGGACAAGTTTTCTAAAAGAGAGAAATTCAAAGATCATGGGGTCTAAGAGTCTCATAAATCTATGTGAAATAAAAGGGTTATCTTAAATTCGACCTTGTTTTATCCAATGTGGAGTGATACATGGAATAATTTGAATTACTCCAAATTGAAAAAATTGTGAGAAAGGGTGAAAAAAGGATACAATGATAGTAAAGTTTGATTCTTTATCATAAGAATAAGGGAAATAGAGGAAAACATACATAGATTATTGTGCAAATTTTTCTATTAAAAGAAGCAAAAGCTAAAGTTTGAGAATAAATATGTAAAAAGATGAAAATATGGTAATTTTATGAGGAGGGTTAGGTCCTATCCATGGTCTTATAGTGTAACTTCATAAAATATAAACCCAAGGGTTGTCAAAAAGTAAGTGAAAGACAAAGTGAGGTAAGCAAAAATATGGTAATTTTATGAGTCTTGGGTCCTATCCATAGTATTAAAAAGCAACTCACAAAAGAAAAACCCAAGGGGTGTCAAAAAAAAAAGAAAATGCAAGAAGATAAAGAAGACTATGGTACATCAAGAAATCAAAATAATAAAAGGTAGGACTAAAGGTTTGTGAAAGAAATGAAATTGTTGCAGAGGGAAAGGCCCATGTAAGTAACCTAAAAAAAGTGTTAAATAGATGTAGATAGAAAGAATGAAATGTTTAGGAAAAGTACTTTTTGAGAAATTGTGCATTGGTGGGCTCTTTTAAAATATGGCCTTCATTGGTTTGAAGGTGGTAGGTGCTTGGACCAATAATATATTTGACTAAATATGGGCCCCACCATTTTTGGTCATATTTACCTTCTTTATCATGGGTGTAGTCAAATTTAAGGGCAAGATCACCAACATTAAATGTGTGTATTTTAACACATTTGTTATGTTGCCTGATAATGTGAGCATTGTATTGGTGGTTATGTTGTAAGGTAGAAAGATGGAATTTATCAAGTAGATCAAGGGCATGAAGATGATCTTCATATAACTCTTCATCAGGAATAATACCATGAAGATATATATGAAGAGAGAGAAGATAAACTTCTAAAGTAATAACTAACTTAGAACCATAGACTAGTGAAAATGGTGTTGCCCTAGTGGCAGTACATATGCTAGTCTGATAGGCCCAAAGTTAGGGTAAAGATGAATAGGTCAATCCATGTGGGTTTCATAATTTATCTTTTGAATAATTTTGTTGATAACTTTATTAGTGGCCTTAGCTTGGCCATTGTATTGTAGATGACAAGGCATAGAAAATTTGTGATTGATCTTGAATTTATTGAAAATTTGTTTAACATATTTGTTTTTCAAATTACCACCATTGTCTAAAATGATAGTATGGGGAAAAATAAAGTGGAAAACAATTTTATTAAGAATAATTTTGGAAATGGTAAGATTGATGATGTTAATAAGGGGCATGGATTCTGCCCACTTGGTAAAATATTTGGTAGCAATGATGATAAAAACATTCCCATATTGGGAGAGAGGTAGTTTGATAATGAGATTAAATCCCCATGTGGAAAATGGCCAAGGAGATTTGATAGTTTGAAGTTCAATTGGAGGTGAATGGATTAGATCATCATGAAGCTGACAAGGATTACACTTTTTAGCATATTATCTTGCATGTTTTTCAAGAGTAGGCCAAAATTAACCCATACATAGGCATTAATAGGTTGTAGCATGTCTGCTATAGTGGCCACCACCAAAAATTCCCCAATGTGCTTGTTCAAGAAGAGGAGGGACCTCATCTTGCATAACACAATGGACCAAGGTACCTTCAACATTACAATAAAAAAGTATGTTATGTTGAAATATGTACTTGAAAGCTTGTTTATGAATACATGTCTTTTCATGAGAGTCTAAATTAAGAGGATAAGTTTGATATTCCAGGAATTGAATGACGTCTTGGTACCATGGGATTTGTCAAATGGTAACATCCTCAATATGATAGATACGTGAATCTGATGGTTGAGTAAAGGATGGAGATTTTCTTATTTATATAAGAAAAGTAGGATTAGAAAGGACTTGGTGTGGATGAAAGAGAGATGTTGAAGAGGCAAAATAATTAGCAATGGAATTTTGATCTCTAAGAATAGGCTCAATAGTGAAAGAGATGAAATATTTGGCAAGAATGGTTATGATTTGATGATATGTGATGAGGTTCTCACTTTTACATTGATAACCACCATTAACTTGGTGGAAAATAAGTTGAGAGTCACCTAAAGCATGAAGGTATTGAATGTCTATGTCAAGAGAAGATCACATGCCTAAAATGAGAGCTTTATATTTGGCCATATTTTTGGTAACATCAAAGGTGAAGCAAAATTCTAAAGGAATGATCTCACCAAGAGGACTTGTGAGAATACAACCTACCAAAACTCTTTCAAGGCATTTAGAACCATCAAAGTGAAGGGTCAAAGTAACTTAATGCAAGTCAAAATTAATTTTAGGAATCTCCTTGATAACTGCTTTTGGTTTAGTGGTACTAATGTGAGTAGTGGTTTCATCAAAATTATTAGCTTCAAGATTAGCGGTAAAGCTATAAAAATAATCTTTGAGAGAAATAACATGATTAAGACCTTTGATGTAAAGGATATTATCATCTAGAAGGTTATCTTGAAGAGAAGAAGTAACTAGTATGGGATCTATGGCAAGTTGATCATCTATGATTTGTTCTTTAATAGTTTTTTGAGTGACGATACAGATATCAAATTCCATAAGGAGGACCATCTATTTACCAATTATATCTCCAGGAAGAAATCCTTTGGATAAGAAATGATGAAGGGGGTCAAAATGAATAATGACATAAGTAGTTTAAAAAATCATATAGCGGAGAATATTTTTAGTTGTGAAATAGATGGTGAGGTAATCACACTCAATTTTGGTATAAATTGTTTCATAAATGATGAGGCCTTAGCTAATGTAGTAGATAACATACTCTCTTCCCGTATCATCTTGTTGGGTAAGCATTACCCCAACTAAAATAAGTGTGGAAGAAGTATATAGATCAAAGGTTTATCATTGGAAGGAGGATGAAGTGTGGTTAGATGAATTAATGACTCTTTCATATTATTAAAGGCTTTTTAACATGGATCCATCCATTCTAAAGTAGTACCTTTCTTGAGAATTGAATTGACAGAGTGAATTCAATATGTTTAGTTATATAAAATGTAAAATTTGGTTACTTGAGTATCTCTAATGACACCCAATACATAGGTCCTCCTAATTTATTGTAAAATCCTTTTAGGCTCTTCTTTCATTGATTCCCAGTCATCCACAACCTTTCAAACTTAACCCTTACAGATCAAAGTAGATATCTTAGGCCCAGATCCATCCCCCTAGGTTTCATTCCCTTTAGACAACAACACCCAAGTTGAATAGGAGCACTGAAACCTAGGGTGTCAAATTTTTAATGTTGTTTTCCAAGTGTAAATTAAGTCCAAATGGTCACATTTCCCCAAATCCTTATCATAGTTCATGTCAGCCTAATGCAAATTCATTTAACCCATGATCATTAAATCCCTTATAAAAGGCCATTCAAAGTCCATTTAGAAGGGTTGGCACTCATTTACAAGAGAGAAGCAAGAATACTAGCAAGACCACTCAAGAAATTATCCATATTCTCTACATACTATCACACAACAATATTTCAAGCTTATTCAAACCCTCATACCAGTCCCTAGTCATTCCAAGTACATCTAGTTTTGCATTTACTTACATTTTCATCACACTAGTACACCAAGCACTTCAATGGGAGAACTACATATAGTTTTATCCTTCCTTAGAGTATTGATATGTAGGCAAGGTGCCCACACATGGGGTGTGAAGTGTATCTAGTGTATCCTTTACACACTAAGCCCTTTTCCCTAGTTGCCAAAGTTCCATTCAGCTACATAGAAGACGCAAGCACATAAAGAATCAAATTTAAACGGAGTTCTATTGATAGTGAGGATCTAAAATTTGGTACACAAGCTCATACAGATGTTATGAACAAAACCCAAAAAAATCATATATTTATGAGCAGTTGGACAAAAAATGCCAAGACTATGACTAAAACACCAGATAGTATGGTGTCCAATTTTTTATTGTCTTTTCCAACCAAAAAACAAACTATAGATCTCAACTTGTGACAATATCCTAGTCTTATTCCTCTAGTATCAAACTCTGTCCCAACTACAACAACCCAAAATAATCTAAGTCATATTTTCTCTCACTTATTACTATTTTTAGAAAAGACAAAAATATAATTAAATTACACAAATCAGTAGCTTAATTATGCATATTATTTAATAATTTTATCATACTCTAGACCCTTTATTATTGAGGAATAAAACACTTAATTTCCCAAAAATAATAAAACATTTGGTGAACCCAACTTACTTTAAATTTCATATAAAAACCATAGAAACCCTAGGGTAAATTCCTAACTAATTTTTCACATTAATTTCTAAATTTTTTCTTGAATATTAAAATCAGAAATTACTCTCAAATTTTAAAATTTTATAGTAAATTTTAAAATAAATTTATTTCAAACCCTAGTTGCATCTACTAGGTCCCATTAAATCAAGAAGTTTCCCATAAATTTTTGAAATATATCTTGTATACTTAGCTCAATATTTCAATTTCAATTTCAAAAATTCAAAATATTTTACAAAAATATTTTTTGGCAAATCCCTAGTTGCATGTACTAGCATCCATTTTTGCTTCTTGAGGTATTACCTTACATCCATACTCAAATTGTAAAAATATTGCTCATTTATTTACAAACTTTTCTTACATTTCTTGCAAATAATAAGGAAACCATCATGGGACCTATCATGCACATGAATTATGAATTCTATCATATGTTAGTACAAAGTTTCATCCCTTGCATTTCATTCTTAATTTTCATAATAAAGAATGATATTAAAACATTTATTTCTAAAATTACGCAAGATTTCAATATTCCTCTTGCATACTCTCTATCTTTCATATGGAACAATTTTTAAGTTTATCATGCTAAACATGTTAGCAATATCATGTTACATGTCAAATATCTTTATGAATTTAGGCATAAAATCATGTTCTCTCTCCTTTCCTTTCTATTTTTTATATGAAAAATCCTTCAGATTGATCATATTAAACACATACAAAATGTTATGTTGCACATCAAAATTTTCTATACATTCATGCAAAATGTCACATTCTCTATCTCTTACTTGTTATATCACCTATGGATTATTATTTATAAGTATATTTTTACATAAATAATTACTCAAATTACATGCATTTCACTCTACATTCATTTTTTCTACCTCAATGCATATAACTCATTGGTTATTTTTGAGTATCTCCCTATCATTACTAGACACCAACAAACACTAGCAGTTGTATCTATCCCTCCTTCTTTCGAACTTGGTACATCTAGTTATCATCCCACACCTATGACCAGATCTATGCCTATAGAAAATCATGTGGTCCACATTATCACCCAAGTTTATGAAGATAGGTAAGTTGATTACACCCATGGCTATATCTTCATCACTCAATCTATCACCCTTCAAATATAGTCTCTATTATTGAGCTCCTTCAACAATATAATATTTACAAAGATGTGTTGTATATAACCCTTTGTAATACCAAAGTTCCCATTTAAGCTAAACCAACTTATGTTGCATTTATCCTTAACACAATGCAATAGACTGAAGACATATTTACTTTGAGAAAGAGGATTTACCCCCCATAGCACATCATTACATAACACCTACCTCTGTATATTCAATTATGAATCAATGATGTAGGGGTAAAATGAGTGTTAGTTGATAATGGTTCAAGACTCAACATCTACAACATTTCTTTTCTTAAATGTCTTAATATACAACCTCATGATATAGATCATTATGATATGAACATCAAAGGTTTTGAAAACATTCCATAGAAATTCATGGGTCAAATAACACTTAACCTCACATGAGGGCCTAAGACACTACCAACTACTTGCCAAGTCATGCCAAATGACATCAACTATAATTTATTACTTGGTCATCCTTGGATTCATGATATGTATGTAGTCCCTTCTACAATCCATTCTTGTCTTAAATATAGTCACAAAGGCTACATATACACATGACCAATCGATAATAAACATTTTAAATACTATCAGGTTACTGACACACCACAAAATTATATTCTGCACTTTAATCCTGGCAATTTACCTATGCAACCCATTATTCATAATGTACCCCTGAACCATGTAACACATCAAAAAACTCCAAATTTTGTAATATCACCGACACCAAATAACCAATTCACGTCACCTTTTGCACTTAAATGCCTTAATAAAATGGGATATCATGGTAAAGGCCTTAGGAAGCATGAATAAGGAATCATCAATCTTGTCAAGGCATCTACACAGCATGAAATGTAAGGGCTAGGATATTAGTTTACCTATCCTCATAGTAAACCCTCTTCTACCACTTCAAAGCATACTAGGGTTTATCCACCCATTACATTAGTAGATTACACCATTAATCATACTTCAACATTATCATTAATCTACCCTGATCTCATTGATGATATAGCTTTTCAAGACATATTCACATTATATGAATTTTCCAATGATGAATCCCTCCTATAATTTCTCAAAGCATATGAGTACCTCCCATCTTGCTATCATAAAAATAGATTTACTCATCACACAAATGCCCATGCATATTTTGGATAAATTCTAAACTTGACCCAAGACATACCAATTGATTCAAATGATACTATCCCTAGCACTCCTTACACACTTGATCATTCCACATTACTTAATGAAAAAACCATAAATTTCAACTTCAAAACCAATCAAGATCCTTGCATTGTCTTATTAGTTATTACCCTCTGAAAGGAAGAAGATATAGACATCTATCAAAATTTAATAGATTTCCCAAAACTTTTTGCTTGGTCTTACTCAAATATGCTAGGAAGCGATACATCTATCACCATCCATCAAATTCCCTTATACCCAGATGCTAAACTAGTTAAATAAAAAATTTGAAAAATGCATCCTAAGGTGGCTATCTTGGCCAAAGATGAAATCCAATGCCTCTTAGATGCTAGATTCATTCGACCAGTAGCACACCCTGAATATATTTCCAACATAATCCCTATAGTCAAACCTAATGGACAAATTTGATGTTATTCTGATTCTCAAGATTTAAATAAAGCATGCCCAAAAAATCATTTCCCTTTGCCTAATATCAACATGATCGTTGATTCTACAACTAGGTATGAAATGTTATTATTCATGGATGGCTTTTCCAGATACAACCAAAAATATCACTAAAGAAGATCAAGAAAAAACATCTTTTACAACACCTTAGGGCACATTTTGTTATATTGTCATGCCTTTCAGATTAAAAAATGTCAGATCCATGTATCAACATACCATGACACATATATTTCATGATTTAATTCACCATATGATTGAAGATTATTTTGATGATATATTAGCTAAATCCAAATAATGACAACATCATGCTATTGATTTATGTGAGATCTTTCAATGACTTAGATAATATAATATTTGACTAAACCTAAAGCAATGTGTATTTGGAGTTACATCAAGTAAACTCTTAGGTTTCATTATCTCTCAATGTGGCATAGAAGTTGATCCTAAAAAAATCAAAGCAATTATTGATATGCCACCTCCCACCAACTTATAACAACTTTGATCCCTACAAGGTAAGATCCAAGCAATTCATCATTTCATAGCTCAGCTTACTGATAAAACTCAATCATTTAATCAACTACTAATGAAAAATACAAAGTTTATTTGGGACCAAGATTTTCAAGAAAGATTTGATAAAATCAAGAAATATCTTCTTAATCCACCCATTTTAGTATCACCTATCCTAGACAAGCCTTTCCTACTATATATCTTAGCAATATATGATGCATTAGGAGTACTCTTAGCATAACATGATAATCAAAATATTGAACAAGAAATTTATTACATCATTTGCACATTGGTTGATTATGAAAAAAATTACTCCCCAATAGAAAACCTATGTCTAGCATTAGTTTTTGCCACACAAAAACTCAAGCATTACATGGTCAATAATGTGTCTCAAGTTATCACAAAATTAGACCCATTAAATTTCCTACTAGCCAAGCCACATCTTTCTAGTCACATCACAAAATGGGTCATGTTATTAATAGAATTTGACTTAAAAATAGTCCTCCAAAATTAATAAAGGACCAAATCATTGTAGACCATTTGGAAATAGCACCACTATTAGATACCAACCCTATTAGTGACACATTCAGAGGTGATTTCACCACCTATTATACCCATTTAGATATTTGTACCATGTTCTCTGATGGCTCCCAATGCACATCTGGTGTAGGGGTAGGCATTATCTTTGTCGATCCTTTTGATTACATAGTTCTTATAGCATATTAATTAATTTTTTCCTACACCAACAACACAAAAAAATATGAAGCACTTGTCTTAGGAATATTCGCTACCCAAATCCTCCAAATCAAATATATTCAAGTCCTTTAGTGATTCTCAACTTGTGTTCAATCAAGGAAATGATGTTTATTAAATAAAAGAAGCACATATTATCCCATACCATAACATGGTATAGTGTTTTTAATCATAGTTTGACTACTTTTATATTAAGAGCATCCCTAGAAAAGACAATAGACATGCAGATGCAATGGCCAGTGTTGCATCTCCAATTCCCATCGAAATCAATGATGATCAAGCAATATTTAAAATTAAATGATTACAATCACCATCAGTATCTAACATAGACTTGATCTCTCTTTTTGTCTTAACTTCTACACAAAGTTTTATGACCCCAAAATGGTTCTCTGATATTTATAACTTTCTACAAAAATCTATTACACCAAATACTTTCTCCTAAAATGACAAGAATAAGTTACAAAAACAAGAAATCTATTATGTAATCATTAACCTTTTTAAATGATCCTTTGAAGGATACTTACTAAAATTCTTAACCTCAATAGAAGCTAAAATTACTCTTGCTCAAATACATGATAGTGAATGTGGTGGTCACTTTAGTGTAAAATCCATGTCATACAAATTATTTTGACAAGGGTATTACTTGCCTACCATAGAAGATGAATATTTAAAATACATGAATCTATAAGATAAATTTCAATGACATAATAATCTACAACATGAACCATCACAACAACTACAACCTATCATCTCTCCATGGTTGTTCATGTTATGGGGATTTGATCTCATTGTAAAAATTAACCCTGAATATGTTGATGGACAAGTTCATAATCATAGCTACAAATTTATTTACCAAATGGGTAGAAGTAGTTTCACTTCAATCTACCATAGGTGAATACATTTTTAGTTTTATAATGATTTATATTATTTCATATTTTGACCTACTTGTAGCTATCATCTCTGATAATGGAATATCATTCAAGAACAAAACTATCAAAAAAAAATTATACCAAATACAAAATTAAGCACACATTCTCCACTCCATATTACCCACAAGGAAATGGTCAAGCACAAGCTACAAATAAAATTATCAATAGAATTTTAATAAAAATAGTGACAAAATTTGGAGATGATTGGCACAATCAACTAGTTTTAGCATTGTGGGCATATCGCACAAGTATATGTATGTCCACAAGATCTACTCCTTATTCACTTATTTATGGCACAAAAGTACTTATACCATTAGAATTATAAATATCATCTATATGTGTCTCCCTTAAAGGTATTCTCATTGATGACCATTATCATGAAAATCATCTACACTAGCTTGAACAGTTAGACCATACATACATTCAAGTTGTAGAACACCTTAGAATCTACCAACAATGTATACAACAAATGAGTTCACACCAAAAAATTCAAAGTTAATGATCTTGTTCTCAAAGAAAAATTTTGTAATGTCAATGCCAAAGAAGAAATCAAAGGAAAATTCAAACCAAATTAGCTAGGTACATATATTATTACCAAAAATCTTAACCCTAAAGTGTATCATCTAGCCTCATTTTAAGGAAAGAAACTCAAAAACCCAATGAATATTATGCATCTACGTAGATTCCATGTCTAACAAGCCATTTTACATATTACGGTCTACATAATTTTTGTTCAAAGCTTAATTTTACATAGCTTATTTCAAAAATACAAAAACAATAAAATATATCAAAAACACAAAAACATTTCAATTATACGCATCATCCATGCTATATATTATTACTACTATTCTAATACTTACATTTCCTATTTCATACTATTTTTTATCGATTTATCTACATTACCATGCTTTACTTGATCTTCTTCGAGTGTGTGCAGTGACATCTAGATCCTTAACTACTTCACTCTAACTATTGAGGGGGCATCCTACTTCTACATTTGAAACACGTATTGATATACATACCCACTAGGGGCATATTCTACATGGCTACACCATATAGATTATGTCACTCCTACACTACACACTTAAATTTATCATGTTATTATACATTACTTACTAGATTACATATATTACTATATCAACATTTCATTAGTATCTAGCACTTGTGTATTTCTAAACATATACCTAGTCTTATACTAACATGTCTTGCATACTTTCACTCTTGCTTTGATTGGTTAGAAGTGATTCTATCTTTCTTGTTATTACAAGCTTCCTTTTCTTGCTTAACGTATCTTGATGAGTTTGCATTTTCTCAATTCTTGTTCCATGCTTTGTATGTGTTTTAGGACATCTGCCAATGTCTTTTATTTCTATTCATGTGTGTGCCTTAGGACATTTTCCAATGTCCTTTACCTACACTCTTCTATGTGATTGTGGCTTCCACACCAACTTGTTTGTTTCAATTATATGCGTAGGCAGCATTTGAACATGCCTTGTATGATTACTTTCTATTATGAGTGATATGTGCCCATGTCCCTTATTTTCTTGGACCCTTGGCTAGCCTTGTATGATTCTTGCTTCTTGCTCCATGTTCTTATTGATTGATTTTTTTTAATTGTTTCAATGCCATGATCCATATCATGCATTTTTCTTACTTTCTTGGATGCCATGATGGACATCATGCTCCATCCCTCCTTACTAGCAACTAACAACTAACACTTTGTTATTCTAGTTCAGTACATTACACATGATTTCACATTATTATATCTATATAGGCATAACCCTATTGATCTAAAAATCTCTCAATACAAATATTTCTATATCTCAAGATATCTTGTTGATTATCATTGCTATATCATGTATATTTTTAGCTTAACACACTTACAGGGCTTTTTCTTCTAAGGGTAGTCATTATAGGGTAATTAATTCCTACCCTTAAAAGAGGGGGAAACAAATATGGGTTTTATCACAAAGATCAAAGCTCTTAGTGGTTGAAATAGAAATTTTTAGAACACTTAGAATAGAATCTAGACATCAGACCAAGTAGAATTGACTAAGAAAATAATAGAGATTCTAGAACAATCATCAGATTTGGCCTTGGATAGTAGTGCCAAAGTTTGACTATAGCACCAGACACCAAGGTGTCTTGTTTTTTGTGCTCTTATCTAAGTATCAAAAAAATAGTTTTTCCAAAAATATATAGAAAGGTGAGTTTATTCAAAAGGTTTATCAACTTATCATAGTTTAGATTCCGTAGGTTTCATTATAGTTTTATCTCAAAGAATCTAGATATAGAGGGTGTAATTCACAACATGATGACTCTCACTTCCAATTTTAGATTAAGCAATTTATATAACTTTTAGATCAAAGTCCATGTTACATACACAAGTTATTGGGGGTAATGTGCATGACACATTGGTCCTCCTCTCTTTTTGAGTTTCATTTTTTCCCAAAGCATTTTCCAGTAGTTATATGCTTTAGTCCATCTGTAGGTGGTTAGCCTCATTTTCAAATTTGGGTTTCATACAAAAGATTAACTTCTTAATTTCTTGAGTACCCAAGTTCCCAATTTAGCTTCTATACAAACCTATTGCACCAATTTTGGAGTGGGTTTCATACAAGCCTAACCTCCATCTTTCAAAATGGCCAAGAGTGGCCTAATTTCTAGCATACATTCAATTATCCATGCCAACATTGTTAGATCATAGTGTATTCATGGACTTTAGAAGCCATCTCATATGACATCTATTTCATATTGATATTACTTCATAGCTTCACTTCATGGGGTAACAATGGATCCAAAGGGATAGCTTTTGTATTCTTGAGCCACCTATTTAGAGGGATTGGACATATAGTCCAAACATTAATTAACAAATGCATGATTCATTAGCTTTACTTAGTAGGTGATGATGGAGCCAAAGGGCCTGCCTTTACATTCTTGAGCCACTTTTAGTAAATTGAGCACTTAGCTCTATTCATGATATTACTTTTGGTACAACACACACCTAGCATAATTTAGCATCACAACAGGTTTTGTATTGGTTTATGTACCTAGTGAGGTGTATTCATTCCTATCTCTTCCTCTTTATCTTACTTAAATTTTATACATTATTATTTTAGATATATCATATCTATTAAGAACTAATCTACTATATGGTTTTTATTACAAATTCACACTTCACATCGTGCTCTCTCTATACACATCCAACATCACATAACTTTGTGAGCTTCGCCTTCATAGGTAAGTTTAGGTATGTTTTTGTTTTGTTTTTTTCTTATATCCTAGTATTTTTCTTTGTTTCATCACTATAATAAAGGGGGATAAAATTTAGTCATATAAAAAGTGACATTTGGTTACTTGAGTATGGCTGATGACACCCAATCCATAGGTCCTCCTACTTGCTTGTACAACCCTTTTAGGCTCTTTTTTCATTGATTCATAATCATCCATAACCTTCCAAAATTAGCCTTTGTAGACCCAGGTAGCTCTCTCAAGCCTAGATCTATCCCCTTAGGTCTCATTCCCTCTGAACAATAATACCCAAGTTAGATAAGAGCATTGAAACCTAGGGTGTCCAATTTTTAGCATTATTGTCCAAATACAAAATAGGACCAAATGATCATATTTTTTTGAATTTTTATCCTAATTCATGTTAATCAAATGTGAATTCATTTAACCCACGATCATTAAATAATCTATAAAATTCCATTTAAATTCCATTTAGAAGGGTTGACACCCATTTACAAGAGAGAAGAAATAATACTAGCAAGATCACTCAAGCACTTATCCCTATTCTCTACATAAAGCCATCCAACAATATTTCAAGCTTATTCAAACCCTCATACCAGTCCCTAGTCATTTCAACTACACCCAATTTTTCATTTACTTACATTTTCATCACACGATTACACCAAGCACTTCAATGGGAGAACTACATAAAGCTTGATCCCTCTTCGAAGTATTGGTATGTAGGCAATGTGCCCACACATGGGGTGTGAAGTTCATCCAATGTATCCTTTACACACTAACCCATTTTCTCTATTTTCTAATTTCCATTCAGTTGTATAGAAGACACAAGCACACAAAGAATCAACTCTATAGGGATTTTTATTGATAACAAGGATCTAAAATTTGGTATATAGGCTCACATAAATGTTATGAACAAAACCTAGAAAAAGCATATTTCTATGAGTAGTTTGGACAATAGTAGAAAGACCAAGACAATAACATCAGATAGTAGGGTGTCTTATTTTTAGTAGTCTTGTCCAACCAAGAAACAAACTTCATATCTTAGTTTGTGATAGTGTTCCAATATTATTCCTCTCATATCAGACTTTATCTCAGCCAAAATAAGCTAAGTCATATTTTCTCTTACTTATTACTATTTTTAGAAAAGGCAAAAATACAATTAAATCACACAAATCAATAGCTTAATTAATCATACTATTTACTAATTTTATCATATTTTAGACCCTTTATTATTGAAGAATAAAACACTTAATTTCCCAAAACTAATAAAATAATATGCCATTTTGGGGATGAATCATCTAATTGCCCTAAGTTTGCCTAAATAATTATAAATGTCAAGAATAAAGTGAGGAATGGGCATGTTTATGATAGCACTAATTTTGGTAAGGTGAACATTGATGCCACAAAGAGACTAAGAATCCTAATAATTTTCCAGATATGACTCCAAAGACACATTTTTAAGGATTAAGTCTAACTTTAAATTTAAGAAGATAGTCAAAGATGATAGCAAGATCAAAAAGATGATTCTTATGATTTTTGGATTTAGCAATGAGATAATTCGCATAATTTTCAACCATTTTATGAATGAGATCCTGAAATATGTGAGTCATTACTCATTGATAGTGGCTCTAGCATCTTAAGACTAAAGGGAATTTTGACATAGCAATAGGTGCCCCATTATGTGGTAAAATTTGTCTTATGTTGGTCCTCAGGAGCAATATGATTCTGATTGTATTTTGAGAAGCCATCTATAAAAGATAACATTTCATAACTAGTTGTGGAATCAACAATGGCATCTATTAAAGGTAAAGGGAAGTTGTCCTTGGGATAAGCAAGATTAAGATTATGGAAATCAATACAAATGAAAATGACCATAGTGACCTTTTTTCTGAATGGGAACAATGTTGGAAACCCATTTAGAATAATCTATTGGTTTGATAAATTTAGCATCAAGTAATTTGATTATTTCCTTATGACCTAAAGTGGAAGCTTCAGGTGGAAATTTTCTTTATTTTTTATGCATAGTCTTGGAATTAGAATAAGAAATGATGTTATGCACCAAAATTCTAGTTTTAATGTTAGGCATGTCCTCATAGGACCAAGTAAAAGACTCACAATATTTATCAAATAATAAGCTAAAATTATCATGTTTAGTAGGTGAGAATTTAAGAGAGATAGTAATTGGTTGAGGGCAAGATGGAGTACCATGTTAGATGTGAGTGGTTTCTTCAATAAGCATGGAATTTACATCTTAAAAGTGGTATGGTTCATTGGGTAAGGCAAAAATTGGATTTGTTTTAGGATCAATTCTAGCAACAAAGTTGTTGAAGCAAGGAGTTTTAGTTTTGAAATTTCCAAGTTTAAGATGTTATCAAGGAAGTTGAGGTTATCGAGCATAAAGTAACTCAAGAATAGCTTTTTCACTAGGTAAGGTAGGAAGAGGACCATAATTCTTGACATCTACTTCAAGATATAGCATTTGATTGCCATGGTGATCATGCTCAGAATGTATCTAATGAACATTAGTTACCTTGGCATCTAATGTAATTTCAAGGGTAGAAGAAGTAGATGAATCAAAAGGGGTTGGAATATTAGTGGATTTAGTGATGGGAGAAGGATTAGGTGAAATTATTAGATCGATAAGTGGTAAAGGAGATGTATAAATTTCTATAGGTTTGGAAGGTATAATTTTCTCTACCACCCGAGGAGTATCGATAAGAGGATAATTTGAAGGAGGTACATGACCCTCAGGATCTAAGGTATGATCCACATAAATGGTATGAACATTCCAATTAAAAGAATTAATTTGGGCTAAGGTTTTATGATAATGTTGGACATCCAAGTCTCTAGATAGAGATTGGGCTATTATATAGTTATCATCGTATGTTGGAGAAATTTTACATGCTTGAGAATTAGGGGGAATTTTAAAGGGTGAAATCCTAATATTATTGAATGTACGAGGAGACATGATGAGAGGATTTTGAAATAATTTGGCCACTCCAAAATCATTTTAATTGAAGGCATATTTAGATAAACAAGGCTCTTGAGCATTGTATGAAGGGGGAAAATTAGTAATCTTGTCAATAAGAGGAATAGTAAAATCTCTAGGTAATAGAGAATGAGAAAGTCATTGTGAAATTTAGGGAGGTAACTTGGTATTATTAAAAGTATATTGCAAATCATTTTGTTCATCTTCATTAGAATCCATAAGAATAACTTATAAATTAGGATTCATGTTGATGAATTTAGGTAAAGGAGCACTATTGATCTTAGGAATGGTAGGAATATAATATTGTGACTTAGGATTGGGAAGCTAATTGATTCATAGGTTGGGATCAGCTTCATACTTATATCATTTTTCATTATGTAATAATTTAATGCATTGGCTAGTAGAAGAAGCAATGGCCCTTATTCGTTGAGTCCATGGATGACCAAGGAGTATGTTATAAGATAAGGGTAAGTCACAGACCATAAGCTTAGTTTGAATAGTCTTAGGTCCAACAGTTAATGGAATCCAAATGCAACCAAGTGGCTTTTGATTTGTCTTATCAAAACCACAAGTAAGATGGGTTTACTTGAGATGATCCTTGTTATAACCAAGTTGTTGGATGATCCTTAAAGATGTTACATTAATACTTGAACCTTCATTAGTTAGAAAATTTTAGATAAGAGTGGTATTAATGGCTACTTTGATGAAGAATAGTGGATCATCAATGTGAAAGAGAATTTCATCATTGATCATGTGCTCTTCAAGGAATTCAATGGAAGGTTTGGAAGAAGAAAAAACAGTTTCAATGGTATTTATGTTGGTAGGTTGAGATTCAATAGAAGGTGGTTCTTCATATAAGGAGGATTGATCTTTAATTTCTTAGAGATATTACATAAAGAATTCACAATGATAGGATGAAGTGAAAACCAACTCCATAAGTGGAATCTTATAAGGCATAGAGCTGAGTTATTCAAGAAAGTGCTAGTGAGACTTAAAAGAACCATCATGAGGTTTAAGAGGTAAATTATACTTTAGAGGAATAGATGTGGTTGGGGGATTAGGAGGAGATGGTTCCTCATGGTATTTTGAAACAACATTAGTAGTGGTAGTATATTTAATAATTTTTTCTTCCAAATATGGATTCTTAGGCTTGGTAATGGGATCTTTATGAGCTGGTTTATAATGAAAATTAACCTTAGCAGTGTTGACATATTGAGAATTGTTAAAATATTGGTCATAATCAACATCAATGACATAAAAATCCTTGGTATTTGATTGAGTATTTGAATAATATTTTTGGTTAATAGAGGTAGAATCTTTGGAAGCTTATCATTTTTGAGAAGTAATGGTGTATTCTGGATGATGAAGATTGATCATAGCTTCATGATTAAATGAATGACCAAGCATATAAGAGACAATGGATTTAGTTAGCCCTCTACAAGATTCATAAGAATTATTAATGTTAGCATGGAACCAACAAAATAGATTGGGGTCATACCACTTAGGAGGATTAGTGGGATAGATGAAAGGTTTAGAGGGTGGTAAAAATTGTTTCATTTGCTAAACTAAAAGAGGTGTATGAGAAGGTGAAGGAATATTAGTTTTGGAAATTACTAGTATGGTTTGTGAAGCATTAATAGTGATAGCATTGGATGTTTGAAAATATCATTTAATAAGTTTAGTATTAGGTTTGAATTGCTTCATAATAAAGTCTTGACATTTATCTTGATCAAGAGCTTCATTAAGTGTTTGGGAAGCATAGGTTCAAACCTTGTATTGGAGAGTGAGAGTCAAAACAGTGATAAAGAATTTGAATAAGTTATCATTAGTCATGTTATGGTCATATTTATGGGCTACTTATTTCCATATTTTAATAAATTCATGAAATAATTCAGTGGGAGATTGTTTAGCATTGATGAATTGGCTAAGAAATTTTTTGGGAATGTCATTGTGTTGAAACTCTTTAACCAAAAGACTAACTAAATCTTCAAGTTGCCAATAGAATGTTGTGGAAGTTGATTATACAATTCTAATAAATATATAGTGAAGTTTTTAACTAAGATTTTAGTTGTGATGAAGGTATTAGTTTGGATCCACTCTTTGTAAAGGTTGTCAAAGGCTTTGAGAAATGAGGCAGGGTCTTTAGTCTCATCATATTTGATAGTTGGAGATATGTTACCAATATCAATGGAAATAATGAGAGGTCCAAAGTCTCATTGTGAATGGTTTGAATCATCTTTTTATTCATTATGGGTTGAGGATTAACATTGTCTAAGGTATCCCTAAGAGGTGGAGGATTGTAATTAGGATTAACTTGAGTATGGATAGTTGGAGGTTGATTAGCCACATTAATTAAATGTTGTTGAAGTTGCATCATTTGGTTGGTGTTATAATTTTGAATTATGTTCATTTTTTGGATAACATGGGATAAAATTTGATTTGTATCAAGAAGTGGGTTGGTGTCGATAGGAGCACTCCCCAAATTGGTGTTAAGGGGAGGATTACTAGAAGAAGGATTATTAGTGGGATTAATGAATAAACTTGTATCTATTACTCCCACATTAGTTTGAATATTTTTAAGATGAGAAGTTTTTTAGTTAGTATAGAAAGGATCAAATCCATCAACTTCATCTTGAGGTGTTATTTGCACCATATTACTATTCATGGATGAAGGAGGGGAAGAGGTGCCCCAAGAGTGATGGTGTTATTAGGAGGAAAAGAGAGGGAGAAATGAACATCCATATAGTATCTAAATGGATTCAAGATATCTGAGAATATTTTAATAAGAGACTTCATTATGACTGAAGAGAGATGAATAAAATGTAAAGAAGGAGAAATAGAGAACTAGATTGATAAATAGGTAAGGCAAAAAGTAGTACAAGGTTGATTGGGTTGACCAAGCATAGGGAACACAATCTATAAATAGTATTGTCAGGATATGTGAAACACTTGGAAGCACACGATTGATTACCAAACCAAGCAACTTAATATGTAGAAATTAACCAGAAACACAAGTAACTAGAATTCAGAATAACACATGATATGAGAGACAATACACAATCTTGTATTAACACTTTACAGAAAAGAATACAATAAAGAAGATGCCAGTTCTTCTCCACCACCTCTTCAGAGGCTTCCCACACCTCAAGTGAACAGTACTTCTCTCCTCAAATCTCTCTCTTAGGTCCCAACACACAACTCAAACACAGAGTTGGTGTTCACCTCCTGTGCTCCATGCACACCACAAGTGCTCCACGCACTCCACAAGTACTCAACGTACTTCAAGTAGATCTCCCATGAACTTGCAACAACCTGCAATTCAATAGACCATACTTATGGAAGGAACTCCCTTGCCTTCCTCTTTGCTCTATCTGAGTACACACCTGTACTCCAAGTAGATCCTACCTAATTCTGCTCCCTGTTGTGTTGCTATCCTATCTGATCTTGCACACCTGCAAATCAACTTGGTTCTACACACCTGTGAACCTTGACCTTGCACACACATAAACCTGTAGATCAACGATCTTACTTACCATGCAGATCTCCTATAAAAGGCCATGCTCACCTGATGACCAAGATCATACATACATGAAGAACCCTGCTGATTCTCCAATCTAGCACCCACACCTGGTACTGTGGCACTAGGAGGAACACACCATAGCTCACCTCACACATAGAAGGAGCTTATAATATTTCTCTCTTACTCACTAGCACAAATTTCCAATACAACCATGAGTCTATTATATAGATCTCATCCAAACAATAATTAGACATCTAATTACAATAATTAGATCCGCAGCTCTCAGTCTAAAATTAGCTCTCATCATGCAAACACTTGGTTCGTTAGCTAACTACCTGTAACATCTGTAGTCTGAACCACACAGGCGACCGACGTCGGTCCCTGTCTACCTGGGAGTCGCCGATGTTGGCTGACTACTGACCGACGCCGGTTGCCTTCTTGTCTAATCCTGCCAACGTCGGTTGGCCTGACTGACGCCGGTGTCTGTGACACTCCACAACTCCTCTACAACCTCCTCCATGTCTGCATTAGTGAAGCTTTTAGCTCCACAACCTAACAAGTATAGGGTCGACTAGGTCGATCCAGTATGGTAAACATAGGTTAAAAAAGATACAGGGTCAATTGGGTCGACCCAATATAGCAGATAAGGAAAATTAAGAAGCTTATAACAAATTGTGAACTAAAACAAAGATAACTTTTGCAAGTAATTTGAGAAGAAATAACTAAAGAGAAATAAATAGTCAATTGGATTGATGTTGGTCAATCTAATTAAATCACATAGCACAAAACCTTGCACTAATGTTGGTTAATGCAATTTTATACAATACAAAATACAATTAAGCAAAGAACACTCAATCAACTTGGAAAGTAAATAGTTAACTAATTGGTTGACCTAAATTTTTATTATATTATTAAGATATGTTTTTAAATATGATGAGAAGTTGGTTGTAAGCAAGGAACTATAAGGCAATCTAAGGAGAGTTTTAGGTAGTTTGGGCTAAAAGGGATCTATAGTGTTAATGATACAAGCTTGGTACTTGGGCTTACCCCCTCACTTCATACACTGTGATGATAAGGGTGTTGGGTGCTTAGCTAGAATATACTATTAACCATGATTTATACTTGACCAAAACATCAATTCAGCTTCCCCCTTAGTGATGAAATCTAAGTGGGTTGGCTTTGGGTAGACAAATTTTAAAATTCTTGTTTAGATTTTTTGATTTGGTCATGTGTGCATAAAATAAAAAATAGTATAATTAAATGATTAATTGAAAACCATCTAATTAAGCTATATGATCTATTCTAAACATGCAACAATAAGAAAAGAAAGTGTGAGCTAATTATTGTCATATAAGGTTAATTCCAACTTTGAAACAAGGTATAATGTTGATATAATCAATAGTGTATACATAACATATAGAACAAGATCAATAGGGTCGATCCTATACTATAGAAGGAAGGTCTAAAAATGAACAAGGTTGATAGAGTTAACCTAGTTGTCCAGATAGCACACAGAACATAGAACAAGGTTGACATGGTCGATCTAATTCATTATGTAAGGATAGTTTTAAAGATTGAAAACTATGAAAGGAAAGACTGAAAAGAAAGAGATAGAGAGATAGATAGGAACCTTGGTGGATCAAAGATGTAGAGAATGAAGATTAGTGTTCAAGAACCTTGATATATGTTTGCAAATTCTACTAACTAGGTCAATTGGGTAGATAAAACTTTGCAAAAACTTACTAATGAGTGCTTGGAATGTACAAGGTCAATTGGGTTGACTTAGTAGGCTAGGCTAGATGTCTAAAAGTCTAAAAACTTATACTGGGTCAACATGGTCAATTCAGTAGCATGTACCTAAAAACCTGTGCATAGAAGTTAGAATTGGATCAATGAAGTCGACCCAATATGGTAAATATATGATAAAAAGAATGATGAAAAAGAATGAAAGAATGAAATAAGATGAATAAATATTACAAGGGTTAGTTCACATCAGGTTCACCAAAATGTATACAATCAAAAATGCATCATGTCTATAAGTCAATCCTAACTCAGAGAAGATAGAGCATACCTACACTTCCAATTGAGAATACATTTGATAAGTGACAACATGAACAATATGGGTATCTGCTAGTCCAAATTATGGGATCACTTGTCATAATACACCATGCTAGGAAGAGTTCAAAATCCTACAATTTAACACAATCATGTAACAACCCCAAATGAGTCCTAGGTTTAATGTTTCACTATATATAATAACAAGAAAATAAATATAATATATTGCACACCAAAGCTTGTGGCACAACATGAGGGGTTAGTAACTAATCAAAACATGCATAGTATATTCTCAATTAAGTTAAGTATGATTAAGACCCTAATACATGGAATATGAAGAGTAATATTATTCAACCCAATACTTATGCTACTTTTCTCTACTAAAGAGAGGAGAAAAAAATTAGAATATACTTACCTGAATGTGAACCCATCGAGACACAATATCTCCCTTGGCAAAAGGGGATTTTCTAGAGGTTATTTTGGTTTATAAGGATAACTAAGAAAGGGCAAATCATCCCAGACTAGATTCTCCAAGTACAAACCCTATGCTAAGACTCCTCAAGTAGAATGATGGAAGAGCAAATTGTAAATAAGTGTGAGAGGATAATAAATCTTGATTGTATATTGAAATAATGATGAAATGATCTTGTATTTATAGGTGGATATCACCCTAAATATTTTTGAATATGTCAATTTTATGGGGTCAACTTAGTTGACCCTATATATTTTTAGGAGATAAGTCACTAGGTCCCAAGCTAGGTTGGTCGAAGGGCTAAAAAAGCTCTCAAATAAAAATACCCAAAAATAGTACAAGGTTAACCTAGTTGAACCTGTATAGTAATCAAAGGCTGAAAATTATACAGGGTTGACTAGTATAGTTAACTGGTGAAAGGGGATCAAGGTGAGAAAAAAAGGGATGGAAAGAGGAAAAAGACTAGAGGAGTGTGCAAGGGAGGAGTAATAGATTAGGTAAAATGGTTTTAAGAGACAAGTGTGTAGATGTAAAGTGGTAAAATGGACAACAATCTTATGAATCACCAATGGTCTACCTACCCCTTTCTCAGTGTACCCCTTAAGGCATGCACTCAGAGAGATTGAGTCTTGATGGGTTCCTAAAATATGTAAAGCATTAGTAGTTGATAAAAGTTTGAAAATATTATGTGCATAAAATATGTTCTTGGCACTAATTTCATTGATTACATTTGATATTTTGGCCATGTGAGGATTTTTTAACACATTTATAATATACACAAGTCAGCTGACCCGTATGTTTTTTCATGACATCCTATGATGGTTTGGTCTAGTTAGAATTATGTTATGAGATTTTTCTTAATCCTATATATCTCCAATAAATTATTGAGACATACATAAAATTTTCCCATGACTCTGAACTTCTCGAACACCATGAAAACTTGTTACTTGCATATAAGACCCTAAAATGACCCCTACGTGACTCATATTGACATTAGACTTAATTAGACTATGACAAAGGCTAAAATGATATTAAATTACATCAAATGAACTAAAAAAATCCTATGAAACTATTTTAGACCCCTATATAGGAGGGTTGACCCATTTTGGCTTATGGTCAAAATGGTCAATAGTAATGCAAAAGTAGGAATTTTGAAGAACAAACCTAGGTATATTGTATACACATTCTTAGTTATTATAAAATTTATAATGACTCTTATTTACATGTTAAAAATAGGGTAGATATTATTTATAAAATATAACTATATTTTAACCTTATTTTAATAATATATCCTTTTAAAATAGAAGATGATGGAATAATCTGAGAGATATGCATAAATAAAGCTTATAGATTTGATCTTGTTTATGAGCTATTTTGATATTTCATGGGTTATATTGTTGACTAAGTTCTATATATATATATATATATATATATATATATATATATATATAATGTTCAAATGATATGTTGCGAAGGGACTTATAATACTTTGATTTCTTGTTCTAGTCTCCTAAACATATCTAGTTTTGAATACATTTCATTTGATAAAACTATGTATATCACTTTTGTGGTTACATGAAGGGAGACAATAAGATTGTTATTTTTTGATTGCTTATACCTTATATTATTTTTGGATTGAGTATATGATGTAATTTATATTTATTATGATTTAATCTAAATGTGAAAATTATTAACTTTGTTTCATAGATCATAGGTGATAGATATATGAGGGTTCTAATATGCAACTCATATACCTATCCACTGATATCTTATGATATTTATGATTCATTATCAGAGAGTTTTGTATGAATGGAATTGACTCATATCCTTTGATCTAATTTATGTAATCAAAACTTTGGCCAAAGTAATTTTATAGATGAGACATTGTCATTCCATTGTAATTTCTATTTTAAATAAGTATGCTAACATCATATTAGATAGAGTATTGGTTTCTATCATCTATATGATTGCTACATGTATTAGTGATTGTACACAAAAGGTTTCGATGGATTTCTTGATATTTTTATCGTTCTTATTTTCCTCACCATGAAGGGTAGGCCCACTCCTAGTGGAGAGGTGTGAAAAAGACCATTGGTCTCTATTTGGAGGTAAAACACTTGGATGATACTCTCCCTCTATTCAATTCAACCAATTAAGATCATACTCATGGCTGCATTCATGGATCACTGATCTATTTATGAGATTCATTTGTATTATTGTACATACTATATTATATATTTAACTTTGTACTAAAAATATAACATGTAATACATTATTGATTGATGGATATTCATCAAAATAGTGGTTATGATATTTATAATTAATTTTTAATATATGATATTTGTGACTATATGCTTATTTATAGTTGAAATGTGGATTGTATTAGTTTTATGTTGTACTTTCATTCTTTTCACTATTCATTTTATGATAAATATTCATATTTTAATTTGATTTAGATTGTTTGGAAATAAAATGAATCATTTTACTAACCATTAGTTTAATACATTTATATAATTATTATTTTACATGCATTTATTAGTCAAACAAGTAATCTTACAAATAGTAAAAGATGATTTTATAAGTGTAGCATTTGAAACAAAAAAATCATGTAACTCTTGTGTAACCCAGTGGGGTTATAACATTATGGTATTAGAGTAAAGGTTTAATGCTCATACCTAATGAGTCTAATAACATAAATCTATTCTCTTAATTTTTAGAGAGGATAATGGCATGATAAAAATTGATTTATGAGGGAAATTCAAAGCAAAACCTCCAGATGATCTTAATTAGCTAGTAGTAGAACAAGATACAAAACTAGATGAAATAATCATTTTCATGAATGAGAATAGAGATAGGATATCATCTTTAAATCGAGAATTTCATAGACCTAAAGAGGAAGATGAATAAGAGGCTCCATAAAGAAAAATTGATGAACAAGAAGTGCCCTAGAATTAGGGGCACAAGGAAGGTTAACGAGTAGCTACAAAGCTTGCATGTGATATGAAGAATATGAACCCACCCAAGTTTTATGGTATGGTATTGGGTGATGGATATGAATCTAGGAACATGGAAATGGAAAAGTATTTTGAGATTCAAAACTATTCTAAGGTGACTAAGGTTGTGTGGGGATATTACTAACTAGTTGCTAAAGTGTTAGAGGTATAATCACTAAGAGGGGGGTGAATCAGTGATGCAATCAAATCAACTTCAATTCCAATCCTTCAAACTCTTAACCATTTAACATAATCATTCATGAAGCATATAAACCATTCATTACAATGAACAAATAAAACAATTCAAGATCAAATCACATAACACATGAATTATGTGGGAAACCCTCATGGGGAATAAAACCCAATATCAATAATAAAAACACATGGACTATAGTCTTATAAGATATCACAAATAAGAGACTTTAGTGAAGCACCCACTTCACAAGGAGCTCCAACCCCTAAGCATGAACAAGCACCCACTTGCCCTAGATGTTGATAGCCCACACAACACCTTATGATATCAACACCTCTATAAATTTGATTTACTTAAAATATAATGGAGAAACAATGAATAATATCTCTCTTCAACCCTTCACACTTTATAAATCCTTCACAAAAAATCAATGCAACCAAAACAACCTTTTGGATCACTCTACACTTGTTCATTCATACTCAATCATCAACCCTAAAAAACATTATTAAAAAATTATAAATATGACCTCTAGGTCACATACATATTCCTCACACTACTCTAATCTTCAATCCATCCACAAATCTTACTCACACTTCATAATTATTCACACATCAACTCTAGAAGCCTTCATCTTTCTTTATGCTCTTTATAGAGCCTTCATGATCACCACCTTCTGGGTCAACCACCAAACATTCCTTAACCTTTAAATAGTATATCCCACTTATAAAAATATCAAAAAAACCTACATATTTCTACCATATCCTTTATATATCACCCTTAAGTATCAACACCTTTAAATTAGGCCTAAGTAGCCCTTGTAGGTCCATGGAGACTTATTCACCACTTTAACACTTCACTGAGTTAAAATAGAAACACAAGACCACATCAAAGCACATAGGCCCATGACACATGACCCATAAGACACCCTAAAGTTAATCCATTCATCACTACACTCCTTTTCATATGCAAAACCTTTCAATCAATTGCCTTGTGCATGAAAACACCATGAATGAACAAACAATCAACTTCCAAGTAATGGTTCATACTGAATATGGATTGGTTAAACCTTTAAAATCCATGCAAATGATATTTAGAGAGTATAAAACACTCTATAATATATAATTCACCATGAAACATACAAACACTATCAATAAAAACTCAAACATCCTTCTTAGATCACTTGTAGAAGAAAATCAAACCCTCTGTCAACTTTGAATCACAATAAATGTAAATGTATAACTATTCAAACCTCTAAATCAATTTTCCTATATTTACCTTGAATTTATATACCACTTTTTTTTAATCCATCATAAAATTCATCCATAATCAAAAGTTATAGGCAAAACATTGCAAACTAGTTTTCCTTTGTAAATTCAAATATTTGAATTCCAACAGTCACTTTTTAGTGCAAACCTGGTTATGGAAAATACTAAAATCGACCTGGAGATCAAATTTGAACCATAATAAATTTTTATATACATAATTTAAATATATTAAATTTTAAACACATGATCTAGGCATAAATATGAGCAAGTCCATGTGATCACTTTTGTCTGACACCTTGACACATGTAAATGTTGATGTCATCAATTTGCTTAAGAAATTTTCCCAAGATGACTAGGATAACCTAGACCTTCAAAATACTACTTATATGAATTAATTTCACTTCCAAAAGTACACCAAGTAATACTTACACCCCATATGACCCCTCAAACATGGTCAACACATCATCAACATCCATTATCTTGCCTAACCAAGTAAACACTACATGGTCCATCCATGATCACTAAGGCACACTTTGTCATTGACCTACTAGCATAATTGACACCTCATGAACACCCTTGGACACCTTGGATAAATCATTAAAAACACATCAACAATATCCCCCTTTGTCATTGATTTCAACACTTGTAGACACCAACATAGAGCATGCACATACTCTTTCTCCCTCTACAAACACTTTCTCCCCCTTTGAAAAAATGACAAAGTGGGATTACCTACTAATATCAAGGACCTATAAATGTTTTCAAAGACAAAATAAAGAAGGTACCTCATTTGAAATATGATATAAACTACCCCTATCACTGTGCATACCATTTCTTACCATGACTACCTTAAACCTGCTCATTGACAACACTCTTCTTTGATCATGCACTGCTTTATGAAGAAAAACAAAAAATATAAATCAAATAGGAGTGATCACACCTTAATAACACTTATAGGTACTCCTCTTAAGTCACCTAATCTTAGGAAGCCCTTGAGAACCTTTAGACCATCTCCAACCATGATGAAAATTTATAGTTGCCTTCAAATTTTCTCTCACAATCCAACTCCATGATCACTAACAGATGCTCAAGCCATTATTCAAATAATGAAATATGATCAAAATATACTAACAAACTCATATTATAACAATAATACTTTGGTATTTTTTATAAAAGACCAAAAAGTCCATTTGAATCACCTAGCCTTTCTAGAGGCCTGATAGCCCTACTTGAACCTTGTAGAGCCTATAAATTTTTGTGTAGAGACCTTCATGACTTGAAATTCCATATCTATTGTATAATAATATGACCCCTCATGTATGCTAATTTTCATCATCCCAATCTTATTATGTACCATGGCTCCTTCACAAACTGATCTGTTAATTAACCCTCTATTTACACAAATGCTCAACCATAGAACAAACCATACACTTCCAAATGATTATAAAGTACTTTTTGAGAAAAAATTTATCTATTTCAATATATTAAGTAGCCTCAAACTTCAAATCCTTTTGGAAGGTCACTAACCCACATGGGCTAAAATACTAGGGCATTAAAGATAAATGTGGTCAACTTACCATCTTTTGATCAATGTTATCTTTTAAAACATATCTCAAACTTGGATACCACCAATACATACCATTGGACCAATTATTGAGGTTTGAATCCTTGTGTAACCCATATAACCACGAACATGGTTTTTGTCCTACTAGCCCTTAAGTAGACATTGTCATACCTGAGAGCCATAAAAAATATTCAACTTGCCCTCAAGAGACCTTCAAATCCTAAATCACCTATATGAGGTGAACACACCTTTATATTCCACCAAGTCACCTTTAACACTCACCAATCTTCATTTGACACTTAGAAAGGTCATGACTATGTCTACAGACCATGTGTATACCCCTTTCACTATGATAAAACACCTTCAACTAATCATGTGATCAATATTACACTTTTAAGGCACCTTTTGCACTTGAACACATCTAATTAAATTATCATCAACATTTTTTTATATTTATAAGCCCTAAATACACCTATTTTTCATGATGATCTCTCATTAGGCAGTGAACACTGAGAAAAATGGTCAATCTAAATAAATGGTCATGACTGGTTCTTTTGACCAACTTAACACATCTGAACCCATGGAATACACTTGGAAAAATCTTATCCACACTCCAAATCTATATTACCTTCATTATTCATGATTTTACCTACTAAACCAAGCTTCAAAGATTGACTAAAAATTACTTTTAGGACCAATGTCTCTGAATAAATTTTCTTGAAACTTTTCATCACAAACCTTTAGAGCAAACAAATGAACTTGCTACTCCCCCTTAACCAGTGACTTTGTATTAATTTATAGAAGATGAGATGGCTCCAAGGCTTTGTCTTAGATATTCAAATGTTTCTTTTATCAATGGTTTAGTCATAATATATGCAAGTTATTCTTTTGTAGGCACAAACTCCAACATAACATTTTGATTACTCACTTGTTTCTCTCAATAAATGATATATAATAGGAATGTGCTTAGTTTTTGAGTGCATAATAGGATTATTTGAGATACTAATTGCACTATTATTATCAAAATAGATAGGACAAGGTCCATTTTATCTTACCTTATAGTATTCCAAGGTTTTCTTCATCCATATTACCTGAGTGCAATAGGAAGCAACAACTATAAACTTAGCTTCTGCAGTTGATAGGGATACAAAGGCTTAATTCTTGCTTAGCCAAAACACCAAGCATTCACCCATGAATAAAACACCACCACTAGTGTTCCTCTTATCATCCACACATCCTACTTAATCTATATTAGTGTATGTCCTTAAAGTGAACTCTTTGCTCCTGGGGTACCATAAACCATATTCTATGGTATTCTTGAGATACCTCAAGATCCTTTTGACTGATTTTAAGTGAAACTCTATAGGATTAGCTTGAAACCTACCTATAATTCCTATGTCTTACATGATATCAAGCCTAGAATTAGTAGAGTACAAAATACTTCCAATCATATATCTATACAAGGTTTGATCAACCTTTGGTGAGTCATCTTGTTTACTTAACTTGCATCTTATGATCATTGGAGTACTTATTGGCTTACAATCCAACATATCAAAATTATTTAGCATATCCTTTATGTATTTTTCCCATGAAATGAATATCCCTACATCAATTTGGTTAATCTATAATCCTAAAAATAAATAAAGTTCTCCTAACATTGACATTTCAAACTCAGTCTTCATAACATCTACAAACTCTATACTCATGGTGTCATTTTCATATCCAAAAACTATGTCATCAACATGGACTACCACTAATAATTAATGATTGACCTTTGTCTTAATGTATAAATTATTTTCAACTACCCCTCTTTTGAAGCCTTGAGTTAATAGATACTTGTCTAACCTATCATACTAAGAACTAGGAGCTTATTTAAGACCATATAAAGACTTCTTTAGTTTACAAACATAGTCTTGATTACTTGTCATGGAAAAACCTTTAGGTAGCTCAATATAGACTTCTTCATCTAAGTTTCCATTCAAAAAGGTAGATTTCACATCCATTTAGTAAACTTTGAAACCTTTAAAGCTTGCATATGACAAGAAGAGTCTAATTGCCTCCATTCTTGTCATAGTAGCAAAAGTCTCATCAAATTCTATCCCTTCAACTTGAGCATATCCTTTGCACACAAGTCTAGCTTTATTTCTTGTGACCTCTCATTTTTAATTCATCTTGTTTTTGAATACCCACTTAGTTTCTATCACATTTTTGTCTTTTGGCCTAGGTACCAAATTCCATGTTTCATTCTTTACTATTTTATCAAGTTCCTTATCTATTACACATGTTTAATTTTCATCTCTACCAGCTTCCAAGAACGTTTTAGTTTTAACCTTGGATAACAAATTTGTGTCTTGATGATTCTGATTGATAAACATTCTCCTTCTAGTCTGTAAAGTAGCATTCACATCTCCAATTACTTGTTAAATTATATGATCCTTCTATATTCTCCTAGATGGAGCTCTAGTGTCTTGTCTTACCTGTTCTTCTTCATCATTTAATTGATTAGATATGCCTTCATTATTTGAATTAGAATTATTTGTAGTGTTATTTATCTGCAAGTTAGGCTTCTTGATTGCACCTACCTCTTCAAATCTTACATTAAAACTTTAACAACCTTATGGAGTCTCTTATTAAAATATCTATAAGCACAACTTGTGGAGGAATAACCCAATAATATTCTCTCATCAAACCTTGAATCAAATTTTCCAATATTTTCTTCATCCTTCTTGATAAAACACTTTCTTCCAAACACTCTAAAATATTTGACATTAGCTGCCCTATTTTTCCATAGCTCATATGGAGTCTTATCACCATTTCATCTACTTTGGAATCTATTTAAGATGTATACTAATGTATTAGTAACCTCTTCCAAAAATCCATCTAATAGTTTGGAATCTTGAAGTAAGGTTCTACTCATCTCTTGGATAGTTTTATTTTTCCTTTTAACTACCCCATTTTGTTAGGGTGTCCTAGCAGTAGAGTACTATCTTATAATCCCTTTATCTTCACAAAAATTATCAAACTCATAAGAACAAAAATCACCTCTTTTTTTGATCTCACACACTTTATTTTTTATCCCTTTTCATTTTCAACAAGATATTTAAATGCTTTAAACTTTGTAAAGGCTTCTGATTTTTCTTCGATTAAATATATCCAAGTCATCCTAGTAAAATCATCAATTAATAGTATGAAGTAGTTGTTACCTTGAATACCTTTAGTTATTTTAGGTCTAAATAGGTTAGTGTGAATCAACTCCAATGTTATGGTGGTATAATTTTCTTTATATTTATATCTTCTTTTGGTTTGCTTCCCATGAAGGCATGCCTTGTAAAGAGTATGAGGAATCTTAGTGATTTTAGGCATATGCCTCACTAACCCTTTTGAACTGATCCTCACCAAGTTTTAAAAATTTAGATGTCCAAGTCTCTTATGTCAAAGCCAACTTTCATCTAATTGATTCATTAAAAACTCCTTCCTTTTGGATTCATGGAACATATACAAGTTGTTCTCTTCCTTGTGAATATTTGTAACTAATTTACCAAACTTGGCTCTTCTCACTTCACACCCTTTATCATGAAAATTTAGAACATTTCCTTGCTTACACATTTATCTAACACTTAGAATATTATTTTTTAAACCTTATACATATAAAACATTTTTAGTTTTAGTATGACCATTGTCCAAAATTAAAGAACCTTTGCCAACTATGTTAGCAAAATTATTGTCACCAAATCTTACAGAACCTAAATTATGTTTTTGAGAGAGATAAAATTGATCTTGTATCCTATCATATGACTTGAGCATCCACTTTCTATGTACCATTAATTTTTTTCATTATCTTGAGTATGCAAGGTAATTTAAATAAACATTGACTCTTCTTTTGGTTCACTACCTGAATTTGCTTCTTTTTTACTTAATCTTGGATTTATCTTCCTTAAACCATTTTTGGTATCAATGACTTGTATGTCATTTTTCCAATAGGCCCTCTTGTGTTACTTGGCTATATGTCCATATTGATTGTATTTATATCATATAACCTCATTTTTGTTCTTTGAAGAGAAATTACAGCCCCTATATCTATGACCATATTGATTACAAGTGTAATAGTACCCATTAAAGATATAACTATAGTTTTTCATGTTAGACATCCATTTTACTTGACCATCAATAACCCAAGAATATTCATCTTTAAATTCTTTAGTAGATCTAGGAATCTACTTGTCTTTAGGTAAAAACACATTTATATATGTCATAGCTTTACCTTACAAATGATCCATTCTTTGATTCAATCCTTTATCCATCATATCCTACAAATTCTTGATTGTTATTCCTAATTTATCTATTTATGTCTTCACACTATCAATGATTGCATTTATAGCATAACATATTGAGGAAGTTAGATCTAAATTTTTACTTCCTTTTTTCTTTTTTAATCTTTCATTCTCTTCCTCTAGATGTTTCATCTCTGATCAAGCACATACTATTTCACCTTGAATATATGTCTTAGCCTTTTTGTCATCCATTATACTTTTGATCACCTTTAAGTGGTTAAAATTATAAATAAAGTGTGGCTTTGATATCAATCATTAGAGTTAAAATCAGTAAGGGGGGTTGAATCAATGATGAAAGCAAATCAACTTCAATTTTAATCCTTTAGATTCTTAACCATTCAACATAAGCATTCATGAAGCATATAAACCATTCATTTTAATGAACAAAGAAAACCATGGAAGATCAAAGCACATAACACATGAATTATGTGGAAAACCCTCATGGGGGATAAAAGCCACTCTCAATCCTATAAACACATGGACTACAGTCCTACAAGAGATCATAAACAAGATACTCTAGTGAAGTATCCACTTCACAAGGATTACCAACCCTTAAGCATGGATAAGCACCCACTTGCCCTAGATTTTGAGCATCCACACAACACCTTATGATATCAACACCTACATAAATTTTATTACCTTCCAATATAATGGAGAAATAATGAATAATAACTCTCTTTAACTTGTCATAGTTTTTCAAGCCTTCACACACAAGCAATCCAACCAAAATAACCTTTTGGATCACTCTACACTTCTTCACTCATTCTCAATAATAAACTTTAAAAAACACTATTAAAACATCAAAAATATGATCTCTAAGTCACACACATATTCCTCACACTATTATACTCTTCAATCCATCTACCAAGCTTACTCAGACTTCACAATTCTTTGCACATCAACTCTAGAAGCCTTCATCTTTGTTTATGCTCGTTATAGAGACTTCATGATCACCACCTTCTTGGTTTTCCAAAAAACATTCCTTAACCCTTAAGTGTTATATCCCACTTATAAAAATATCAACACCACCTACATAGGTAGACCATAGTTTTTATAGATCACCCTTAAGTATCAACACCTTTCAATTAGGCCTAAGTAGCCCTTTTAGGTCCATGGAGACCTATTCACCCCTTTAACACTTCATCAACCTAAAATAGAAACATAAAACCACTTAAAAGCACATAGGTTCATGACACATGGACCCTAAGACACCCTCAAGTGATTACATTCTTCACTACACTCCTATGCATATGCAAAACCTTTCAATCAATTGCCTTGTGCATGAAAATACCATGAACAAACAAATAGTCAACTTCCAAGCACTGATTCATATTGAATATGGATTGTTCAAACCTCTAAAATCCATAAAAATTATCCTTAAGGAGTATATAACATTCTCTAATAGATAATTCACCATGAAATATCCAAACACCATCAAGAAAAACACAAACATCCTTCTCAAATAACTTGCAAAAGAAAGTCAAACCCTCAGTCAACTTTGAACTAAAATAAATATAAAATGTATGACCATTCAATCCTACAAATAAATTTTCCTAGATTTACCTTGAAGTTATATACCACTTTTATTTTTACTCCATCATTAAAATTTATAGGCAAAATATTGTAGACTAGTTTTCTTTTGTAAATTCAATTATTTGAATTCCAATGGTCACTTTTTAATGCAAATTTGGCAAAGTATGGAAAACAGTGAAATCTACTTGGGAGAGAAACTTTGAACCATCATAAATTTTGATATACATCATTTTAAGATATAAAATTTGAAACACATACTCTAGGAACAAATATGAACAAACCCATGTGACCACTTTCTTTTGAAACCTTCACATGTGCAAATGTTAACATCATCAATCTGCTTACTCAAGAAATTTTACCAAGACGATTAGGATAACATATACCTTCACAAGACTATTTAGATGAATTAATTTCACTTTAAAAAGTACACAAAGAACTCCTTACAGCCCTTATAACCCATCAAACATTGTCAAAACATCATCAACATCCATCATCTTGCCTAACCAAGCAAACACTACAAGGTCCATGCATGATCACTAAGGCACTCTTTGTCATTAACCTAATAGCATACTTGACATATCATGAACACCCTTGGCCACATAGGATACATAATTTACAAAAAATAAACATTAAGTAGTAAATTGGTTGGCTAATAAGAATCTTGAGATGAACCTCGATTCTACTACCTTCACTTGGGAGTAGTTTGTGACTCTTTTTAGAGCATGGTGCCTACCTCATATATATTTTGATAAAAAATTAATAAATTTATAGAATATGAAGGAATGGGATTTGTTATGAAATGAATACTAGGATAAGTTCATAAAAATCTTGAAGTATGTTCCATAATATCAGAAAGATGAATGTTTTCAAATTAGGAAGTTTATTATGAGCTTAAAACTCCAAATTAGATGTGAAATGGATGTGCATGGACCATCCACCATGGACCAGGTCTTTTAGAAGGTAATTAATTAGTAAAAAAAATTAAATCACTTTTAAAGGTCAGACAAAAATCTCAAAAATAATTTTGGAAGTTTTAAAACACCCTTCAAGAAAAAGAATTGGAAACATAATGGGAATTCTAAAAACTGGTTTAATAACCAAAATGCAAGATTTGGTAATACTTCTAGGAATAGGAAACTAGGAGGTAGTTTTAGATAAGGATTAAAGGGTGTTAATTAGAATAATAAAAATTTACAACCTAGTGGATGCTTTATATGTGGAGGATATCATTATGCCAAGGATTGTCCTCGGTGGAAGACAAATGGTGGAAATAAGAATTTGTCCACCTCTACAACTTAGAAGGGAACCTTTCAGCATCATATTCATGTCGCAATATATAATTATCAATAAAAATGTCAATACTCTACCATAATAGTATCAAGTAATTTTTTTGGGCATCCTATTACTATGTTGATAGATACAAGAGCTATCAAATGCTTTATCTCTCCTAGAATGCTAAGTACATTATCTAAGGAATCTAGTTTTATGTTAAATGCTTGGTCATTTCAGTATTGTTATGAATCCAAGGTTAAGTTTGATATATGTTTTGTGGATTTTGAAATAAATTTTCCATAATTAACCATAGTTTTATCTCTATGAAGCATTACTAGGGTCATATGATGTGATCGTAGCAGAAAATTGGCTCTCTACGCATAAATCCAAAGCTAATTATTTCCTTAAGAAGGTTGAGTGTTTAGATGATTTTAGAAATAAAATTCACATCCAAGGAGATCAAAGAGAGTTTAAAATAAGGTAAATTTCAACCATTTAATTGAAAAATACTCAACAAAAAGGATGTCAAGCATTTCTAGTCATGATAGATGAAATTGGTGAAGCTAAGGAACCCACTTTGGAAGGCTCCTTTTTTACAAGAGTTTTAGGATGTTTTTCTATATAAATTCCTAGGGATAACTCCCAAAATTAATTTTGATTTCACTATTGATATCATTCTAGGATTAGAACCATAGTTCAAGGCTCCCTATAAAATGACAAAAATTGAGTTAATCAAGTTAAAGGCACAACTTAAAGAGATGTTGGATAAAGGATTGATTCAATTAAGTGTTTCACTATGGGGTGTACCTATATTATTTATCAAGAATAAGGATGGAACCATTCATCTGTGCTTTGGCTATCAAATGATTAACAAAGCAATAATTAATAAAAAGTAATCATTACCTCATATTAATGATCTATTTGATCAAATACATGGTGTAATAGTCTTTTTAAATATTGATTTGCATGTTATGTACCATTATTTGAGAATTAGAGAGGAATATATTCCAAAAATAGCTTTCAAGACTTGTTATGGGCATTACAAGTTCATAGTACTTCATTTTAGACTAATGAATACACTGGTCGCATTTATGAGCCTCATGAATAATGTATTCAAAGATTACCTTGATCAATTTGTGCTAGTCTTTCTAGATGACATTCTCATATATTCCAAAAGTGAAGAAGATTATGTTGACCACTTACATTTAGTCTTGAAGTAGTTGTGGAAGCATAAACTTTTTGGAAAGTTGTCCAAGTGTTTCTTTCAAATAAGAGTTCAAAATTAAGAAACATTATCTCTTCAAAATGAATTTTAGTGGATCCAACCATTATGGAGTGTGAGCACCCAAAAATGTACATGAGGTATGTATTTTTATGGGTTTATTAGGGTACTACATGAATTTTGTACCAAATTTCTCCAATATATCTAATTCAATCACTTATCTTCAACATAAAGAGTAGTATTTTATTTGGTCTGATAAGTGTGAAGAAGCCTTTCAAGGTTTGAAAAAGAGGCTTAAACTTTAGCATCAATTTTCTAAAAACTAGGTCCAAATGGTCATTTTATAGTTATAACAGATGCATCAAGAATTTTTTTAGGAGGATTTCTTATGTAAATTGGTTCAATTGTTACCTATGATTTAAGGAAATTAAATCCTTATGAGGCAAATTATGCTCCTCATGACTTAGAACTAGCTGTCATAGTTCATATTTTGTAAGTTAGGAAGCATTATTTTTTGGGAAAGCCTTTTGAGATTTAAACTAACAAATTAGGACTCAAGTACATATTTACCCAACCTAATCTTAATGCTCACTAGAGGTAGTGGTAAAAATTTTATGTCAAATTATGATTTCAACATTAACTATCTTATTGGCAAAGATAATAGAGTTACAAATGCACTTAGTCATAGAAGTAAATTGTGGCTTTGGCGAATAAATTTTCAAGATTAGGTAGTAAAATTCTCTTATAGAAATTAATTCTATGAACAGGTTATGAAAACATTGGCTGAGAATTCTCAAGATCATAGATACCAAGGTTTTTAATTTGAGAATGTTGGACTATAGAGGTAAAATGGTAGAATATATGTGCTAGATAGAAAAATTTAAGGAATATTATGTTAAAATAATTGCACAATGCTTCATGTTCAATACATCTTAGAGTGACTAAGTTATTAGCATTATTAAGGCCATTATATTTTTATAAGAGAATCAAAAATGATGCATTAGACTTTGTGTCTAGATGTTTAGAGTGTTAATGAGTTAAATTTGAACATGTGCATCCTATTAGGTTATTTTACCCACATTCTATACCATAATAGAGGTGATAATTTATTAGCATGGACTTTGTCCAAAGATTGCTTATGTCTAAAAACCATCATGACATGATTTTGGTAGTTGTGGATAAATTTACCAAGGTATCTCACCTCATTCTAGGTAATTTAAAAGATGTTGCACCAATGTTTTCTAAAATGTTTGTGAAAGAGGTTTATAAATTACATGAGTATAAAAAAAAGATCATTTCAAATAGGGACCCTAGGATTACCTCTAGGTTTTGGAAAGATCTCAATTCAACTTTAGGTACATAGTTGAATTTTAGTACAACTTACCATCTAAAAATGGACGGGTAAATAGAAAGAATAAATCAGATCTTGAAGGATATTTTTAGAATGTATTACATGAACAATCATTACAAATGGGAGGATACTTTCTACTGGCTAAATTTTCTTATAATGACCCATACCAAATAGCTTTAAAAATGGCTCCTTTTGAGGCATTATATGGTATGAGGTATCGAGCACCAATTCGCTAAGATAAACTAGAAGATAAAGTGGTTTTTGGGCTTGATATGCTTGTATAAATGAAATAACAAGTAAATTTAATGAGGCAAAAATTAGCTAAAGCCAATGATAGGTAAAAAAGTTATACTGGTTTGAAAAGAATAGCAAGGTAGTTCTAAATTAGAGATAAAGATTTTATGTGATTCAAACCCCAAAAGAGTGCTATTAAGTTTTAAAAATCAACAAAATTTTCATCAAGATATGTGGGACCCATTGAGATCATATAAGTGATTAATCTTGTAGCATATTGATTTAACTATTTTAGTAATATTGGATTATTATTCCTAATTTAGTTAAGGGTCTAATTTAATTAAATCAGTAAATAATATTACAATATTTAAGATACTAATTTGTATAAATTAGTTGTAATTTTTAACCTTTTTATAAATAATAATAAATGTGAAGAAAATAAGACTTAGTTGGAAACTGACAGAGACGGTTGTTACAAGGTCTAAAATTTACTATGCAAGACTGGGATAATGTCATAAATTAGGATTTGGCTTTCATTTTAGGAAAGTATAAGATGTCAAAATAGGACACCCTATGGTCCGACACTATAGTCCTCTTTTGCCACTATTGTCAATGAGACCTAAGCTTTCTAGGTTTTTTTCATTATATCTATGTGAGCTTGCCTATGAAATTTCAACTATTGGATGTCCGTAGAACTCTCTATAGAGCTTATTTAGTCTTCAAACCTTAGACTCCATTATGTTTTGACAAACTTTGAGAAAGAGGGGGGTTAGTGTGTATAATATACACTAAACATAAATCCACACCCCTTGTGTGGGTACATTTCCTACATACAAATACTCTAAAGAGGGATCAAGCCATATGTAATATTCCCACTTGATGCACTTTGTGCAATAATATGTATAAAGATGCAAATACTAAAACTAGGTGTGCTTGAGATGGCTAGGGACTAGTATAAGGATTTGAATAATCTTGTGGTTGTATTGGATGGTTATATGCAGATAATAGGGAAATATGCTTGAGTAGTCTTGCTTGTATTCTTGCTTACTTTTGTGATATTTTCCCACCTCCTTCTAAATGAACTTTGAATAGGCTTTTATAGAGATCTATTGGTCATGGGTCAAATGTATTTGAGTTAGGTTGATAAGATGAAAGATAGGAACCAAAATTAAATAATCATTGGATCTCAAAATATAATTGGATAAGAGCACTAGAAATGGATATCCTAGGGTCCATCATTATAGTCTAAGCTGGGTGCCCCTATATTATAGGTGCAAGACCTGGGGGGTGGAATTAGCATGGGAAATGTAGCCTAGATAAGTTGGAATCAATTTTTGGATGTAAATAAGGGTCATGATATCATGAAAGAGGGACCTATGGGTTGGGTGTCACAAGCCACACACAAGCTACCAATTTTGACATTTTATGACTACATTTTCCCTCCCCTTATTCTAGTGATGCAATAAATCAAAATAGTAGGATAAAGGAAAAGTAAAAAATATACCTGAACTTACCTATAAGGGTGAAGCTCATAAAGCTATGTGATATTGGGTATGCATAGAGAGCACGTCGTGAAGTGTAAATCTGTAAAAGAAAATTAAGAGTAGATCAATTCTTACTAGACACGTTATGTCTAAAATAAAAATATAAAAAAGGTGGGTAAAAGAGAGAGGAAGAGAAAGGAATGAATACACCTCATTGGGTATGCAAACTAATATAAAACCTATTGTGATGCTAAGCGATGTTGAGTATGTGTTAAATGATGATATATCAAGAGTAATATCATGAGCAGAGTTGAGTGCTCAATTCCCTAAAAGTGGCTCAAAAATATAAAGGCTAACCTTTTGGTTCCATCATTGCCCACTAAGTGAATTAATTTGATCATGCATGTGTTAATCAATGTTTGGACTATGTGTCCAATCCTTCTGAGTAGGTGGCTCAAGAATACAAAGGCTAGATATTCCTTTGGATCCATCATTGCCCCATGAAGTAAAGCTATAAACTAATACCAATATAAATGTGTGTCATATGGGATAGCTCCTAAAACCCATGGATACTTTGTAATTTAAAAATGTGGTATGGATAGTCTAATGTGTACTGAAAACTAGGCCAATCTTATCCAACTCAAAAAAAGGTAGAGATTAGGCTTGTATGAAATCCACTCTAAAACTAGGCAATAAGCTTATGTGGAAGCCATTTGAAAATGTGGAGGTTAGGCTTGTATGAAAGCCACTCCAAAATGATGCTAACCACCTATGGATGGAATAAGGCACACAACAACTGAGAATACTTGGGTAATATGATAAACTTGAAAAGAAAAGAAGACCAATGTACCATGCACATTAACCCCAATTAATGATGTATAACTAATGGATTCTAATCTATAAGTTATACCAACTACCTAATCTAAAACTAGAAGTGAGAGATATCATGTTGTGCATTATGCCCCCTATATATATTCTCTGAGAAAAATTGTAATGAAACTATTGAATTTGAACTGGTTTATATGTGACAAATCTATAGTTGAACCTACTTTTATATTTATTTTTGGAAAATTTTATTTTTTTCTATTTGGATAAGAGCACTAAAAATAGACATCCTACTATCCAACATTATAGTCCAATCTTGGTGCTATTGTCTTGGGTTAATTCTAATGAATGTTTTATAATTTTCACTATCTACCTGGTCTATTTTGCTTGGTTTGAAGTTTGATTGATGTTTTGGGTGTTTTGAATGTTGATTTTTCAACTGGTAAGAGCTCTAATCTCTATGACAAAACCCATGTTTGTTTCCCCCTCTTTTGAGGGTAGAAATGAAGACCCTATAATGACTACCCTCAGAAGAAAGAATACTACAAGTATATTATGCTACAAACATACATGATATAATAATGATAATTGACAAGATATATCAAGATATAGCATGGTTTGTAATGAAGATTATTAGATCAACAAGAGTATGCCTAAATAGATATAATAATGTCATAACATGTACAATATAATTAACTAAAAATAGAAGTGTTAGTTGTTAGTTATTAGTTATCAAGGAGGGATGGAGCATGATGTCCATCATGGCATCTAATAAAGTAAGATAATGCATGGTGTATATCATGGTATTTCAAATAGTTGAGAAGAAAACAATCAACAAGCACACAAATCAAGAAGTAAGAAGCATACAAGAGTGGCTAAGGGGCCAAGAAAATAAGGTACATGGTCACATGTCACTCAAACTAGAAAGCAATCATACAAAGTATTTTTAAATTCCACATACATGTATAATTGAAACAAGAAAGGTTGGTGTGAAAGCCACAATCATAGATAAGATTACAAGCAAAGGACATGAGCAAATGTCCTAAGGTACACACAATAATAGAAGTACAGGACATTGGCAAATGCCTTAAGACACATACAAAGATAAAACTAGAACTGAGAAATGCAAACACATCTAGCTATGCAAATCAAGAAAGGAAGGCATGTAATATACTAAAAAAGCAATTGCATCTAACTAATCAAATTAAGAATTGAAAGTATGTAAGACATGTAGTATATGATACGAAATATGCAAGTGGCATATACTAGTGAGATTTTAATAGAGTAATCTGTATAAGATAGTAAGTAATGTACATCAACATGATAACTAGAGTGTGTGGTGTATACATGACATAACCTAGATGGTATAGTCATGTAAAAGATGCCCCAAGTGATTAAATATATCGATGTATGTCTCGAATGTAGAAGTAGGATGCCCCATCAATCAAAGATCTGGAAGTCACTACACACAATCAAAAAAGATCAAGTGAAGCATGGTAATGTATATAAACTAACAAACAATAGCATAGAATAAAAAAATGTAAGTCTAGCATAGTATTATAGATGCAAATCATGGATAATGCGTATAATTGAAATGTTTTTGTGTTTTTGAATTATTTAAATATTTTGTATTTTGAAATATTATATTGTTTTTGGTATTTTTGGAATAAGCTATGTACAATAAATCATGAGAAGACTATGTATAAGTATAAAGAAACTCTGTACAAGTAAATTTTAAAGGAAGTTATATACAATCATATGAATAAATAAATATGTACACAATGACATAAAAGACTAGGCTGGAGGGGGTAAAGGGTTTAAGGATGGAGCCCAATGGGGATGGAGATGGAAGAAGGGATCATGGCCATCATCAAATGCCTCAAGATCATCATCATAAGTATCATCATATTCCATAAACTCTATAGACATGGTGTCATCCTATTGAAGGCAAACTAAAGGTGGCTCTAGTGGTAAATATGTTGATTCTCCTCTAGGACATTTGGCTTTGGTAATAGATGGCTTTGGTGGAAGTGGTGAAGATGGTTCTGGTGGTGATGTAATCTAAATAAGACCCTAAACCTATAGTTTATCCAATTTTTACTATAAATTTTTACATGAGTTTGTATCATGTCCTATGATCCTATGAAAAAGACAAAATGGATGACCATCTTGTTGTGATAATATACTAATATATTTGTGTCATACTATAGGTAGTGTGATTAATCCATGATCAAGTAACATCTATAGTATAATATGTGGTTGATGTTATGTGTTGCCTACCTAAATCTAAATGACTGGATCTATATCCATAGAGGTAACCATGTGAACTATATGTGCCAAATGATCTATCTATGATCGTGAATATGGAGTATATCCTAAGAGTGTAGTGTAAGATGCTAAGAGTGATGTATGATGTGTAATGAGATCTCTAGAGTCATTTTAGTACTCTCCTAGGTTAACTGGTGTAAATATTAATCCACACAAATAATCATCTATAAGTGTGGGTGTCATATCATCATCTAAATTAGCCTGGGAATTTGTATCAACATCATGTATATGGTAACTCATAATTTACCATAAGGGGTAACTATGATATGGGAGTCTCATCAACTATAGTAATAGAAGATAATAGTGTTGTGAGAGTATCTATAATTGTCAAAAGACTTAGATCTATAGAATCAACTGGTACTACTAGAACTACTGTCAATGATTGTACAATTTTAACAGGTGTAGGAACTATGACTGATAGAGTAGTTGAAATGACTAAAGCTATTATGACTAACTAAATATCTAGAGTTAAGGACATAATTATAAGTGGAGGAGTGTAAGATGTGCTAGTCTATCCAACCTCATATGTATGTATCTGATCAAGAGAAATGCATTGAGGTGGTTTTTGAACTATGATATGAGGTGTCTCATCTGGAAAAATAGTTGAAGATGACTCTTTAATAAGATAATATCTAAATGGATGGTTATCTGTTGGGTATGTGTATAGGTATCCTTCATGGAAAAACTTAACACATCAATGAAGATTAGAATGAACTACCCCCATAGCATGTATCCAAGGTCATCCAAGTAAAATATTATAATGAAGAGGACCTAACATAACTTGGAACTATGTAGAGAGGGTTTTGGGCCCTACCATGATATCCAAAGCAATGGTACCCAATTTCTATTGTGGTATATCATCAAACCCTCTAATATTCTTATATGATTTTTATATGGATGCCATATTTACACCCATGGTCTATGAGAATGTAATATTGCATAAATTGAGTCTAGAACCACTATCAACTATAACTCTCTTAACTACATTGGTTTTGACTTGAATTTGTATGAAGAGTGGTAATTTTGATCTATAACTATCTAAGATAGCATATCATCATGATCAAAAGAAATAACATCTTATATAGTTTTTATCATGTTGACCATTGATGAAAAATAAGAAGGCTCTGAATCAATGGGCTTCAAAGTCTGAGTGAGTGCTTGATAAAGAATGTCCTTGAACACATTGGCTTTCTAAAGTAGTTCTAACATAGAAATCTTAGTTGGTGTGTTTTTCAACTAATCAAAAATATCATATGGCTTGTGTGGATCTACCTATGTGGGTGGGTTGGGCCTAATATGGGAAGGAATAGGAGGGTGGCATGGCTCCTGACTAGGTAGAGCAGGCATGGTGGCTCATCGAGTAACAGCTCTAACGACATTATCTACTATCCATTTAGGACGATTAGTAGCTATGGAAGGAGAGCATAGATAATCAACAAGTCAAGGTGGTGAAGGGATAAAAGGTGTCAATTGGGATCTTTGGTGATGGGTAGTGACCTGGGGAAGAGAAAAATAGACCATGCAACATAGCTTGACACAGGATAAAGGCTCCAAGGGAGGTGAGGCAAGAGGTATCTTAACATATTTAGCACTGATTTTCTTAATATCATCCCATATTATGAAAAGTAAGCATGAAATGCAAAGAATGAAGCTTTGTATTAACATATGGTCAACTTTTTCATTCATGTACATGATAAGACCAAGTATGGTCTCCTTATTATTTTCAAAAAATGCAATAAAAATTTGTAAATAAGTGAGATCCATTTTTATTTATTTTTTATGTGAAATCTAATTTTAGATGTAAGGTGATACCTCAAAAGCAAAGGGGACATAGTATGTGCAACTAGGGTTTTGAAAAATGATATTTTTAAATTTTACTATGGAATATTAAAAATTAAAAGTGAATTTATTATTTAGATATGCAAGTAAAAATTAGAAAATTATTGGAAAATTCTTGATTTGAAAGGACGTAGTGTATGCAAGTAGGGTTTTACAGAAAATATGATTTGCAAAATTACTATAGAATTTTAAAAATTAAACTAAATTTTAGATATAAATATGTAAGTAAAAAAATCATAAAAATATTTCTAAATTTAGCAAAAAATTATTCCTAGGGTTTCTAGGGTCTTTATGTGCAAAAGGACTTAGTAAATTTCAACTAGGGTTTGGAATAAATTATTTTAAAAATTACTAAGGTAAATTTAAAATTTTAAATGTAGGATTTTGATTTAAATATTTAGGGAAAAATAGAAAATATCAAAAAAAATTAGGAGTCTTCCCTAGGGTTTTTATGTACAAAAAAAGTAAGTTAGGTTCACCAAATGATTTAATAGTTTTGAGAATATTGGAGTATTATTCCTATTTAGTTAAGGGTTGAAGCTAATTAAATCGGTAGATAATATTGAAATATTTAAGCTACTAATTTATATAAAATATTTGTAATTTTTAACCTTTCTATAAATAGCAATAAATGTGAATAAACTAAGACTTAGCTAAAAACTGATTGAGATGGTTATTGCAGGGTCTAAAATTCACTATGAAAGACTAGGACAATGTCATAAATTAGGATCTAATTTCATTTTATGAAAGGATAGGAGCACTAAAATAGGACACCTTGGGGTCTGGTGTTATAGTCCTCTTCTACCATTATTTTCTAGGAGACCTGAGTTTTTTGGTTTTTGTTTGTTGTGTCTGTGTGAGCTTGCCTATGAAATTTCAATTGTTGGATGTCTGTGGAACTCCCTATAGAGTTGATTTAGTCTTCAAACCCTAGACTCCATTGTGCTTTGACAAACTTTGGAAAAGAGGGGGGGTTAGTGCGTGTAAGATGCACTAAAAGTGTATCCATACCTTTTGTGTGGGCACGCATCCTACATACCAATACTCCAAAGAGGGATTAAGTCATATGTAGCTCTCCCACTTGATGTGCTTTGTGAAATAGTGTGTATAAAGATTTAAATTCTAAAATTAGGTGTGCTTGAGGTGGTTAGGGACTAGTATAAGGATTTGAATAAGCTTGTGGTTATATTGGATGGTTGTATATAGAGAATAGAGAAATATGCCTATGCAATCTTGCTTTCTTTTATGATATTTTCCCACATCCTTATAAATAAACTTTTAATGGGATTTTATAAATATCTATTGGTCATGGGTCGAAATTTATTTGTGCTAAGTCAATAAGATGAAGGATAAGAATTGGAAAGAAATAACCATTTGAGCTCAAAATGCAATTGGATAGGAGCAATGGAAATGGACACCCTAGGGTTTAGCACTATAGTCCAAGTTGGGTTCTCCTATCCTATAGGTGTGAGACCTAGAGGGATAGAATTAGCATGGGAAATGTAGCCTAGCTGAGTTAGAATCAGGTTTTAAAAGTCTGTAGATGATTGGGAATAAGCAAAAAGGTGTCTAGAAGGGTCATGAGAGCATGTAAGAGGGACCTATGGGTTGGGTGTCACAAACCACACTCAAGCTACCAATTTTGACATTTTATATGACTACACATATAGACTTGTGTCTCTACCAGCTTTAGCTCAAATGTAATTTTTTCATGTATCTTATCTTAAGAAATATATTTTTTATCCTACACATGTTTTGGATTGGAATGCATTACAAGTTCAAGATCTATGGGTGGTCACAATAGAACCAGTTATAATAACTAATACTTACAAACTTAGTTTGCATAATAGATAAGTATCACAATGTAAGGTCTAGTGGGATCAATATTATGAGGATAGTGCTACATGGAAAGATTATGAAGAATTTTTGAGGTTGTTTCCTTATTTATTTTAATATTATTTTATGTTGAACATTATTTTTATTTAATGAACTATTGTTTGAAATAAATGTCATCGAGATGATTACCTATTTTAGTGGGTAAGGATGTCACATCCAATTCCACTCTACAAAACTACTTAAGTATTAGTAGATGATTATGAAATTAATTATTTGTAGTTTTGATTTGTATCCCTGATATGGGTATGTATGTTGCATAGTTAATAGTCATATTTTTGTTTCATGATAAGTTATTATGTTAGATAGTAGTTATATATGTTATTATTATGCTTTATGATCATGATTGATTGTAATTTCCCTATAGATGATTTATATTATAGTAGTTTATTGATACTTATATATTGATTATCATCATAATCTCAGACTAACTATCTATTTATTTGATTGAGGTGGTTATAGGACTGTCTGACCCTCACAATTATTACAAAGAGAGTATCATCATAGAGGGGTACAAATACCAGCTTTGGGGGTTGAGAGAATTCCACCAAACTTGAACACAACACATTCTAGTTGCTAGAGTAAAATGAATGTTAATTTGAATTATACTTAAATGATCATTTTTGTTTTCTTATTTATTTTTTTAGTGAATGAGGCATGTTTGTATTGTTGAGTTCATCACTTGATGTGATTTTGATATTAGGTGAGGTCTATGATTTGACTATATGCTTTGATCATCATTAGAATGGTCTTCATTTTTTTGATTTCATTAAAAATTTTATGGGAATTAAAATTATATTATGTTAACTTGGAATGTATATTACTTGAGATATGAGTGTTATTTGTCTTGTTTGATTATTTATGGATCATGTTTGAGTTGGTCACATTATGCCCCATTTTTATGACAGCATAGGAAATAAAAGAGGATAAATGTACCCCCAAAGCAAACTAATTAAAGGAAATATGTTTAGGTTGTGGTTATTATTATTGGCATGTTCCATGAAGTAAAGGTAAAAAGGAATTAGGTTTTGATTATTGCAATGATTTGGGGAGTTGAATTCACCATTTTGAGGAGATATAGGGTTACATATGAATATCATGATGAATATAAATATTAAGACTATAATTTAACGGCCAAATGAAGAGATGGTGCATCAATGAATGTAAATTACATGATGGAAAAATCATAGAATTGTAGGGGAGTTACGTAGACATGTAAAAATGTGCATGGGTTATGGAAAAATAATAAGAGATTAAAAGAGGAAAGAAGAATCCAAACATGACAAAGGAAAAAGAAGGGAGTTCTTGGCAAGAAAAATAAGGAAGCTATCAACATCTTCAATTGAAATAGTGGATAATACTATAATCAGGCAAGTAACACTTTTGATTAGTGTATAGAGAATAAAATGGGTTTTGTTTTACAATTTTTGAACTTGTTTTGGAACAAAATAATATAATCTTGACCTAGGTTATACTCTGGCTAATTTCATGTGTTGTTAGATTTATTTATGAATTTTAAGGTATCATATTTATAGACCTAGGGACACAATTTAATTCCATCCCCAAGCCTATAAAATTAATATTTAGCCCTTCCATTTTATAAAATTTGTAAATATTTTATTTGTTAAAATCTCTTCAAGGAGATTCCTTTATGGATCACTTTTGTTTTGTGCATTTCTTAAAAGGTTATTGGTTATCAGATTATAGTTGAGTCAATTTTCTCCTAGCAGGCAAGGAACTTGGAATTTTACTTCATTCTAAATTATGTATGGGTTTAAATAGTAACAAAAGTTCTTCAAATAACCCATTAAGATACTATAGATTTAGGAATTTGCTTGAGTTGTGAAAATGTTATGATATATCTTGTTCAAAACCATTTTGGTGTACATTGAGGGTCTGAATATATAAATTTTGAGTGATTCAAATATGAGTAAAATTTGGAATACGTCTTGATAGAATTATAATTTCAAAACCTTAGTTAGATGTTGGAAGTACGCATTATTTTTTAATTATAATAATCTTGGTGAAATGTTATTAAAGGTCTTAAGGTAAATTCCACCACTAAATGAACCCAGAGATGCAAATTATTTATATTCTTTAGAGGTAGTCTGCAATAGGTTTATTAGATATTTATTTAAATATTTAAGCCAAGATATAAACATGTGTGTGTGTATTCATTTGTATAGTTGACCATGTAAATACGTGGTCAAAATTGAAAACTCAATTAGGTTTTTTAACCTACTTTAGAGGTATTCATTAATAGATGTATAGGTATATATAAGATATATGATGAATAAATTCATACACACACACACACATACATATTTGTTCCCTTTTTGACAAGCTAGTATAGTTTTTGATTTGAAGGAAAATATTACAGACATGTACATTAAATATTTATGAGGAAACCTGATATTATTCATAAATGGCTACTTAGTTTGGAAAATCTTATATTAATAGTTTTCATAATGAATGTATGTGTAAATATATATTTTTTAGGTAAAAATTAATATAAATACATTCATTTATGTATGAAAATGTACCCAACCAAGTATAGAATTGTCTTTATTTTAAGGTTTTGAAGAGTTGTAGGTTATAAAAGGGAAAATTAAGAGTTCGAATTATTTAAGTGATTGTGTATATATAGATGAGTAAGATTGTTCTTAGTTTGTATGAATAAGTAGGATTTTACAGGAAAAAACTTAAGTATATTATATACACATTCTTAGATATTATAATATTTATAATGGATCTTATTTATATGTGAAAAATAAGGTAGATCTTGATTGTAAAACATAACTAGACTGTAACCTTATTTTAATAAGATCTCATTTTATAATAGAACATGGTGGAATAGGTTGGGAGATATGTATAAAAGAAAGATCAGAGATTTAAACTTGTTTATGAGCTATTTTAAGATTTCATGGGTTATATTGTTGACTAAGTTATAATATATATATATATATATATATATATATATATGAATTGTGTTCAATGGATACATTGAGAAGGGACTTAGAATACTTTGATTTATTATTATAGTCTCCTATACATATCTAGTTTTGAATACATTTCATTTTATAAACCTATGTATATCCAAAGAATCCAAGGAAAAATAATTGTTAGCTTCTCTTTGTTAGTCCAAATAAATAAAACAAATCAAACAAAGCTATATTTCAAAGCCTAGGATCTAGAGGGAGCTAAATAAAAAATCAAAATAACTACAACTAGAAGACAAATGAAAACATTTACCTTCCTTACAAGTTTTAAGAGCTTGTTGGTATGAGATTGGGTTTGAGCTTAGCTTATGAGCAATGTTTCTTTGTCAATGGTTCTCTAGCATCATCTCCCTTTGTCCACTTGGTCTATGGATTTGGTAATTGATCTTATTTGAAGCTTATCTATGAGTAATTTAGTATTATAATATTGCATAAAAAATCTTGTTAGAAGTGAGTGTGAAGCCTTATATTTATAGGCTTCACACTAACCCCAACCTAGGTGTAGTTAGGTCTAGTTTAACCCTGGGTCAACTTTGGGAGGTTAAATGCAATAAATAAGGTCATTAATTATGCATTTATAGAGGCATGGCTCAAAATTTATAATTCATAAGGCATTCATGTTTATATTTTTCCATTTTTGACTTTAAATATGATGATGTCATCATGACCTCACTTTCTCTGATATTTATTAAATTTTAATTTTTAGAAAATTTATTTTCACTAATTTAGTGTGGAATATTTAACTAAGCATTTAATTTGATTTTTTTGCTTAATTAATTCTACTTAATCTTTTTGTCATCTCAAGAATTGTCTTAAATTCCCCACTTAATAGGTCAAAAGTGTTAATTTACTTGGTTGCAACCTGACTAGAGATGAATCCATGGGAGGTTATTATTGCATACAGGATAATACCCCAAATATGGATGCATCGATGTGATTATGGGCATTAATGTTTGATGTTCAGATAAAATTAGGTTGTTTAGGTAATTTTTAGGCTTTATTTACATCATTTTCTATAAATTAGTTTGATATATAATTTATACATGAATGTGGCCAAAATGGGGTGTCTACATTTTGCCCCTATTTGAGTAGGTATTTCAAGACATAAACACAATAATGTCTTCTCAAAAAATTAAAAAGTCATTAATGCTCCAGAGGGTACTTTATGAGCCCTAGATGCCCCTACAAGGGATCAAGTATAAAATAGTGTCATTGAATGGGCTCTTGAAAAGAGTAAAAATGACATGGTCTAGTGGTAATGGGGATGGAAATACTAGTTTACCCAAAGGCATTTATAATCAATGGAATAATTATTTACCCTAGTAGAGTGGATGGGTTAAAAGAGTGATTTGCCCAAAGGTGGTTAGAATCATTGGCATAGTGAAAATGCACCAGCAAGGTGGATGTAAACATGACACAATGTTACTTTTCCCTATTAGGGTGGATGTGATAAATTAAGGTCTAAATAATTTACCTCGTTATGGAAAATCGATAAAGGGAGCTCACATAATGAACCTATAATCATAGATTAACAATGGGCTGGCATAGAGGATATGTATAAATTTTGGCTACCTACTAGTATAGAGATACATGTCCTAACTAGCAGTGATTACTATTCATTTTTTATTTTATTACTCTATGTTTGGGTGTGTTTGGGGGAAAATGATCATTTTGAGCAAAATAAAATATTGCAGCACCATTGTTTTGCAATCCATTGGTCTAATTTTTCCTTTAGCTTGTGATGTTATGCATCATAGTTATAAACAACCATAATAATAATGTGTATCTTAAGCATGGTAAAATTAATTTAAATACAAGTATAAACAACTTATGCATAAGATATGATCAATCAAATCCCAAGTGTAAATACAATGCAATAAACTAAGTATAGTAATGAATGCAAATATCTACAACTCAAAGTACAAGATATAACAAATCAAGACTTAAGTGTAAACATAATATAATAAACCTATGGAAATCAAAACAAGGAAGACACAAGAAAATAATTTAGTCAATAAATAATTAAAAATAAAAAAACCAATCAAACAATCAAAGAAAAACAAACAAGCCAAAAAAATTAAAATACTAAAGAAAAAATAATGCTAGTCATCAACCAAAAGGAAAATGAAGTTAACAACAAAATCAAGGAAAATAACATAAAAAAGCAAGAAAAATCAATGCAATAAATAATTAAGTTCAATAAAAATCAATAGACAACCTAAGATAAGGCATAATGAACAAACAACTAATCTAAATCAAATAACTGATCTAATACAAAAAATAAAAGAACTAACAACCAAGCTAAAGCAAATGAACAAACAACTAATCTAAATGTTTGTGCACATGTAATAGAAGTGTTATTATTGGTACAAAGGGTTTACCCTAGGCTATAAGGAATAACATAAAAGGTAAGATGACAAAGGTTTCCCCTAGGTTATAGGCAATAATGTCATTAAAACTGTCAAGAGGAATAAAAGAATAAGGGGTGGTTGAGCTGACTCTAAATACGCTAGAAATTTGAATGTTTCCTACATAATCCCATGGACACAACGTCCAACATAGACTTCAGACCAAATATATTTATCCTAGGATGTGGGATAGAAAAAAATAATGATAATCAAGATAACTTGCTCATATAAGAAAGTGGGAATAGGCTCGTAAAATGGTGAGAGCATAAAACAAGAGGGGTTGACGCTCTTAATTATGAAAAAGTTAGGCACATGAATTTTTGAAACCACAAGAGCATGATTTAGGATAAAATCACACTAAAATATAAGATACAAGCTATCACAAATTAAATTGGTTCCTTTCTAACTTTTGTGTTTGGGTGCTTCTGGTTTTTTGTTTGCTTTGTAATATGAGGGGTGAACCACGGAAGCAAGAGCCTAGAAAATGTGAAGACTGGAAGGCTAAACAAGATGTATGGAAGATTCTACATAAAGGGAAGGTGGCCAATTATATGGAGCATTTGCATGGCTTTAAACCCCATGTCACTACTGCCTTCTTTAAAAATTGGGTTGATGATAGAGTTACTCTCCATGGAGTCACAGTGAAGCTTACTGAGGATTTCATTGCTAAGGTCACGGGGCTTTCTATGGGTGGTATAAATTTTTCAAAATAGACAAGCATCTCCAATGCGGCCTAAAAAAAAAATTTGAAGACGGATGCAGAGGAGAAGCAACTGGAAAAGAATGGAGATTTCTTTGATGTGGAACAAATAAAAGGAATTTGGCAAGATGTGCTATGTTGTATCCGTGAGTAATTTATCCTTGATGGTAGGAATAAAAGAGTTCAAAATTTTCATTTTGTTTTTCTCAACCACTTTAGGCACAAGGATATAATTTCTTTCCCTTTTTATCTGCATTTTTCATTGCTTCAAAGCTTGTATGCCCATAGGAAGAAGGAGTCTCGTCCCATTTTACATGAAGGTCTGATACTTCTCATAGAGGGTTTTTGTAAAAATAAATCCATAGCTTCGATTCCTTTTTTTGACAAACATAAGGGTTCCAAAAAGTGTAAGAAGGATGAGAATGTTAAAGGGAAAGAAAAGGCAAAACCAAAACCCTCTAGTTCTCAAAAACAAATTGTAGAAGAGGATTTTGAGTTGGAGAGAACTGAAAGCTCTGAGCAAGATGTCTTGAAGAAAGAGGATGGGATGGATGTTGGGGAGTTCAATTCCAATTTGGATGGATATCTGAAAATTAAAGGAAATTTTGAGAAAGGGAATGAAGAAGATACTATTGAGGGAAACTCAAAACAGAGCAATTTTGAAAATGAGGGTAATCAGACTGTGTCTAGGGAAGGTGATAAAGACAAAGATATCTTAACTAATGATCTAGTTTTTATGAGAGAGGAAGATCATATGGTTTTGGTTTCAACTCCTACTATGGAGACTAGGGGAAAAGAAGAAGAGGAACCTGTTAAGCATAAAGACCCTATTAAGACTAGAGAGGAGAAACTAATGGATAGGGAGGAACAAATTGAAAAGGTTGGTTCCCCTCCACATGAGACTGCAGAAGATATTTGTGACTTTCCATAGAGGGAAACTAAGCTTTCCTTCCTGCATCCTGCCAAGTTCAAAGCTGACTCTATTCTCAAATTTGATTCTTGGATCTATAATGAAATAATGGGGCTAAAGAAGAAAGTGGAAACAATGCAACACAATCAAGATGTTGATCGGACCAAAATTAACCACTTGGAGATGCAACTGAGAGATATCCCAAAAAAACTTAAATATTATGAGCATAATCTCAGAATGCTTATCAAGGAAAATAGAACAAAGATGGAGCAGTTAACATCAAGCATTTGTGCTATTGCAGCTAACCTCAGTAAAAGATCAAATGAAGAAACAATATCCTTGGAGGGTCCTAGTAAGAGGACAAGGCAGAGTTTGAGGAAGAAAGCTTTGGAAGCTGCTACTACTTCAGTTGCTAAATCCATTCAAGAAACTACTATGATTGGAAAGGAGGTTGTTCAAATGATCGTGGATTTGCAATAGAAGACTAGGATCTTCTCTGTTGGTTTTGTTTATGTTCTGGTCTTTATTACTGGTTGATGCAACTGGTTTTTGTGTTTGGTTCTGTTTCTTGGTTTTTGGTTTAAAAACTTTATTTGAGGTTCCAGGTCCTTGTAAAACTTGGGTACTTTTATTGAATTATGTTTGTGGTTTCAGGTCCCTGTAAAACCTGATTTTGATGCTGCTCTTTAGTAGGTTTCAGGAATGCTTTTCCTGGTAGTTATTGTTTTATCCTTTTTGATACTATTATAGGGTTTTGGGGTCCCTTCAAAACCTGATTTTACCTTAATCTAAAACTTATTTCATAATGATCACTACATCTAAGGCTTAGAATGAAAATAAGCTCATAAAATGGAAAGAACATAAATAACTCGCAAAATGGTGAGAGTGTGAGAGGTTTATGACTCAAAAAATGTTGAGAGAATAAATAACTCACAAAATGGTGAGAGTGTTGGGAGATAAATGGTTAATTATGTCAATTACTAAAATTGTCTGAGCTGACTCTAAATGTACTAGGCAATTGGATGTTACCTACATAGTCCCATGGACACAAGGTCCAACATGAAATTTAGGCTGAATGTAGTTCTCCCAAACAAGGGATGAAATACTATCAAAAAATGGAATAGATAAATATAAATGGTCATTATGGTATCTAATTTAATTCTTCAGTTATACCTAATAACTAGGAGATACACATCTTCAGTGGCATAGATATAATTGAATGGCCTAATGGTAAAGGCTTGTTTAGGAGATTTCTAGCATATATCCATATTTTTGGGTTTTCTAGGAATCTCAACTCAATGGATAATTATGAGATAAAAAATAATCTAACTCTAAAAATGTCAAGAGAATGTCTTGTGTTACTCATAAAATAGCAAGAGTGTTTACTAAAATTACTCACAAAATGGTGAGAGCATAAATAAAGGTTCATTAGTGCATCTATTTCAAATGTACAATGCACATAATAGTGACTCATAAAATAGTGAGAGCATTGAGAATAAGGGTGGTTGAGCTAACCTTATAAAATCCTTAGCACTACTTATATATTCCAAATGGACCTCAATCTATTATAGTTATCCCTATAGCAAATGATCTGAGTAGGTAACAACTAGTTTGTAAAATGGGAAAATAGATATGTCTAAAATAACATAAAAAGAGTATATAAAATCATGGTATAAAAGTTTTTCCTAGGCTATAGGAAATAATGGCATAGGTATAGTGATTAAGAATCTTAACAAGAATAAAGGATGCAATTGCCAATACCACTATCATACTTCCCCAAAATACCACCGTTTGAATGAAAGGCCCTTTGAAAGTTTCAAACTTGAATATTTTATTGAAGATGTATTAAAATCCAACCACTAAAGTTTCATGAAGTACCAATGAAATAGAACCAAAACTAAAAAGGTGATAGGGGAGGTAAACAACTTCGACCAATAGGGAAGGTATGGGAGGAATGGTATATGGTACAATATAAGGAAGGTGATGTGATGATACAACTTAAATGATCCTCATAGACAATATCTTGGGTATCTTAAGAAAAATAGCACTTGGGATGGATTATGTTTATTAGTTCATTAAATTTATCTCCTTGTAGCGTAGCCATATTGAATGCTCCAGGGCCATAGTTAGAACAATCACATAAGGTCCTATCTAATTAAGCTTGAAATTATCTTTTTTCCTTTTTTGGTAGTGGTGTTATTTTGGTTTTATTTGAGTAAAAGATCACCAAGATTGAACTCTTTGTGCTTCACACACCTATTATATTGACCACATAACTAGTTTTGGTATGCTTGAAGGTTATTCATAATGGCCATGCATTTTTCATTTAGTAGTTTTAGCTCTTACATAAAAGATACTATGTAATCGTCATCATCAAGGATATGTTTCAATGAAATACATATAGAAGGTAACTTGACCTCGATGAGAATAATCACCTCAATTCCATAAACAAGGTAATATAGTGTGGTTCTTTTTGGAGTGTGGAAATTGGTATGGTAGTCGTAAAGGGCATGGAAGATTTGTAAGTGCTAATCACAAATAGCATCATTGATATTATTTTTAATAATATTGATAATGGTATTATTAGATGCCTCTACTTGGCCATTACCTTGTGGGTAATATGCAGTTGGAAAAATGTTGGGTAATGTTAAACTCAACATAGAGGGATTTGACATCCTTATTTTTAAAAAAACTTCTATTATCAAATATAATGTTAGATGGGATACCATAATGGTAAATGAGATGGTTGAAAATGAATTTGGAATTTCTTTTACCTATCACATAAGTGAAGGGAATGTATTTAACCCAATTAGTGAAGTACTCGATGGTGGAGAGGATATTTTTATGGCCATCTGAAGAAGTAGGGTTAATCATCCCTATGATATTGAGTCCCCATAGTGAAAATAACCATGGAATAGTTATTGACTTAAGTGTTCATGTTGGATCATGGATCAAATTAGCATGCCTACAACATTGTTTACATATTTTAACATAAGCAGTTGCATCTACTTCCATGGTCAACTAATAATACCATTACATAGGATCTTTTTGGAAAGGATGGTCATAGTAGTGTGGGCCCCACAAACCCTTCATGAACTTCCCTTAATGCTAATCTAGATTATGCTAAATTTAAAATAAGTAAAGTTCTATCAAAGTTTATATGGTAAAGTGTAGGTCCAAGTAAGGTATAGCAAGAGGCTTGGTGTGTGAAGGCCTTTTATTTCTTACATGAAAGGTTTGGTGGAAGGACTTGGTTGTGGAGTTAATTATATAGTTTAGAAGACTAAGTAGAACTGGAACAAAGAATATAATATATCATTTCAATAGATAAGGGTTCATGAGCAGGCACTAGAAGATGCTCAATGAATAACTGATAGTCACTTGCCTTGTTTGTGATTCAGATCAAAGAACCAATTGTAGCCATGACATCTGTCATCTAGTTATTGGTCCACAGTATGTGTTTCAACTAAATGTGAGAAATTTGTTGCTTGAAAGTGTCTACCATGGTTTATAAGGCATAAACTTGTCATCTTTGATCTAGAATTATTCTATAACATAATTAATGATAAGCTATGAATCACCATAAACTAGTAGATGTTAAATGTTCCATTTTACTGCTAGATAAAGCCCCATAATGAGTGTGTCACACTCAACCATGTTATTGGTATAAGTAAATCTGATTTAGACTGATTTAGCATATGGTGTTATGAATAATAATCCCACTCTTAAAACATGTAATGTGAATGAACTGTCAAAATAAAGTTTCCATTGATACTCTTTAGGAGGTGATTCTTCTATGGTCATGATAGACTCATCTAAAAATGAAAAACTAAGTGGTTAAGTATCTAAAATGAGAGATTTAGCATGCTGGTCTACAAATACTTGTCCCTTAATGGAATTTTACTTGACATATTCAATCTCAAACTCACTTAGAAGCATGATCCACTTAGCCATGTAGACCTATAAAGTTATTTTTTATAGTAGATACTTGAGCAGATCTACTTTGGCAATGACTATGGTATTATTATTAAGCATGTAATGATGCAACTTTTAGGCTTCAAATGCCATATCTAAACAATATTTCTCAATAAATATATAATTATATTCATACACTACCAATGTATGGATTAGATAGTACATTACATGTTTTTCCCATCCTCATCATGTTGGGCTAAAAGTGCTCCCAGGGCATTTTTAATGGTAGATAGGTAGAGTAAAAATGGATTTTTTAGCATACATGGTAGAAAAATAGGTAGATTGGCCAAGTATTATTTCAAGTACTCAAAGGATTTTTGGTATCCTTCATTCCATGAAAATTTAGTGCCTTTATTTAATAAATGAGTGAATGGGTGACATTTATTATCTAATTATGAAATGAAGCATCTAAAAGACTATATTTTGCCCTACAAATTGTAGAACTGCTTCAAAGTAAAAAGTGGTGGCATCCCTGTAATGGCCTTAACCTTGATAAGATCAACTTCAATTCCTTGGTGAGAGATAATAAATCCTAATAGTTTACTTGAAGTAACACCAAATACATAATTTTTGGCATTAAGTCGAACCTTATACTCATAAATCCTTTCAAAGATTCTCCATAATATGGCTAGATGGTTTGTATTGGTCTTAAATTTACCCAATATGTTATTGACAAAGTCTTTGAGAATATCATGCATCATATCATGGAATATATAAATCATGGCCCTTTGGTATGTTATCCCTGCATTCTTAAGGTCAAAAGGTATGACCCGATAGCAAAACATTCCCTAAGGAGTGGTGAATGATATCTTGTGTTGGTATTTGGGTGCAATATTGATATGGTTACATCTTAAAAATTCATCCATGAGGGAAAGCATTTCATACCTAGTTATGGAATCAATAATCATGTCAACATTTGGAAGATGAAAGTCATCCTTTGGGTAGGCTTTGTTAATGTCTCAAAAATCAATACATAATCTAATACCTTTTAGCTTTTTGTTGACTGGCACAATAATGGAGATCCAATCCAAATAATCAATGGGTCTAATGCATCCTGAGTCTAAGAGTTTTTCTAGTTATTTTTTTACTAATATGATAATTTAAGGATGCATTTTCTTTAGTTTTTTCTTAACCAACTTAGCATCTAGATGAACTACAAGATGGTGTAGAATTAATGATGGATCCAAACTTGGGATATCAAAGTAATCCCATACAAAAATGTCTATGAACTCTCTAAGAAGAATTGTAATAGCTTTATGTTCTTCCTCAGTAGGGGTGTGCCTAATTTTATTATCTAGAGTTCTAACATTGACTTTTGAAGTATCCTATATAAGGAGAGTTTATCCATCTTATAGGATAGTCAATAAAGATGCAAATTGGTTGGAAATGGCAAAGTCCTCTAGTTGGATTGGTTCTTTAAGATCCTCCAAATAGGATGAATCAAAATATCCTAATGGTGTCCAGGGCCATGTAATAAACACTTCAAGACACTTTCAAATAATTTTCTCAAAATCATGTAGTTCCTTCATACTGATTTTGGACCCAAATTCAAGTTCATTTTTGGTGGCCTCCCAAGCTTCATTCAAATAAGGGTGAACATCCACATATATTGGTTATTTAAATAGGTTTTCACTAAGAGACTAACCTTTTATTTACTATTTAATTATTCCAAACGTGCCTTAAAGAGGTTTTCACTTTAGGACCTCAATGTTTTATTTTTTGCTTTTAACTAAGGGTGTTTACCCACTCTCTAAAATAGGCAGTGAGATCTAATTTAACATAGAATCCTTACTTATGGTCTCCCAAAGGATCATTATCTCTCATGCCCATGAAATCACAAAAACCCTCATCATTTTCAAACTTGTCAAGAGGTACTATGGGTTCTTGTTGGTCCCAATCTATGAGTTGAGGGTGATAAAGGATAAGTGGGGAATGGTGGATTACTAGAATGATGGTATTAATGGTGTAAGGGTCAAATATTTTAGCATCAACTAGGTATTCATATATACTTTGATCATCCTCTACTTCACTATTGATATCATTGTCACTAGTTGTCAGTGTAAGAACATGAATAAGATAGGTAGGGTTAGCTCCAAGCAGTTTAAATTCAATACTATGAGTTCCTTTGTATTTGGTTGTGTAAATACACTCAATAGTACCTTGATGATTTGCCCCAAGCCTCTACATTCATAATATTGGTTATCCATAATCATGTTATGGATGGGATACTTTTACTTTGATATAAAATAGCCAAATCATCATTGTACAACCAATAATTATATTTACCAAGTGGGTCTTTTTCTTAGCTAGTGTTCAGTGGGAAAATAATAGGCATTGGGTTATGAAGCTTTACTTTTGGTCACCATTCCATAAAAACTAGCTTGGTTTTGGGCCTTCCATAAGACATAGGGTTTTTCATAATTTTGGTTCTATGGAAAGGTATTATGTGTAAGGTATTCTCTTGGACCATTGTCTGAAATAGTAAAATGATTGGCAATTTCAATAGGAGGTGTATATGAAGTTAATGCAAGGCTATCAAGGTTTATGCAATTAGACTCCTAAAATTAAACAAGTATATACTTGTCCTTATTTTGTGTGGGGTCTAGGCCAAAATGGTAATTATAGCTTGCATACTCAACCTCCAAATGCTTGCAGTACTGATATGAATGTAATTTTTCATGAATAGTTACTTCCATCCCAGAATAAGGAAACTCAATCTAATGGTGTAAGGTTAAATGTATTGCATGAATTTTTATATCCATGGTCTACCCAAAAATAAATTTTATGATAAATCTAGATTTAGGACATGGTAAAGTGTGTCATGGGTCAAAGTCCCAACAACAACTAAAAAATAGATTATTCCTTGCAACTCCCTCTCTTTGTTACCATAGGCCTTGATGGTAATGGTATTTAAATAAAGGTCAGTTGTCAGATATCCTAGATGATTGATTAACTTTAGAGATATAATATTAAGGCCTGATCCATTATCTATGAAGATGCATTTAACTTTATGCCATGTTATAACAACTTCAATATATAATGGGTTATTGTGGAGAGTGCCTAGGGATGACATACCACTTTGGTCAAAATTCAATTTCTAACCTAGGGCTAGGTGTCTACCCAAAGCTTGAAATTTGTCTGGCATAATGTCATTGGGTACTTAGGACTGGCTTAGGAGTTCGGTAAGGATATTTTTTTAGATGGTAGATGTGTACAAAAAATCAAGAATAGATATTTGTGTGGATGTCTTTTGTATTTATTCCATGATATCATACATTTTCTCTTTTACATTGGTAATTGGCTTACTCATAATTGGTATGGTGGATTGAATGGGTTCATTGGTAAAAGGTTTTGATAGGCCTAGAATGGTAACTTTAGTCTACCAAGTTGTAATTTTGCAATCCAGATTAAGTAAAGGACCATTATATCTAGAAGAAGGACAAGGGTTAAGGATGTTAATTCTTGATTTTCATTGTGCTTGGTTATGGTCATAGACCAAAGGAGGATTACTAGTATCAAGAGGATAATAGGTATTATTAAAGACTAATCTTTAGTGATCAGATGCTAGTCTAAGGTTGATGATAATTTTGGATACATTACCACTATAAATGTGATCTATAACCTTATTATGGTCATGTATGACTACATGATAGGTATGTTGTTTATTAGGGTCATTCTAGATTTGGTTATATCTATTTTATGGTTAGTGTTGTTGTTTCTATTGTTACTACTATTTCCATTGTGGTGGTGGTTTTCATTGTTACTAGTTCTGATTGGTAGCATTATGTTATGAAAAATGGTCTCAATAAATACCCAAGTTTTGATTGGAAGTAGAAGCCCCATTATCCAACTAGATCTCTCCATTTTCTAACATTTTCTTAGTGAGATTATTAAACTTCACATACTGATGTATTGAATGACCATGAACATGATGGTATTCATAGAACTCATGTTATTTATATGATTCAAATTAAGTTATACCTTTAGGAAACTATTTTGGAATGGATCAAATAATCATATTGGCTATGGATAAATTACAAAACACCATTGCAATGGGCTCACCAAGGTTGTTGAAGACTCTAGCATTGGGTTTTCTTCTTGGAGGAAGGGTTTACAAAGGTGGAGCTTGAGGTGCCTGCATACATAGAGGTAGTTACATTTGTAGAGATGGTCATGTTTGGGGAATAGGCTACATTTGAAAAATAGGCTGATCAGATGGTGTTTGTACCATTTAGATGATGTAACTTAGTGACTCCATTATTGATAACATTATTTTTGTGGTTATATGCCTTAGTTTTTTCAAATTTATTAGCCTATGATGGCACAAAATCCTACATTTAGATTGGATTTGGGTTTTTACTTGGGCCTATATTTTAGTTTTGGCTCTAGTTTTGGTTTAGGGTATATAACTTAGTCACCCCTTTATTGATAAGGGAATTTTCAATTTGTATTAATTTATCAATTATCTCTTCAAATGTATGGGCATATTGCAATTCTGAGTGAAAGGATATATCACTATGTAAGTTACATGTGAATATCACAACTGACTATTTATCTGGCAATTTATGCATGAAGTGGCTATCAAGTGCCCTCCACCATTATAGATAACTTGAAAAACTCTCCCCAAGCTTTTGTTGTGCTTGGCCTAGATCTACCATAGTAATAGCATGCTCGAGATTATATGAGAAATGTTTCACAAGATTTTTTGACAAATCATAAAAATCAGATATTGAGTTTTAGGCAATTTAAGAAGCCACTATAAGGCTCATCCAGCTAATCTCCATGGGAAAAGGAAAAATAGGTAAACATCACTAAAAAACCACTAATTGGAAAGAAACATAAAACTCTTTCAAATGTTCCTTTGGGTCTCCTTTACCCTTATACTTTTTAAACTTGGATAGCTTAAATCTTGGAGGAAATGGTATCTGTAGGTAATCCATGTTAAATAGATATGAACATATTTCATCCAATTTAAATTTATTTCCATGATTCACCATTTGAATGAACATAATTAAAACTTTTACCTATTGTAGTTCTTGGGATAGAAAAGTGGAAGGTAGATATGGTTGTGGTTAGGCTCTGGTGGTTCTAATCAAATTGTTCTAACCAAGGTATAGCAAATGTATGGTAAACTATTGTGTATTCACTTGGTTGGTTTCCCTACTAAGAATATGCAACCTTTGGTTTGGAATGTGTTTTTTGGGTGGTACTTGTTGTTGGTAAACATTGGGATTAGAAATGCATCTTTGATTCAAAATGAATTATCTTGTGTGGTGGTACTTGGTACAGAGGGATGAATTATGGTTATTGGGCTAAAAATGGAACTTGTTAACTACGCTAACCCTGTATTATGAAGGGTATTTAATATTGTCCAACTGCTTATTACTAAAAAAATTTCATGATTCACACTTATTAAGAGTATGGTATTTATTGGGTGTAATACATCAATTGTCTAATAGGTACATGTTATGCATTAGGCACTTCATGTTGGTTGAATACTTGTTGCCTACCAAGTATCTCTTTTTGTCCAACCATGAAATTTTGTTGACCAATAATATTATTTTGTTGGTTAGGCCCTATTTTTTATGGAACATTTACCACTTTTTGTGATGTCACATTGGTCCCACATTGGCTATTATGGAATGTTGGTTACCACCGTGGATTAGTATTCACCACCTATTGAGGTGGATAATTAGTCTATGTTTGACTTTTTTCCCCTACTTTATATTTGAGGAAGCATTTGGTTGAGGGTAAATATTTATGTGTTACACTTGTGAACTTGATGTTCCTGCCATATTTTGAACTACTAATAGTGTTCATTGGAACCTATTATGAATTGGTCTTTTGAATATTTGGTTGAACCTAGTTTGGTTTGGTGTATACTTGCATGTCACCTGCCATGTTTTGAGAAAGGTATTTAGTCTATGATATGGGTTTTTATTGATCTATAATAACATGAAACATGTCTAGAACATTAAATTTTTGAGCAAACAAACATATGGTTGGGTTGGCATAACTGGATGAGTCAGTTTGTATCCCCATGGAAGGAGCTAACTTTATAAGTGGTGTATTATAAATCATCATGGCATTCAAATTTTTGTCTATGTTGAGGTACATTTGGTATTTTTGTTGAATTTATGTTATTTGGTTAGTAATTTAACCCTTTAATTTTGTAAGTGCAGCTAACTCTAGGTTGTGCATTGGTACTAGATCTTAACTTTAGCTAGACAAGGATTATTTAAATGTTCTAACTTGAGGCCTATTACTAGGAAAACACACCAATCTAAGTAAATTATCATGATTAAAGTTTAAATGAAACTTATCACCTACCTCCACTAATCTAACAAATATTTCATCCCTATTCTCTAAGAGGTGGTGATCGAACAAGAATGGATCATAAATTGTGCTAGTTGGTAGAGTTACATAATATGGAGTTTGTTGTTGTTGAACTTTTTTAATGGAACTCGACACATTTTTTTGGTATTGGGTCATCTAGTCCTATTATTGCCTTGGCTATAAAGGTGTATAGGTAAGATAGTGTGTCAAAGGATCATAATTAGTATCATATGAGGGATATGGATCCATAACATAAGTTAATTCCTCTTCATAAGGCTCATGAACAAATGTATCACTTGTGAAAACATTCTCATAATCTGGATTATACATGATCTTTTTACATGTATAGTGACACATTATTGAATAAAGTATCTCATAAAAGGTTGGTCTAATTTTACAAAGGGTTAAAACTTGGTCTAGAAGGATCTCTTCTTAAAAACTAACGATTGAATCTTGATCTAAATTATCACTAACACTCCAAGGTCTTTTAAATGAATGGTCAACAAAAGGTAAACATGGATTTTGATATTGGTAAATGTTTTAGACAAATTGGGATTTTAGAACATGGAATGTGAGATTTGAACTAAGAAAACAAACTAAGGTCTAAAACTAGGCACATAAAATCAATCTTGAAAACTAAGTCTTGGAAAACATACTTGATCTAGGTAAAGTGAAATCAGTATTGAAAACAAACATTAACCAAGTATTTGGAAATAAACTTGATCTAATCAAAATGAAATTAGTCTTGAAAAAAAACATGGTCTAAGCATAGGAATTTGAAAAATGCCTAAGTCTAAAGATCTCAATTTGAAACAAATGACACACTTGGTCTAAAATGAAAACTTAGAATCAAGGCAAAACATGGTCTTAGTCTAAAAAAGGAAACTTGGTATTAGGCAAAAGACTTTAAAAATCAAACTAAAAATCAATCCAAATTTCACAATCTTAGCATAGAAATGTGAATGACTCAAGCCCATGTTGTAAGCAAGACTCAAGTGTAAACCAACCATCTTTAGATCTAAACTTTAAAATATTAATTTCAAATTATATTTTTAAAGACTTGGATGAACAAAGGTCTAGACCAAAATTGGTAGCATAACAATGTCTCGTCTAAAAATAAAGGCACAATTGGTCTTGGTCTTATTTTGAGCTAAGGTAAATGGCTTGAATGATTTCTACAGCATAATACTTCTTGGTGTAAACTTATGTGTGGAACCTATGTGTATTTATTTGTTATGATTTTGGTAAAATGACTTTTAGACTCAAATAACACATAAGTAAAATAAAAGGTTTCACCTAAGTGTGTGTTTCTATTCTAAAACTAACACAAGGTATGCATCATATCTACCAAAGTTTTCATTGGTATACCAATCTTGAAAGGAATTAAATGTTAAATTAATAAATAAAGATCCCATGTAGGTATATTTTTTGATCCCCTCTCTATCTCTCATGAACTAGTATGTGGTAAGGAACTTAGAGTTCCAAAGCAACTCGATATTTGGTAGGATGTTCTATGGCAAGTGGAATTAATTATACTAAATTTTTGATTTGACTTTCTAAATGACCCACAAGTGCTTAGAAACACTTGGGTACAAATTCACATCACTTGAATCCAAACTACCTATCTTGTTATGTAAATGTATTGTCCTTTGTATAATCAATCAATCTTTGTCTAGTTGCCACATGACCCAGTGACCCGTTAGAATTATCAGGCTAACTGCTCAGCCACTATCTAATCTAACAGTTTACCTACTTTATATACCCTACCAAAGATTAGGTTTATAATAGTTTTAGGAGATGAAACCCCAAGTTAAATTCATCATAAATAAATTATGATTAGGTAATGAACTCCCACTCATAAGCCAATGCAATAAATAAATAAAATGAAAAACTTGGTCATTTTTGAGTTAGTCAAGTCCTTAAGAATGGGATGAGAGCATACATGACATTTCTTCAAGTGATTCTAACAAAAAAATTTAAAAAAAAATATTTTCAGTCACCCAAGTTCTCTAATGGGGATAAGGGGAGAGCATATGTTCAAAAGTTTTATTAAAAAAGAAACTACTCTAGAAATGAAACTAGTTTATGTGATTTTAAAAATAAAAAACAAGAAAGTAAAGTGCTCTTAGGAGTGCTAAATCTAGAGTGTTTATTTTTTAAGCACTAATTATAAGTGTGATTTAAGTTTAGGCATTTGTGAAAACCTTAAAATGATGAAAAATGAAAGTTATTTGTTCAATTTTTTAAACACCAAAATAAAATGTGAAAATGACCTTGCTAGGATGTGAAAACTTCTTCTAACTTGTCTAATTCCCTACAACAAATGTTAGAAGATTAATTTGATTGAATGTTTTTGTAATAAATAATTATAAAATTTGAAATTTTAAAGTCTCAAGTATTTGACACATGGTGAATTCATCATTTACTCAATAGGGCAAAGTCATCGATTTCAAATGAAGTTATTGATTTCCTGAAAAACTAGATAGACAACACTTTGGTGAAGTTACTGATTAGTAGGGGTGAATTCACTAATTATAACCAAAAAATTCACTATTTTATTTGAAAATTTATGAAAAATCACCAAACGCATGAAGGATGGTTACCTAACAAAGTCCCTGTTCTTGGGGGATGAAGTTATTGTATTTTCTAAACGAAGTCATTATTTTCAGAAAGGTATGGTTGCAAGGAAAAATAATCGATTATCAAAGGCAAAGTCATTATTTTGAGGTGAAGTTACCAAAATTCAGTGGTGAAGTCATTATCTTCCTTGGAAACAAAAAAAATAGAATATAAGAAATGTGGCAAAATTGTCGATTAGCTAAGGCGAAGTCATCGATACACAATCAACAAAAAAACATGGGATTTTTTAAGGAAAAAAACTAAACTAAGGTCTAAAATGATATTTTTTAGATTTATAAGAGTGCCAAAGTACTCTTATATTTATTTTTGTATTGTGTCATGTCCCACCAGGCATGCCATTATGTATCCAAAGAATCTAAGGAAAAATAATTGTTAGCTTCTCTTTATTAGTCTAAATAATAATACAAATCAAACAAAGCTATATTTCCAATCCTAAGATCTAGGGGGAGCTAAATAACAAATCAAAAAAACTACAACTAGAAGATAAATGAACAATTTTACCTTCCTTGTAAGTTTGAAGAGTTTGTTGGCATTGTGAGTAATGGTTCTTTGTCAATGGTGTTCTAGCATCATCTCCCTTTATCCACTTGGTATATGGCCTTGTCAATTGATCTTGTTTTAAGATTCTCTATAAGCAATTTATCATTATAACCTTGCACAAAAAATCTTGTTAGAAGTGACTATGAAGCCTTGTATTTATTGGCTTCACACTAACCCCAACCTAGGTGTAGTTAGGTCTACGTTAATCTTGGTTCAACGTTGTGAGGTTAAATGCAATAATTAAGGTCATTAATTATGCATTTATGGAGGCATGGCTCAACATTTCTAATTTTTAAGGCATTTATGTTGATATTTTTCTATTTTTAACTTTGAATATGATGATGTCATCATGACCTCACTTTCCCTGATATTTGATACATTTTAATTTTTGAAAATTATATTTTCACTAATTCAACATGTAATATTTAACTAAGAATTTTTTTTTTTTTGCTTAATTAATTATATTTAGTCTTTTTGTCATTTTAGGAATTGGATTAAATGCCTCACTTAATAGGTTGAAATTATTAATTTACTTGGTCATAACTTGATTGGAGATAAATCTATGGGAGGTTATTATTTCATACACAATAATACCCCAATCAGGGATGCCTCAACATGATTCTAGGCATTAATGTTTGATTTGAAAATGAAATTAAATTGTTTAGATAATTTATAGGCTTAATTTACATCATTTACTAAAAATTGGTCTGATAACTGATTTAGACACAGATGTGGCCAAAACAAGATGTCTAAACTATGTTTATCACTTTTGTGGTTAGGTTAAGGGAAATAATGATATTGTTAATTTTTGATTACTTATACCATATATTATTATTGGACTAAGTATATTTTATAATATGCATCTATTATACTTGAATTTATATGTGAATTTTACTAGCCTTATTTCACAGATAACATGTGATAGATATATGAGGGTGTCAATATACAAATCATATACCTATCTCCTAATATATTTTGATAGTTATGATTCAATAACAGAGAGTTTTATGTGAATGGAATTGATTCAAATCCTTTAATCTGATCTCTATAATAAAAATTTTGGCCAAAAATGTTATAGCTGAGACATTGTCATTCCACTATAATTTCTAGTTTACATGTGTATCTTGATGTTATATTAGATAGAAAATTGGTTTTTAAGGTCTATATGATTTATACATGTATTAGTGATTATAAATACATGGGTTCTAGTTGATTTCTTGATATTTTTATTTTGCTTATATATCCTTTTGTGAAGGGTAGGGCCACTCCTAATGGGAAGGTGTGTAGGAGACCATTAGTCTATGGTTGTGGGTAAAATACTCGAATGATGTTCTCCCTCAGTTTAACTATTTCAACCAATTATGATAATACTCATGGCTACATTCATGGATCACTGAGATATTTTTTAGGCTTATTTGTAATGTTGTAAATATTATCTTGTATATTTGATTTTGTATTAGAATGTAGCATGTAATACATTATTATTTGATGGATATTTAGCACATTAGTGGTTGTGAGATTTGTAATTAACTTTGAATATTATGAAAATAGTGGTTGTATAATTATTTATAGATAAAATGTGGGTTGTATTTGTGTTATGTTATACTTTGATTCCTCCCACTATTCATTTTATGAGAAGTATTCATCTTCTAATCTAATTTAAATAGTTTGGAAACTAAATGAATGACTTTATTAACCAATGGGTTAATACATTTCTATAATTATTACTTTAGATGAATTTAATAGTAAAAAAAGTAATATTATAGATATTTAAATATGATTTAATAAGTGTACCATTTGAAACCAAAAAAATCATGTAACTCTTATGTAACCTAGTGGGGTTTTAACATGAAATTTCTAGTAAGCTACACTTAAAAATAACTATCGTCTACCAATAATAGATAATATTTTGCAAGAAATAATAGGATCAAAAATGATGTTTATGCTAGATGTGTTTTCTGACTACAATCAAGTAGAGGAATCTCAAGAAGATAAATAAAAATTAACATTCACTACACCATGGGGAACATTTGCTTATCGAAGAATTCCTTTCATATTTATCAATGTTGGATCCACTTTCCAAAGAGCTATGGATTCATCTTTTAGTGATTTAAAGAATAAAGTTATAGTGATATATATAGATGATCTCACTGTATTTTATTAAAATGGAGATCATTATGAATATTTTAAAATTGTCTTTGAAATATATAGATCTCATGATATTTCTTTGAACCCTAAAAGTCCATTTTTTTGCTCATGTAAGGAAAACTCTTCAAACATGTAGTGTCTAATGAAGGTGTTAACCTTTTCAGTCACCATTGTTTCTATCATCGAGTATGTTTAATTTAATAAGGTATTTTATCATAATTTTAATCCTTTCATTAGTGCCAATATGCCTATTTAAGTCACATTGAGGACATATTGATATTTTCCCTTAGTCACCCTCTTAGTATGTTTTAAGACTCTTTTACAAAATTTAAGGTATTTTTGATAAAACTAATTTTAATTTTGTTTTAATATCTCCCATGCATGTATTTCATAGATATTCTTAGATAAGTTTTGGTCTTCATAACCATTTCTTGGTTGACCATCTCAAGTTTTTAAAACATGCTAATGCATGGAAAGGAAATTAAAGGTAAAATTATAAGAAAATGAAGGATGGAACATATTATGAGGTGAATAATAAGTATAATATATTTAATAAAGGATTTATATATATTATACATGCATCTAAAATAGTAGTGAATATCATTTGGTGCTCAAACGCATATACAAGGATGTAGGGGCAGTTTCATGCATTTTCAAAGATAAAATCTTAGATTTTCATAAATTTATACATGGGTTAAAGATTATGAATGGATTTATCATATTTATGGATGTTTATAATACATTATATATTGGTTATGAATTCAAATTATGATTTAATTATGTTAAGATATCTCAAATCCCTCTCAAAATTAATTTTCAAGTTTAAAATTACCCCAAAACCAACGTGATATTTTGGTGGAGATATTGCATGGATCATAATGATTGATAGGAGGGTTGTATATGGTGGTATACTCCCATATAATTATTTTTAGTATCATAAAGAAGTCTTTAGCTTTATGAACAATCGTTAAGAAGCAAGATTGCCCCAAAACCTTTCAAAACCCTATCTAGAGAGCATGAACTTTGCAAATTTGATATTTTGAAGCGTTTTAAATTTTTATAAAGCATGATTAATGATTTGTATGCCATATAAATTATGTTAAGACACATTCTACCAATTTTAAATAATTAAAAATATATATATATATACCTAAAAATGGAACTAAATGATAAGTATGCATGAAAAATGAGCACTTACACGTTTGTAGACCTAAAAGTGCATTTTTGAAGTGTTTTTGAAATTGAACATGAAATTAAAATTGTTTTGAAATGTAGAGGGATTTGTATAGTAATTTTTTTTAAATAATTATCTATTTAGAGAATGTATATCTCAAAATATAAAAATTTACCCAAACTAGCATGTTTGTTACCCTAAGAGATCCTAGGTCTACAAAAGGAAGCATAACTTGTGTTATATTGATATAAAACCTATAAAAATTTAAATGAGGGTGGAGGGAAACATTTTTAAAAAAATTGTGGTGGTATAATGTTTTTATTTTACCTAAGAAAAGATAAAACCTAAAATTATATGCATGTGCATGTAAATGTGTTGAAAACTAGTTCTCAAGAAGCCCAAAAATGTAAGAACTCAAGTTTTATTGATCTAAATGTCTTGAAACTTTTTATGTAGGTGTTAAAAGGTTGTATAAATTAAATAAATTGGTTTTAAACCTTTTAATACCATTCATTATGTAATTTAAGAAGATATATCTCTCTCTTAGAGCTTCTCAAGCACTAATGGAGTTCACACCTACAAATTTGAACTAAGTCATCATCAAGAGCCATGAAGGATATTATGAGAGACCTCAAATCAGTTGATATCAGGTATATGTTTCTTGATTTAAAATTTATTTGTAATTTTTTAGGTCTTAAATCATGCTCATTAAATTTTTAATGTAAACTAAGAATGTGAACATGGTCAAAAAGTCATAAAATGATGAGCTGAAGTTGTGCACCATCAATGACCCATAATAATTTCCATTGAAAATAATAATTCAACAACCTCAAGAAGATAATATCTTACCTCTATGCCAAAATCAAGGAGAAGAAGTCAAATCAAATCAGGACTTCTCAAAGTGGAGTTTCATCATGAAAGATTGTGGGGGTTGGTTAAAGACAAAGAAGAGTTTTATCATGCAAATTGATCTTCAACAACCTCAAGCTTCCAACAAGGACTTATATGTCCCCCCTCACAACTTGGAGACTTCAAAGCTAGTAGTGATACATTGGATAAGGAAGAAGATGTCAATTGAAGTTAGACTTCAGTTATGTTTCAGTTTTTAGTCTTAATGAATACATTGATGACAAGTTTTAATGCTTTTCCCCTCACCAAGGAATCTTTTCACCATATGTACTATATTTTTATAATTAATTAGATATACCTATAGCTAGATGTGGCTTAGCCCTGCCAAATTTTAGACTTGTAAACACCTTCTTAAGTAATAAATAAATTGATTTTACCTTATCATATGCTATTTATTATGTGCAATTGATGAATTATTGATGTAACCTTGTGATAATTATAGTCTATCCTCAATTTATGTCCAATTGCATGCACCTTTATGTATCAAATTTGATCTTATATAGGTTTTAGTTTATTTTTTTATATTTTATGCAATTCATAGTTGTGATGAATGTTATTTGAGATTCCTAAGATAAGTGTCCATCCTTTTAAATATTATTATAAGTTGAATCATTACTATAAAACACTTATATCCAAGATTAATTGGTGATTTTTGAGTTGTGTATGTGTGAGTGATATTTAAGCTCATTTTGTGTGTGTCCAAGTAAGTTGAGGTATTCAATTTTGGTGCATCACCTCATAGTTAGTCATATAAGTATAATAATATCTCTCTTTTCATTGTCAAAAATTAGTTTAAATGAGTATCAAGGTGATTCATCAAGGGAACCAGCCCTCTCTAAAGATTTACTTCCATTATAGGATACCCAAAATCTAGAAGTAATCCCATTATATCAATTGGGTGAAGAAGCTTGAAGACCTTCCTCGAGGGTGCAACTACTTTTTGATAATAGTTTATGGCATGTTTGGTGGGATGAGTATTCAAAGTAATTAATTTATTGAGAATTTTTAGTGTTTTTCTTCAACATATCAGCCTTCAGAGGCATTTATACAATCATCAATGGTGACTCCATGTTCTATACACTTATTTTAAGTAGTCCAGGTGCCTAAAGAGAATCAATTGGTATGTATTTCAGTCCTCTATTTATGAAAGTGAATCTTTTATAGCTTCATATCCTTCATATCAAGATGAAAATATTTATGGATTCACCTCAAGTAGACCTAAACCAGCCAAGTATTAGTTTTCTCATGACACTTACCTCCCTCCTACCCCTACTCATGTTTTCAATCAGCCTTGGTAAAGCCATGTTATTTCTAATCAGTTTGAAAAAAGTATAAAAGAGATAATACTTGAATTTGAGAGACAATGTATAGAGAGTGATAGGGAAATAAAGTACAATAGGAATCAAGAAGATCTTGCATATCATGCCTATATACATCATCAAGAGGTAGAATAATTTAAAATGAGGTTACAAGAGATCAAATGTAGCAGCTACCCATGAGAGTCCAATTAATTAAATCCAAATCCTAAGTTGGAAACAAAAAGCCTCTTATTATTAGTTTTAGATAAGGTCCTTTAAATAAATCCACTTGCTTCAAGATTCTAAGTTATAAGACTCCCAATCTTATGAAATAGCCTATTTTTATGAAAAATGCCCCCATTCTTCCTCAATCTCCTCAATTAAGGAAGTTTCTAGGTTTCTTGAGCCCTCCACCATCCCTCAAGTTGTATTTATTCATGAAGGATCAAAGCATATCTAAATATGGGAGGTTGATTGTTGAGTGTAAAAATAATAATGAAGCATCCCTCACATAAGTATATTTCCATCCTCTCAAAGAATTTTAAATGAAACTATTACTTCCAAATCTTAAAGTATTCTTAATGAATCTTCAATCTCAAAGCCCATTCAAGAGCACCCCATAATTCCCTATGTTACTGTGCCACCAAATGGAACCTCTTACCCTCCCACCATCTCCCTTTTTGAAGGAGGACCTATTATGTAGAAGGCAAAATAATAACATCCAGGTGAAGAGGATAATTTTTCAAGAGAGGATGATTAAGAGTTGTGTTGGTCAAATGAGATTCAATTTAGCATAGTAGAAGATCATATTGTAGTCTTTGAACATCAAAATAAAATTATAGTTATAAGTGAACCTCAATAATTACATCATGAAGATGTTTAATATGACTTGGTAGAAGCTACTGATATTATACTAATGGTTTTACAAGGTAACATCCCTAGACATAAGCTAAGTAAAGATACAAAATAAGATGTAGTGATTCCTAATGAACATTAAAAGCTGAAAGTGAAGATAAATAAAGTTTTGATGAAGAGTGGTAGCAGTATCTTGAGTTCATATAATATATTGAGACTCCTTATAGGCTTGCATATCCTTGTGAAGACATTGATAAAGTGGTTATGAAGGTTAAAAAACATGTTCAAGAGGACGTTAATCAAAGTATATCTCAAATAGATCTTGATGAAGCAAGAGAGCAATATTTAGATCTCTTTGAAGAGATTGAATAATTTACAGTAGTTGATAAGCAAAATGGCATCTCTCAAGATGTCATAGAAGGCCAAGAATAATGTCCTAATGAGCCATTAAAGGTTGGAGTTGTAGTTGTTCCTATGAATCAAAATGTGGTTACATTAGAGAGATTTCTTAGTGTTGAAGAGCAACATGAGATGATAATTGAACTACTAAAAGAGTTTGTCTTTATTAGAGATATGTTTCCTTAGTTGATTCACTTGGAGACAAGCCAAAGAGGTTGACAAGAAGGAAAAGAGTTGATCCAACTAGAATGACACTCAAACATTAGCTTGTTCCTCATCTTTATCAACCACATGGAGAGGACATAAGAGGTTTTTGATTTTATTTAGGTGTATTTGAGGTGTTCTCATCTTGTATAGTAGTGTTAGATTTCACTTTCCTCTAAGTGTTTTTATGCACATGTTCAGTTGGTAGTTATAGTAGTTTTTAATCCTCTTAGTGTTATTTCACAGGTATGGTTATTAACTTGAAGATGTATTATTTAGTTTAAATTTTACATGAGGAATTTATTTTGATGTTTATCATGTTTAGATCAGATTTGGTGATGATTTTCATGACTCCATGTCTAATGGACTTCACAAGGTAGTTGGTCTTTTACTTAGCAAACAAACAAATTTGTAAAGGTCACCAAGAATGTTGACCTTTTCAATCATCATTATTTTGGTCATTGAGTATGTTTAAGTTCATAAGGTCTTTCATCATAATTTTCATCTTTAAATTAGTGCCAATATGCCTAGTGAAGTCACATTGAGGACATATTGAGATTTTCCCTTGGTTTATGAGGCTAATTATAAAAATTAAGCATTTATTGTGCCCTTTTAGTATGTTTTAAGACTTTTTTGAAAAAGAAAAAAGAAAAAATTAAAGTTAATTTTGTTTTAATAACTCTCATGCATGTATGTCATAGATTAAAGTTAATTTTTTTTAATAACTCCCATGCATGTATGTCATAGAGAGTCTTAGTTAAATTTTGGTCTTCATAACCACTTCTTGGTTGACCATCTCAAGCTTTTCAATCATGCCAAGCCATGTATGAGGGAAATTAAAGACAAAATGACAAGAAAATAAAGGATGGAAGATATGTCAAGGTGAAAAATAAGTTTAATACCTTGAATCAAGGATTTGGAGATATTATTCATGAACTTACATCAATTGTGAATATCATTTGGTGCTCCAACTCATATGCAAGGATGTAGGAGCAGTTTTCACATATTTTCAAAGACAAAAGATTTGATTTTTATTGGTTTTTAGGTGGGAAAATGATTATTCATGGATTTATTAGCTTAAATAATTTTTTTTCATATGTTTTACATTGGTTAGGAACTCAAAATATGCTTTAATTATGATAAGATAGCTCAAATCTCACTCAAATTTGACTTTCAAGCTTAAAATTACCCAAAAACTAATGTGATGTCCTGGTAGAGGTGTTTCATGACTCATAATGGTTTATATGAGGGTATAATATATTTTTTTACTCTCATATGATGGTGTTTAGTATCATCAATAAGGTTGGATATTTATGAACAATTATTAAGAAGCAAGATTACTCTAAAACCTTTTAAAACCCTATCTAGAGATTATGAACTTTGAAAATTTGATCTTTTGATGTGTTTTAAATATTTTTAAATAATTATTAATTATTTTTATGAATAAATCAAGTTACAATAATTTAAAAAGGTTTTATACCTATAAAATGGACCTAAATGATAAGCATGCATAAAAAATAAGCACCTACAGGCATATAGACCTACAAGTGAATTTTTGGAGTGTCTTTACAATTTAAAATGAAATTTAAATTATTATAATATGTATATGGGGTCCATAAATTCCTTTAAAAAAAATAATGAGATCTTGAGACCATGTATAGCTCAAAATATAAATGGCATGCTTGCTGCCCTAAGAGATCCTAAGTCCACAAAAAGAAAGATAACTTGAATTATATTGATCCAAAACCTATGAAATTTGAAATTTAGGTAGAGAGAAACATCTAAGAAAAAAATAGTGTTATCATGTTTTTAATATATATAAAGAGAGATAAAATTCAAAATTATAGGCATGTACATATAAAAATTTTAAAAACTAGTTCTCAAGAAGCTCAAAAGTGCAAGAACTCAAGTTTTATTGATCCAAATGCCTTGAAACTTTGTATGTAGGTGTTAAAAGGCTGTATAAATTAAATAAAGTGGTTTTAAACCTTTTGATTCTATTCACTAAGTAATTTAAGAAGATATATATGTCTCTCAAGATTTTCTCAAAACACTAATGGAGTTCACACCTACAAATTTAAACTAAGTCATCATCAAGAGCCATGAAATACATTGTGAGAGGCCTAAAAGCAGATGATATCAAGTATATATTTAATTATTTAACCTTTATTTAAATTTTTATAGGTCTAAAATCATTCTCATATAAATTTTAATGCAAAATGAGAATGTGAACATGGACAAAAGGTCATCAAATCAGGAGCTAAAATTGTACGTCATCAATGCACCATAATAATTATCATTTAAAATAAGACCTAAAAAATCTCAAGAAGATCATCTATGTCAAAATCAAGCAGAAGAAGTCAAATCATACAAGCAATTCTCAAATTGGAGTTTCATCATTCAATATTGTATGAGTTGGTTGAAGACAAAGTGGATTTTCATCATGCAACTTGATCTTTAACAACCTCAATCCTCCAATAAGGACTTATACACCCCCCTCATAACTTGGAGACTTCAAAGCAAGTAGTGACACATTAAAGAAGTAAAAATATGTCAATTGAATTTAGACATCAATTATGTTTTAATTTTTAGCCTTAATAAGGGTATTGATGACAAGTTTTCAAGTTTGTCCCCTCACTAAGGACTCCTTCCACTATATGTACTTGATTTATATAAGTAATCAGATATACTTATAGCTAGTATTGGCTCAGCCCTACCAAATTTTAGACTTGTAAATACATTATTAGATAATAAAGAAACTGATTTTACCTTATCATATGTTGATTATTTTATTTAATTGATGAATTATTGATGTAATATTGTGATAATTACAGCCTATCCTTAATTTATGTCCAATTTCATGAACCTTTATGTATAAAACTTGATCTTGAGTAGGTTGTAGTTTGTGTCTATGAGATTTTATTCAATTCATAGTTATGATGAATGTTATTTGATCTTCCTAAAATAAGTGGCCATACTTATAAATATTTTTATAAGTTGAATCATTTCTACAAAAATATTATGCCCAAGATTCATTGGTGAGTTGTGATTTATGTATAAGTGCTCTTTGAGCTCATATTATGTGTGCCCAAGCAAGTTGAGGTATTCAATTTTGGTGCATCACCCCATAGTTAGTCATAGAAGTATAAGAAAATATCTCACTCTTTTAATTATTAAAAAGTATTTTAGGTTAGGATTAAGGTGATTCATCAATAAAACCAACCTTATTTAGAGTTTTAATTTCATTATAGGATACCCACAACTTGGAAGTGATCCCATTATGTCAATTGGGTGAGGAATCTTAAAGACATTTCTCAAGGGTGAAACTATAATTTGAAAACATAAGGTACCTATTGTCACCATATATTTCACCCTAGAAGAGGGTTTTCAAACCTCTTCTAGATTTGGGCAACATGGGAACACTTTCAGCTATGTGGTTGTACCTATAGTGGAAGTGAGCCTCTAGATTTAAGGGTTAGCTCCTTGAATGTATTTTGAAATGCTCACACCTACTTAACTAGCTGATTATGGGGAAAAGAGTTATAAGCTGCATGAAATTAACCTAATCTAAGTGGGTGATATACTAATATGTCTTTCATATGACAATCATACTTTCATTCATTAAGAAACAAGGCACACAAACTAACTTCCAAGTCTTATGGATTCTAACATGAGTATTTCAATATGAACCTACATGAGATCTATCTAAGGTAGGTGAACCATAGTCTTTTTTTAAACACTAATGCTCATTTTAAACTTAAAATATAATATCATACACTTAAAAACACTTCATATGACCTGTTAGAATAGGAACTCTTGCACAAACATGAAAGGATAAGGGAAGAAAGGATAAAGAATTATCACTTTTCATAACCATACATCACTTGCACACATAGAAAATTTTATAATAAATATAAACTATATTTTCATTCATGTTAAAAGGTAAAATATGAAATCATTCCATTATGGATTCACCATACATGGAGTGGAATTATATTACAAAGGCCAAAATGGTAACTACTTATAGCATTTGAGAGAGAAGTGGGGATAAGAGAATTCTAAAGGTCAATTGAAAACTTATCATGATAAGAGGAGTTGCATGTGTAATATAATTGATTAGGAGATATAACATGTAAGTTTTTATAGTACAAGTGGCCCTCCAAGTTATGCAACTCATGAAATGTGGTGTAGGAATTCTCATTTTGCACAAGAAAACTGTCTTCATCATTTACCTCTTTTAGAACATCCAAAATTTTAATAGTGATATGTTTCAAGATTAAATTAAGAGGGAGGAGTTATATAAATTCTCTTCCATGTATTTTTTGCATTCTTAATCATCTGAATTCCTTTAATATTGAGCCATTATTGTCTACAGTCAAATAAACTCCTCCTTCAGTCACCCCTTATAATTGGCCTCAAAATTAGCTTAAATTTTCCATTAAAATATATAAAATTGAGTTAATGACACTTATGAATACCATACATGTCATTATATTACTTAGTTACACCTTAAATAGGCTTCCACTTGAAGTTCTCACACTTCTCATCATCTTGCTCACTTTAACAGTTTTGACTGGATGAGATGAAGGCACCTATAGGAAAACTTAGGATATTTTTTGAATAATTAAATGGTAACATTTATATATAATAAGTCTAAATATCTCTCCTAAAGTTGGTTTCATCTCTTGAAACCTCCTAGAACCTGCAAAATGCACTCAAAATAGTCAAAGAAAGCAATTTTATACCATCTTCATATAGAGAGGGAAAAAATTAATTTGATATTAAAGTTACCTTGGTACTCTCCTAAAATTTTAAAACACTTTCATGGTAATTCTGGTCCATTAGAATAGCTCTTTACCTTCATTTCCTTCATTGGGTCCTTATTCAAGGTTTTGTAGGGTTTTAGACCATTTCTACTCTTAGGCTTTGTTCATAGAGATGGGATGTTGTAATTTCATATAAAATAAAAAAAATAAATTATTATGATCTTCTTAAACTCCCCCAAACTCCTTGAACCTCCATTTACAACCTCCAAGATGATATGAGCTTTATAAATGGGCTTCTCAAGCTTTGTGTGTCATTCTGCACAGGCCTAAGTTGTTTCTAGGATAAAAGTGGATTTCCTTATGATTTTTTATATAAATTTGAATAATTCACACACTTTTTATACCCAAACAAACATTTTATAATTCCTACCTAAGGAAATAAGTAATATTGATCCCCCATTTGGGCATTAGACCAAAACCTTGCCTAATATGCATGTTTGCATCCTTGAAGGTCTAGACCACCCTATTAGGTTTCATAATTTTTTTCTTGGATTTAAATGTTTTTCCCCACCTAAAAAATTTATTCACACCTTATAAAATCTCTCATTACGCTTATACCCATCCTAGTCACCTCCATCTTTCAAGACCTTCTAGTTTGCATTCAAAGGGAAGTACCCTCTATCTAAGATAAAATAGAGGGTACTTCCCCTATTTCCTTAGAAAATTTAGATATTTTATGGGATTTTAAAAAAAAATTATACCCTATTAATAAAAATTTGGCTCTTTTTCATATCATTTTACCCTTCAAATCCTTCAAGACCCAAGACAAATCCCTAAAAAGGCAGACTATGTACAGGGTTTTACCATATGAACTATGTGTTGCATCATTGGAGTCATATCTCTATTTTTTATTCATAATTATAGTATAATAATTTTTTATTCATTATATTTTATTATATTTACATCATTTTAACCATCATACTTCCCTCAAACTCTACTTTATTCACACCTTACTTTGATTGGCCTAGACTGAGTATAATTTCTTGACTATGTTTCTCTTTTCTATATGTGATCCTACATGATTTGAGATTAAATGAAATGTTTATATGTATATTTATAATATATAAGGTCCATTAAATATTTTTTAATACCCATTTTTATCATCTTTATGCATTTCCAACACTTACAATCCCCAAACTTGCTCATTGTTCATCACATTCAAACACAATCAACTATATTAGGACAAGTAGGATCCTGTAGGTGTAATTTTAACTTGGAATATGATTCATAACATCTTGTGATCCTCTGAGTTATTTTTAATCATATTATATCAACCAAATTTGGTGATTACATGCTTAATTCCCTATCATGGATGAAGTATGAGCTAATAGTTAGTTATAGGTGAGTACTTTCAAAAGAAGGGACACCTATAGGTGTGGATTGGACTTGAAACACCATATATTAACTTATCCTTATGGTAATTATTCTCATTGGTATGCCCTTCACTCAATAATTTAATTCACACATAATAATATGCCTTATTTTCACTTTAGGATGTTAACGTCACTTTGAATCTCCAAACCCTATAGATGATAATGAAGGAATTCAATTTTCAAATGGGCAACTTTAAGGCCCCCAACTTCTACTTTCCAATATTAAAATGCCTCACTCATTATGAAAATATTTTATCCTATGTGGAGGATTCAAGTCATGCACATTTATTTACCTCTAAACTCTTGGTAACCTTGTTATAAGATATCAACAAGGTAGCAAGGTGCTCTATTTTTACATTTTAGGGATTTGATCCCTGAACATAGTCTTTTCACGTTTGATCATGGTTTCCACTTCCATTTTCCAACATAACACTTTAAATAGGTTTTTCATGATCTAAAAAACATAATAGGACACCAATAAAGGTTCTATCTTGTCCAATATTCTCCACACAAGTACCTTCATATCTCTGCTAGTACTACAAGTGGACATTCCAATGTACAGGCAGTGGATGAAACTATGAGTAGTATACATGGTTTATGGTTTTAAATGAGGTTTTTACCCTTTTAAAAATTTAAAAATATACTCTTATCACTATATATAATCCTATTCAGCTCAGATACTTCCTCATCAATGTGATTTGTTTCTATGAGGACACTTGTAGGTGCACTTTGAGTTGCATATAGGCAATAAACGTGAAATGGTCCATATACTCAAGGGATATGCTTTGATAAAAAAATTATATTCCCTCATAGTGTTAAAATTAAAAATAAATATTTTTTAAATATTTAAATAATCTCCCACACCTCTATTTATTGTATTCCCTTCCTGCATGCCTTTATAGATGCATCTCTATGTTATATGACTATGTGGGTCCCTGAGTTAACTATCACAGTCCCTTATTTTTTCAAGTGAAGGTATTTTAGTTTATTATTAATGATATTATAGTGTTTTTAAAATTTCAATACCTCCATCACAACTCCATATATTTGTCTTATATCCTTGCATAGCTCACTTAGCTAACTATGTATGACAGTCATATAGCAAACTGACTGTATGGTACTTATGACTAAAAAATCATGGAATATTCCTTTTTAGGATAATATTTAAATGTAAGGATACCAATAAAACATTTAAAACATTATAATTAACCTATCACCACCCTATGAAGTCACTACCAAAGCATGAATAGTCTCAAAATGATAGAAACCTGTCTGCAACATATAATGGTGCCTTCTCTTAAAACTTAAGATAATTAGCCTATAAAAACAATTTGAAACATGAAACCAAGAATGGGTATCATGAGTTTAATATTTCCATGTCCTCTAGAATCAATTATAGTAGCTATATTATATGAAATCATCCAAACAAGATCAAAACCTACAGGGCATGGGAAATAGTAAGTAGAAACACACAGTCAACTTGTTAGAGATGATTCATATATCACATTTGACCAATCCTTGAAATATTATTATTAAAATTAATGCATCTTAGTTTTCTATCATGCCTTAAAGGCATTTTCTCTGAAACTTCTCCAACTATCTATACTAAGCAAAACTTGCTAACTAATTTTGTATGTCTAGAAAGGAGATGAAGGAGCATAACAGTTTTAGCTCAAATTTGGAAATTTCAAACTATTTCAATCATGTAATATGAAATATTTTATTTTATGAAGGAAAATAGGACTCTTAAACACCTTGAAAACCACTTCACTTTCATATATGACCCTAAAAAGACCCCTAAGTGACTCAAGTTAGCATAAGACTTAATTAAACTATGATCAAGGCTAAAAATATAAGATATAAAATTAAATACACCCTATAAAATCACATTATACCCCTATATAATTTTTTAATATATGGGGTTGACCCATTTTGACTTGTGGTCAAAATGGTCAATAGTACCAAGATTTATCTTAAAATAGTTAAGAAAACTCAACAATTATCTTTACCTACCAGTAAACCTTACACATTCATTTATTAACAAGGTGAATTTCCCAAGAATATTTTTAAATTTTTTTTTTAATTGACCAAGCATATTTCTTAGATAATGAGATTAAATATTGTTTCAAGTGAAGTGAATAAATGAAAACATTCTTTGAGGTGATGAAGAAAGCTATTGCCAATGTCCTAACATTAATCTACCCATATTTTCAAAAATATTTCATTGCATATTGTTACTCCCCTAATTATACATTTTTATAAATTATAGTCTAAAAAAATGAAGAAGGAATTGAGTTTCTAATTACTTTCATGAGTTATGGACTAAAAGATCATGAACTCAAATACTCTCTTATAGATAAACACATACATTTTTTTGTTAAGGCTATAAAACATTTCAAAAAATTATATATTAAATTCTTATATGGTGGTGATGGTCATAGATCCATCCATCAAATCAATCTTCACATAGTAGGAACTAGGTTCCAAGCATCGAGGATGGATAACCAAAGTAGAGAAATATAATTTGGATGTCAAACCTACCAATTTGGTAAGAGGATAAGCCCTTTTTCAACTAATATTGAAAGGATTTGGCAGTCAATGAGAAGCCACCCAAAATAATATAGATGAGAACAAAATAGAGGATTTTCCAATTATGGTGTTCATTGATTTAGTAGATAAATGGTATTTAAATATTTCCTAATTTTTATCATATAGATAACACCTAGTTCATTTAAATGCCAAAAAAAAATTAAAATCAAGCTAATACCAACAAGATACTTAATTTGGGATAACATTTTGTTTAAGAAGGGCATTAATGAAACTATTCTGAGGTGTCTAGATAGAGAACAACAAAAAAGGTTATTGGAAGCTTTCCAAAATCAGTCCTATGGTGATCACATATCTACTCATATAATTTCATATGATAAATTTCAATCCCATTACTACTACCACACATTTTTCAAAGACATACAAGAGTGGGTTTCTAAATGTGAATTTTTCCAATGTTTTGTTCAAAAACCAAAATTAGTAGGTTTACCTCTATGGTATGTGGTTATTGAAGAACCTTTTTAGCAATGGGTATTAGACTTCATTGGCACATTGAACCCTCATTAAAGTGAAGGGAATACTCATATGTTGATAAAAATAGATTACTTTTTAAAAATGGGTAGAAGTTATTTTAGTGAGATCCACAAATTCAAAGGTTGTTTGTAATTTCATCAAGAAAAATATTCTGGTCAAATTTGGTGTTCCTCAAAAGATAATGACTAATAATGATTCAAATTTTTCATCTAAATTCATCAATTTTTATATGGATATGGAATTTTTTTGGCTTGCTCTTCTGATTATTACCCTCAAGTTAATGGTTAGGTTGAATATAGTAATAAGAACATCACTACTATTGTTTACAAACTGCTAGATGAAAATTATATAAATTGGCATAAGAAAATTTATGATGCTCTTTCAGTAGACTACATAAATCCTAAAAGAATAGTTGGATTTTCTAATTTTCAAATAGTATATGGAGTGGAAGCATCTATTCCAATTACATTAGAATTACTAGCGCTTATACTTGCTCAAGTTGTGGAGGATAATCAATTTAATGATTTATTGGAGAAAAATTATGTACTATTTTTAGATCCTTAGGAAAATCTAAAATATATATTTATTTTAAGGCTAAAAAATGAGATTTTTAAATTGGTGATTTGGTCCTCTTATGGGATGAGATGAGAGAACCAAGAGGAAGTCATGGAAAGTTTAACTCCTTATGGATGGGTCCTTTCAAAATTCTCCATTTTTGTGGAGAAAATAAATTCTACTTGGACTATTGTGATGGAGCACATCTTCCATTTTAATATAAAGGTAAAATATCCAAAGCTTTAAAAATAATGAAGGTAGGTTGTCCCCTACTAGGTCCTTGGGTGATCTAGGATTTTGGTGTGTTTCCTTGTCATTGTATTTCCTTTTTTCAATGTTTTTCCTTTCTATCAATGTGTTTACTATCTTTTGGTGTGTCTTCATTATTTCTCTTCCTTAATTTACATATTTTAACTAAACCTATGTCCCAATGGGTAAGGCACTAGTCTTAAAACCATGAGATTCAATATTTTTTTCCTATGTCCTTTTACAAAGTCCATGTCCCCAATTAGAGCCCATGGAACATAATATTTTATTGTCAAATTGATAATCAAATTCCAAAATTCATTTCAATTTCAATAATAAATAAAAATTTCATGTATTTTGTTTCTTATTTAATGTGCATGCTTATGCCCCATGAAGACAAAAGGTTAGGCTTACCCAAAATTCTATGCATGATAGACTGGGGGTGTGAGCTGACATGTGACATGTAATTTTTTACACATGTTACACCCACATAGTAAGGGGACTTAATCCAACATGTGACATATAATTTTTTTCACATGTTTCACCCACACAATAAGGCTCACCCTACCCCATAGGTCTAACAAACACAAATCCATGGCTACATTAAAACATAATTACAACATCATGTCAGCTACACTTTCAGGGCCTATCCATGTGGGCACACTATGTTCATGCATGGTGGGGAATTTAGCACTTAAGTGTTCTAACCCACCTATAGTTTTATTTATAAAACATGTAGGTACTTAGTTGTACCAATTTTTTTTCAAAATTTGGTACCTACGCTCTCCAAAACATTTTAATTTACACCATTCCTACCTACAAAGACAAAAATCAAGTAAGGAATAGTGAAAATATTCATTTTTCTAAGTAATTTGCATCGGTATATTTTCATAGGCTTTAGAACACATTTAAAATAGTTTTTACTCTTAGGGAAGATCATATTACCTTAGGTACACCAAAGTTCTTGTCAGCTATTATGGCCATTTGGTAGAAGATATAGAAAAGGAACTAAAATTTTTGTGACCATCAAAGCTTATTCTCCACAACCACACAAAAATTTCCTAACTCTAAATTCACATGATAATGCAGGCGCTTGTTTAGGTAGCCTTTTGAATCACCAAGCCAATTAATATTAAGTTGAAATATATGGATTATGAACCCATGTTTGTGTTGGGAAAAAATATTCCTAAAATTGGTGGTTCTCTGGGCACGTAGACCTAGAATATTTTCATAATAGGATGATTGCAAAAACTTTGACCAATGTGGCTACTCTCTATTCAACAAGTAGTCTACCTAAGGTGGTTGGTTTTCTTATCTTGGTGAAGTGTTTAGATCTGGTGATTACATGTGCTTAACACTATGACTTAGATACCAGGGAGATATGGGCATAAGGAGGTGCCTCAATGGCCAAACCAAATAACACTACCATGAATATGACCTTGAGGATCCCCACCAAGGAAACCTATGCAAGGATGAGCATAAAGGTTGGTAAGATTTTTTGGGACAAAAACCTATAAAACCACCTTAACACCATCAACAATGGATGATTGAATCAAAAGAGAAGAGGGAGTTTGAAGCTCCCAAAAAACTTCTTCATATTAGACTTCAAATAGGAGCTATCAAATTTAGTCCTTATTTTCAATAGGGTAGTAGGCAACAAGGCTACCATGGAATTTCATTAGTGGATGTTCATGTCTATAATAATCATATGTGATGGAAAATAACATATAGAGTGGCTTGATATCTTAAGAGATGTCCTATATCAATAGCTGACCAACATGTAAGTAACCATAACTTTTATCTAGTGTATTTATTATCAGCTCAAAGAGTCTACTTAGGTATTGCTTAGTTTGCCAATATAGGCCCAACAACTAAAGTTCATGAATTATACTCTTATTTGACCCTAGAATAAAACAACAAACATTTTAGACTAGTCAATGATGTCATCGTTATGGGATTTATGTAGGCATTGGACAAAGATTAAGGAGTGATAATCTTAGATGAATCATCAAACCTCATATCATAGTATGGGAGTTACTTCATTCAATTCCAAAAATGATCTTATATTAGAGTTTGAGGATTTAAAGGCTACTCCTTAAGAATTCTAAGGTAGGAAAATAACAAAATATTTTTGATTGCATTGTGCATGAATTAAGCATAATTATAAAAGTGATGTAGACAAAAACTGATGGCAAGAATTATATATCCAATCACCCTAGGTTATTATACCTACAAGAATGCCATGGATGCTCAGAATAATAAATCCTTAATTTCTTATTTCACAATGCATCCTCATACAAGTATATCTTCTTTTGACATCAATCGATATGTGAAATATCACCTCAGAATTAGTTCATCATACATGCACAAGCCACATCTAGATGACTTTCGATCTTATTTCTCAAATATGCATGAAGCATTAATATGATATTAGGGAAAATTAATCTTAAGGCAAATCAAATCCTTCACTGACATGTGGGTACCAAAATAAATGGTAGATGATGGTAATTAATTTCTTGACCCATATTACACTAAGAGGGTCATGGCTTCACGCCCAAAAATAATAAATTGGTATACATGAGAGTTTAAGGATATACATATTCAAGAAAATATAGTACTATAAAATCAATTAAAATATTATATAATCCATTAGATCATGTGGATCAAATAAATTCTTAACCTTATATCCACTAAGGGAAGCTTCGATAATAGTTCCCAAAGCATCTGATACAAGTGGCTATGGTGTCATAACTCATCAATCACTACTTCAATATGTGGTGTATATGGTGTTGAGGTGTTTTCAATGATGTCCCTAAGGTTTCCAATATTTTCCATGAGTTGATTTGTATACATGGTTCTCAATGACAAAGTGTGCCTTAGTGATCATGCATGGACCCTGCTATGTTTACTTGGATAGGCAAGATGATGGATGTTGGTGATGTGTTGAACATATTTGAGGGGTCATATGAGTTATCATGGTGTTATGTGTAATTTTTTAAGTGAAATTAATCCATTTTAATAGTCTTGTGAATATCTAGGTTCTCTTAGTCATCTTGATAGAACTTCCTAAGTAAGCAAATTGATGATGTCGGCATTTTCACGTGTAAAGATGTCATAATAAAGTGGTCACATGGGTTTGTTGAGATTTGTGCCTAGATAATGTGTTTCAAATTTCAGGTCTTAACATGATGTCTATCAAAATTTATTATAGTGAAAATTTGGTCTCTCAGGGAGATTTCACTAATTTCCATAGTCAAATTTACATTAAAAAGTGACCGTTGGAATTCAAAAATTTGAATTTATAAAATAAAATTAGTTCGTAATATTTTTTTAATAAATTTTGGTGATGAACAAATTTTATGTTAGTATAAAAATAAAAGTGGTGTATAACTTCAAGGGAAATCTATTAAAAATAATTTGGATGTTTGACTAGTCATATACCTACATTTATTATGGTCCAAAGTTGACTAAGGGTTTGAATTTCTTCTACAAGTGACCCAAGAAGTATTTTTGATTTTTTATTGATGGTGTTTGGATATTTCAAGGTGAATTATCTATTTTAGAGTGTTTTAGACTATCTGGGGATCATTTATATGTATTTTGGATGTTTGACCAATCCATCTTCAATATGAACAATTACTTACAAGTTGACTTGTGGTTCATTCATGGTGTTTTCATGTACAATGCAAATGTTTGATAGGTTTTGCATATGCATAGTTATGTAGTGATGAATTTAATAACTTAAGGGTGTCTTATGGGTTATGTTTCATGGAAATATATGCTTTTAATTGGTCTTGTGTTCTTATTTTTTCTCAGTGAAGTATTAAAGGGATGAATAGGTCTCTATGGACCTAAAAGGGCTTCTTAGGCCTAATTGAAAGGTGTTGTTGCTTAAGGGTGATATATCAAAGATATGAACAAAATTTACAAGTAACATTGATCTTATTTTAAGTGTGATATAATCGTTAAGAATTAATGAATGTCTTATGGCCAAATAAGAAGATGATGATCATGAAGGCTCTATAAAGAGCATAAACAAATATGAAGGTTTATAGAGTTGATAAGCAAAGAAAAGATAAGTGTGAGTGTGCTTAGTGGATAGACTAAAGATAAGAGTATTGTGAGGAATATGTTCATGACCTATAGGTCATATTTTTTATGTTATAATACTGTTATTTTATGGTTGAAGATTGAGGATGAGCAAAGAAGTGTAGAGTGATCCAAAAGGTTATTTTGGATGCATTTCTTGTGTGTGAAGGTTTGAGAGAGTGTTAAGGGTTGATTAGTATTGTTATTTACTATTTATCCATAAAATTTAAAGGAAATAATATCTCTGGAGGTGTTGATATCATAAGGTGTTATGTGGGTGCTCAACATCTAGGACAAGTGGGTGTTTTTTCATGCTTAGGGGTTGGTGCTCCTTGTGAAGTGGGTGCTTCACTAAAATTCTCTTGTTTATAAATATTTATAGGATTTTAGTCCAATTATTTGTAAACTTGAGAGTAGGTTTTATTCTCCATGAGGGTTTCACACATAATCCATGTGTTATGAGTGTTTATATTTCATATCTTCTTGTGTTCATTGTAATAACTAGTTTATATGCTTCATAAATGCTTATGTTGAGAGGTTAAGATTTTGAATTTTTTGAATTGGAATTAAATTTATTGAATCACTGATTCACCCCCCTCTCAGTGATTGTACCTCTAATAATTGGTATCAAATCCATACCTTATTTTCAAGTTTAACCACTTTAAGGTGATCAAAAGTATAATGGGTAGTCATCAAATTCAAGGTGGTTTATTTAATAAGAAATAAACACTATTAAATGGATCAAACTATGCTTATTGAAGTGCTATGATGAGGACCTACATCATGTCTCTATGTTTTTGACATTTGGAAATCTATTATGGATAGTTATTCCACACACCCCACTCCTCCAATGAGTGAAGCTAATAAGAAGTTGAGTGAGAATAATTATAAAGATATTAATGCTATAATTTATGACCTATTATAGATTTACTTTAACAAGGTAATCCATTGTAAATCTACCAAGGAAATCTAGGATAAATTACAGATCATCTATGAAGGAGATTCAAACGTTAAGATGGATAAATTATAAACCTACCAAAGACAATTTGAGGGCCTCAAAATGAAGGAAGAAGATGATGTGTCATCCTATATTTTAAGGGTTGATGAGGTGGTAAACATGATTAAAGGTATTGGAGAGGAAATTGAAGAAGCTACTATTGTACATAAAGTATTGAGGTATCTCACCCTCAAATTTGATTTAAAGATTTATGATATAGAAGAGATTCATGATCTCACAAAGATGAATATGGATTAATTGCATGGCATCCTTAGTACATATGAGATTAGATTCAAAGAGGATAAAACCCCAAAGAAGGAAGCAACCTTTAAAGTGATCAAGGAGATAAAAGGCAAGAAGAGTAAGTTAAGTCTTGAAGACTTTGATCTTAATGATGATCAACTTGAAGCCATGATTTCAAGACAATTGAATGTGGGATCAAATAAATATGAAGGTAAGATTCATTTCAAATGTTTTTCATGTGGTAAATTTGGTCATTTTATAGCTAAGTGCCCAAATAGTCTAAACATAAGGAAGTTCATAAGGAATCTCATGAGGATGAGCACAAGAAATTTGAGGGTCCTAGAAAGTACATAAGTTATTCAGTAAGATAAATGACAAGGAGGAGTCATACAAAGGTAGTAAGAGACTTTACCATGAAGAAGATAGTAACTCATCTACTGAAGAAGGAAACACATCAAACATTGATAATTCATCTCATGATGAACACAAGGAGACATTGTTCATGGCTCTTGGGGATGATGAAGGTGAATTTTCTTTAGGAATAGATCTCTTGGTGGAGATAGATTAGAAGAAAAATATGAGAAAGTTACTCTTGAAGATAAATATTTGAATAGCTTAAAAGATTTAAAGCTTCTACAAGGCAAGAACAAAAATTAAGCATCCTTGATCAAGACATATGAGGATAAAATTGGGTTCTTTGAAGAAAGGTTGAGAAATGAAGTCAAAGATCATGATTAGATCACTCAACATATTGAAACTCAAGTTTGTACCCTTTTTGAGGAGGTAAAGTGTAAGGATGAAAAATGTGTCAAATATAAATTAGAGATGGAGTCTTTGTAGAAGAAACTAGAATAAGTTATGAACAAGATTGAAACATATCAAAAATTTGAGAAAAGTATAGTTGATCTTAATGACCTATTGAGTAGTCAAAAGGTCTCAAATGATGAAATAGGCCTAAGTTTCCATAAAGATGTTAAAAAGGATAAGAAGATAGAGAAGACATTGTTGACAAATTGGAAAACTAATCATGTTAATGAGAGTGCTAATAAAGACAAGAAGGATGTTAATTTGAATAAGAAAGACAACTTCAATATCTATAAAATTTCAAATCAAATAAAGCAACCTAATGAAATATGGTATGATAACTCCTTTAATGGCTACTCTTACTCTTGTCATCAATTTGGTCATAGGATCATTAATTTCAAAATAAAAGCTCCTAATAAGAGATTTGCATGGAATTATGAGAAAGACAATGACAAGCATGAAGAACATCATCACTCAAAATAGTGAAAAAGTCCACAAAAAAATCATGACATCTTTTGCTATAGGTGTCAAGGGATTGGTCATATTGTAAGGTTTTGCAATGCCTTCACCAGAAGACCAAATGATCAGATACATGAATTGGATAATGAAACTTCAAGGATTCATGATATGGCCCATAGACAAGGTATATAAAATTAGAGAAACTTCATTTATTTAAGTGTCAAGAGAGTGGTCACATAGTAAGGTTTTGCAGGAATGGTCAGAACTGCACTTCAAATAATGTCAATCCTAACATGAAGAAAAGAAGCCATAATGATTAGAGACCCAAGGAGGAGAATGCAAACCAGGTTTAAAATGGATTATTTTTCAAGACAGAACAAGGTACAAGTTCAAGTGTCAAAGATCAAGCCTTATCTTCCTAAGGAGACAAGAAGATCAAGTAGGATTCTAAGTCAAAAGGAAAGAATGAAGTTAAGAACCCAGTCAAAGTCAATTTGATGATGAGATAGGATTGCGAGTCAAGTAAGAACATGAAGATGTGGGAGTTCCTTGAGTTTTAGGACCTTTAGTCTCTCTATGACATATGGATGTCTCTTATTATGATTCTTAAAGGGCATATTTCATGTGTATAAGTAAGTTTGTGTGTGTTATAGGTGATGTACAAAATGCAAATCAAGTACAGAGGTATGTAGAGTTTTTTATTAGTCTCTAAAACCAATGCCATTTTGGTATAGAATAGATGATCTTATCTTACCAATACTTTTTTTGATCATATAAGGTCATTGGTTAATGGGGAGAAATAATTTCATGAGCTTGATCCATAGGTTTGTGATGAAAATCTTCAAGAGTTATGTTTAAGGACATTGGTCCTAAAAGCTTGTTTTAGTCAAATGTTGATTCTTGGTTTAGAAGGTCAAATCATGAAGAATGAAGTTAAGGTTGATATGTAGTGTGGATAGGACTTTTCCAAGTGTATTCCATGAGTTTATATGTGCTTAATTGGTCAAAAGAGTCATTTATGACCATTTGTTCAATTTGACCATTTTACTTAGTGTTTACTGCCTAGTGTGTGTTCATCATACAAATTTGATACTTTTGAGGTATATGAATCTAACAAAGGGTAGAAGACAATTGTAATTAATGAATCCATGTGTTAAAGGATTTTATGAGATTTCATAAGGATTCTATGATCATTCTAAGGTGGTTTGGCATAGTGATTGTTATGTACACAAGGTCTGTATGCATAATTTGACTGGTTCCAGGTGTCAAATGAAGATTGGTGAGTGTCTAAGGTGACTTTATGGCATATAAAGGTGTGTTAACTTCATTCAGATGTGATTCAAGTGATTTTATGGTTTGAATACCTTTTTAGGGGAATTTGAAGTTTTTGAAGGTTCTCGAGTATGACAGTCCTTGGTTAAGGTCTAGCAAGTCAAAAACCATTTCATTGTTTTATGGGTTCATAAAGGATTAAATCCTCATAAATTGGTCCAAAAGTGTGTTCTGGTGATCTCTAGGTGTGAGAAAAAATTTAGGATCTAGATTTGACTGGAAGATGGTAAGTTGACCCTATTTTATTTTGATGCCCTAGATTTTACACCATATGGGTTAGTGACCTTCTCAAAGGAGTTAAGTTATAAGGATAAATAATATATTTAAATGGAAAAATGGGTGCTCAAAAATTTATTTATATTCATCTATAAGTTTATATTTTATCCTATGGTTGTGTTTTTTTACAATTGGGGGGGCTAATTGGCAGGTCAGTTTGTGAAGGAGCTATGGTGAATATAAATATTTGGATGATTATTCTTGGCATGTATTAGGGGGTATATGAGTGTAATCTATATATGAAATTTCAATTCATGAGGATGTATACACATAAATTTATAGGCTCTTAGGGGTTCAAATAGGGCTATTAGGCCTTTAGGCAAGGCCAATGTGAAGAAGAGTGATTTTGGTTATTTACTTCAAAATAAAAAGGTATTATTATCCTTGAATATGTTTTTTAGTTATATTTATGCATCATATATGTTTTAGAAAGATTTTTAATGTTCACTCTTCATTCTATGGGTGGCTTATGACAGAAATTTTGAAGGCAACTATGAAATTTCATCTTGGTTGGAGATGGTCTAAAGGTGATCAAGGGGTACCCAAGTTTAGGTAACTTGGTGGGAATCCCTCTCAATTTTATCAAGTTTTTATCACTCCTATTTTCCTCATAGTGTTAATTTCTTGTTTATATAGTAGTGCATAGTCAAAGAAGAGTGTTGTCAATGAGTAAGCTTGAGGTAGTCATGGTAAGGATTGGTATATCATATCTTAGAGGAGATAATTTAATTATTTTTTATTTTAAAACATTTATATTTACTTAGGATCAGCAGGTAAATTCACTTTGTCATTATGTCAAAGGGGGAGAAAGTATTTGAAAAGAGAGAAAGAGTATGTGCATAGTTTTTGTTATTAGATTTGAAAACATTTACAAGTGTTGAAATAAATGAAAAAGTGGGAGATTTTTGAGGTGTTTTGAATTATGTCCCTAATGTTTCCAATAGTTTCCATGAGTTGATTTTTATGCATGGTTCTCAATGATAAAGTGTGCCTTAGTGATCATGCATGGACCTTATTGTGTTTACTTAGATAGGCAAGATGATGGATGTTGGTGATGTGTTGACCATGTTTGAGGGGTCATATGAGTGATAAAGAGTCTTGGTGTAATTTTAGAAGTGAAATTAATATATTTGAATAGTCTTGTGAAGATCTAGGTTCTCCTAGTCATCTTGGCATAACTTCCTAAGTAGATTGATGACATCGGCATTTGCACGTGTGAAGGTATCAAAAGAAATTGGTCACATGGGTTTGTTGATATTTTTGACTAGATCATGTGTTTCAAATTTGAGGTCTTGAAATTATGTATATCAAAATTTATGGTAGTGTAAAGTTTGTCTTTCAAGCAGATTTCACTAGTTTCCATAGTCAATTTTGCATTAAAAAGTGACCGTTGGAATTCAAAAATTTGAATTTAAAAAGGAAAACTAGTCTACCATATTTTGTTAATTGATTTTGATGATGAATGAATTTTATAGTGGTATAAAAATAAAATTGGTAGATAAATTCAATATAAATCTAAAAAAAATGATTTTGAGGTTTGACTAGTTGTACACCTCCATTTATTATGGTCCAAAGTTGACTAAAGATTTGACTTTCTTCTACAAGTGACTCGAGAAGGATGGTTGAGTTCTTATTAATGGTGTTTGGATGTTTCAAGGTGAATTATCTATTGGATAGTGTTTTATACTCTATTAGGATCATATTTATGGATTTTAGATGTTTGACCAATCCATATTCAGTATGAAAAATTTCTTACAAGTTAACTTTTGGTTCATTCATGGTGTTTTCATGTACAAGACAAATGTTTGATAGGTTTTGCATATGCAGATGTGTGTAGTGATGAATGTAATCACTTGATAGTGTCTTATGGTTCATTTGTCATGGAAATATATTCTTTTAAGTGGTCTTGTGTTCTTATTTTTCTTGATGAAGTGTTAAAGGGGTGAATAGGTCTCTATGGACCTAAAAGGGCTTCTTAGGCCTAATTGAAAGGTGTTATTGTTGAAGGGTGATATATCAAAGATATGGATGACCTTTGTGGGTAAAATCAATCTTATTATATGTTTTATATAAGCCTTAATAATTAATTAGTGTCTTATGGATGATAAATAAAATGATGATCATGAAGGCTCTATAAAGAGCATAAACAAAGATGAAGATTTCTAGAGTTGATAAGCGAAGAAAAGAGAAATGTGAGTGTGCTTAGTGGATGGATTGAAGATCATAGTAGTGTGAGGAATATGTGCATGAACTATAGGTCATATTTATTATGTTATAATACTATTCTTATAGGGTTGAATATTGAGGATGAGTGAAGAAGTGTAGAGTGATCCAAAAGGTTGTTTTGGATGCATTGCTAGTGTGTGAATGTTTGAGAGAGTGTTAACGGTTGAAGAGTATTGATATTCACTATTTATCCATCAGATTTAAAATAAAATAGATCTCTAGATATTTTGATATCATAAGATGTTGTGTGGGTGATCAACATCTAGGACAAGTGGTGCTTGTTTATGCTTAGGGGTTTATGTTCCTTGTGAAGTGGGTGCTTCACTAAAAGTATCTAATTTATAAATAGTTTATAGGACTAGAGTCCATTTTTTTGTAAACTTTAGAGAGGGTTTTATTACCCATGAGGTTTTCCTACATAATCCATGTGTTATGAGTGTTGATCTTGCATAGCTTCCTTTTTCATTATAATAACTAGTTTATATGCTTCATGAATGCTTATGTTGAGAGGTTGAAAGTTTGAAGTTTTTGAATTGGAATTGAATTAATTGAATCACTAATTCACCCCCACCCTCAATGATTGTACCTATAATAGATGGTGAAGAATAAAATTAACTTAAGTATCCAATCAAGACCTATGTAGAAGGTTTTTTTGTAAAAAGGAGGTTTTAGGCCAAAACTCTTGTGAAAATATAATCATCTTCTTCCCTTGGTGGTGATTCATCCCTATTGATTAAAAACACCATTTAAAAATACCCTACCTCTTGTTACGAATTTAGCCAACTATCAACTGATAGTGTTATTCCTATAATTTAGGCATCAATATCCCTTCGTCCATCATCCTCTCCTCAAGTTTTGCCTCTAATATATACTACGTCACCAAGGTAGCATTTGTTTCCATCCATTCCTACTAATTATGGTGCATAGATGGTCAGATTTAGTGACATAACTTTTCATTAGATGCATCCATTGTTAGGGAAGAAGAAAAATTTGGTTGAAGTAGTGTTTCTTTATTTTGATACAGTGGCCAACCTTCTCATGACTCCTCCTCAAAATAAGGCTAAAAATGCATTAAGGTTAGTGTCTAACCCATATGGATCTCAATTCATTAAGATTGTTAAGCTAAATTTAGATAAGAATGAGGAAGAGATGTAGATGTCTGACTATACTCTAAAAATAGTATCATTAGGTATGGCCACTTGATAAATTTATGTACATAACCTCTAAAATATGATAGAAAAATCATCAAGAGATCTGAACAAGATGAACTAACTCAAGAGAAGCCGAAGGATCAAATCTGATAGTTGGAAAGTTATTTAAATTACCACTTGAATCTAGTAGAAAAAATCCCTCAAGTAGAATCCCCAACTTGATGGGGCATTTATGATCCAAATATGTTTTGATTAATTAGTTTGTTATTAGTTTTTTGTTATGCTTAGGTTATTTACATGTTAGTTGGTTTTATAACCAAATTATTCTCCCATAAGCTTTTAAAGCTTACCTTTGTACAAAAAATAAAATAGATTATTACATTGAATATATTCTAATATTATTCATCCATTTTTTATCTAATAGTGGTATCATATCCATGCTAAAAATTTGAAGGAGGAGAGAAGGTTATATGGTTTTTTCAATTTGATTTGCTTAGTGTAGTAAACTAGTGATATGGCATGGACATTTTCAAAGTTTTTTATTCAAGTTCATTTAATCATAGATCTATACAACATTTATAATGGATTAAAATTAAGGAGCATGACCAAAAATTCTCCTTAAACCCCTGCATGGCAACCTCTATAAAGCAAAATGGTGGCTGGTAAAAGGCAAAAATGTTGATGTATTTTTTATTTATTCTAGTAATACATTCACTATGTGAATGGTAACTATGAAACAGAAAAAGGAAAGAGACCAGCCATTGTAATATTCTTAGTTCTCTCTGTAAAAGTGACAAACAACATGTTTGTTTCCCTTGGAAATAATAAATAATTTTTTTAGAGTATTTTCGAGTATGTTGTGACCAAAGGTAATTCAAAAATATATATATGGAACTTGAAGGTGGGTCTTGATACATTTAAACACAGCATATAAGTAATAGTGATGATAACATAAAATAAACTTGAATTGGATGTAACATTTAAAGTGGGCTCTACCAAGTGATAAATCTAGTGTAGTCAAAATCCACCAAGTAATTTTTGAGGCAAGCAAAGTGAATATGAAGGTGAAATTTGTATTACATATTTATAATCTTTTTTAGTTCTTGTAAAAACCAAAACTATTGGTTATATTTGGAATTATACCATTGCATTTCAATATTCATTTTAGGTGAGCTGGTATTATAGCTTTTACAAAACAAAAAGTCGAGTGTTCAAAATCCTTTAGTATTATATTTTGATCAAATTTTCTTTTTGATCTTCTTTAAAATTTGGTGTAAAGGAGTTATAAGGGGTGGAAATTTTAGATTTTTTAGGTGATATAAGGGTATAGTTATTTTATATTTTTACAAATCTCAAACTGCTTGTAAATGGAATCTATCTGGTGGGTCAAGGCAAAATCTCGGTAGCTTTCCTTATTTTTGATAAGCACCATGGAAAAAATTGCAATCCTAATTTCTAAAAATGGATGCTTAACACCAAAAATATACAAGGAATGGCCAATGAACATGGAAAATATGCTTTTTTTTAATGATTTGTGGGAAATAACTTAAAAAGGCACTATGCCACCCATTGATTCTATAAAATTACTTGAGTATAAAAAATGTGATAAGCATGCTATTAATTTATTAAAATATTCATGTTCTACATAGGTGATTATTCATATTGAATCTATTAAAATTGGCACATAGAAAGCATGAAAAGTATTAAAATATATATATGACAAACAACCTACCTATAAAAAGATTGATCTCTTAATGCAGTTGTTTAATAATAATCTTAGCATTGAAGAAGATGTATTTGAATATCTCTATAGCATGAAAACTATGAAACAAGAGTATTTTAATATAATGGGTAAAATTGATGATGATATGTTGATTTTCATCACATTGCATGGCCTTAGTTTTACATACACCGATTTGGTTCAAATTCTACAACTTAGTGATAAGATTACTAGTGCCACATTTTACTTTATTTGTGAGTTGTTGACTCAACATGAGTGACAGTTTGTAAAAACAAAGAGTATGCCTATTAAAGAGGCTCACTATACAAATAATAGGTCCCATGATAGAGATCATTATCATGTATAGCAAAAAAAATAGAATCATTCTCTAAAACACTCTTCAAATTATTCTTCAAGACACTCTTCACACCATTCTAGATGGTCTCTACAACATTCTCATTGACACTCTCCAAGATCTTCAAAATGAAAACATCACCATCAACATTATTCTCACTCATATGGTTATTTCATTGATTTAGCTTCTTTTGGATCTCATCATCATAGGAAATATCAAAAATGTTTCATAATTGGTGGTGTTGGACATCTTGCAAATATATGTCCTTTTAGACGACCTCACTCTCCACATAGAAAGAAAGATGAGGAAAATTATGTGTATCATTCTAGTAGTAGATATTCTAGTTACTCCAATAGTTTTGGTTAATCTAAAATATCCTCTAATTATGAGGCATCCTATATGGCCGAGGTCTATGGTCTTGATGGACCTGATAGCTTATTTTGAGTGATCAATGATATACCCATCTTGTGCGATCTACTAGGCTCAAGACTAGGATCTATTTTAATAGCATTTTTTGGATTATGTTCTTTATTTTAGTTTCATTTTTTGATTTATATCTAATATTCATGACTTGAAATAGATAATATTGTTTGATTTTATTTCTCTCATTGTACAACTTCTCACCTCTCACTTGATAGGGGTAGAAGATGCAGCATTGGTTGGTCTTCGATCAGTTGTAGGTGATATTATGAGTTGATAGGAGTTGCTAGCACCTTTAGTATTGAGAAAAGGTCATTAGTGTTTGTTTCACATTATATATATATATATATGTGCCATACATAGTATGAGTTGGTCACCTTGATGGGCTTCTAAGTAGAGCCTCATGTAGATCAATGTAATTAGGCAGGTTTTGATTGTGTTCTACTATAGTATGGTATGATGATCATATGGTATGAGTAGGATTTGATCATGTTCATCATCCTTTTATGCCACAACTCATAGGATATGCTTATGTATGGATCAACATCAATTTTGGTCAGTATCAGGATGTACAGTATCCCAGTTGTAGTTGCTTCAAAGTTTATTTTATGAATTTAGAGTCATTGCTCCAGTTATTTCTTCTTCCATACTCCTTTGGATCAAAGTGGAGTTTATTGGGTCAATTATGATCCAAATATGTTTTTATTATTATTATTATTATTATTATTATTATTATTATTATTTTGTTATGCTCTATTTATTTACCTATTAGTTGGTTTTATAACCATATTCTTCTCCTGTATGCTTTTAAAGCTTTGTACAAAAATAAAATAGATGCTTACATTGAATATATTATGATATTATTCATGCATTTATGATCCAACACAACTCAATTTATTTGCATTAGTATATTATTAATAGCAACCATAACCAAGTATAATGACTTTGGAAGAACTTTTGAAGTCATGGTTGAGGAATTATTTCTAGATGGCCTAACGTATATTGAGGAAATGATAAAATTATATGAAAATATTGACTTAGATCATAACAAGATTGAGTAAAATTTTAATTACATCAATAATAACTAATTCTATGGGAGAGTGTGAAAAGGTATATTGAATAAATGTTAGCCACTAATGTAGATCTAGTGGTAAAATCTAGAATCTTTGACAAAAGAGAAAATAATATCTATTATGATTGGTTGGAAACCATTCTTCATAAGATCAAAGTTTTGTATAAAGCCATGGATGAAATTAATAAATATTATTATATTGAGGGAGATAATAATATTGAATTATGTTCAAATGTGGAGAGTTTGCATTGTGACTTGATTAAGGAAAATGGTTCCTACAAATACATTACAAACAAAGTAAAAAAGCAATTTAGAAAGCTAGTCAAGGAGGAATTATTCAAAAAAGGTGTATTCAATGTTGCCTCCATGAATTTGCTCACTTAAATTCTCACTTCTCTTGAATATATGAACTCCCAATTGGAAAATTTGGTTGAATTCCCTAATATTATGATGATGATATATGATAGATGACTAGTATGCTAAAAAACACAATAGTTCCAAAGGGAAACTCAATTATAGAAATAGTGAAGAAATTTAGAATATTTAAAGCATCTTAGGACAAAGGCATAGTTGTCAATCAATCAGTCACTCCACCTAAGGATCCATCCAAAACATGTTTTTTATATGGAAAAAATCTTAGTATTTATTCTATCTCTTTTCTCATTTTTCCTCCTATTTCATGAAAGTTATATTTTTATTTTGTAAAAATATAAATATAAATATAAAATAGAATAGGATAAAAATGAGAATACAAAGAGCTAGTCTATCCCCTCTTACAACTATAAATAGGATAAATGATATCAAATATAATAGGATAAAAATGAGAATATGAAGGGCCAGTCTATCCCCTCTTACATATATAAATAGGATAAATGTCATTATTACAAGGGAATTTTGATGTCCATTGTATTTTTTATTGAAAGGAAGAAGATGGAAACTTTGTGTTCACTCTTCCTCTGGGAATACAAATAATATTGTATAACTTTATATCTTGTGTTATTCTTTGTAGACATGTCATTCTTAAGTTTAATGCATCATTCTCAATATTCAAGTAATACTTGTTTTATTGTCAAACTACATTTACATTTCATTTGTTATACATAGGATAAGATTTTTGATTGCTTGTCCATGCATGATTGTTCACTTTCCTTCTATTTTTATTTTAGAAGTAGAAAGTAATAGAATCTAATACTAAATTATATTTGTAAATATTGTGAATAACTTATTTTTATTTTCTATTTTTTATTTTCAATAAAGGGAACCTCCCCTTATAATAGGAGAGGGAATTTGTCCCCTTCATTATTTCCAAAAAATCATGTTTGGCTTTGTTCCAAATATATTTATAATACTAGGTAAGTGAAGGTGCACATATGCATTTATGTTCCTATCATTTCTCTCAAATGTATTAGCAATATTTTATAACACTTTATTTATTCTTTCATGTTGTTATATTTATTTCCCAAATCATGATATTTTTTTCACTATTGTGCTATGTAACTTTATTTATGGGGGGTATATGTATACAACTATACATTGTAGTTGCTAATAGTTTCTCTTGCAAAATTCATCGACATATCTTTCTCCATGAGTGCACATCCTAATTAGAGCATCAAGATCAAGGTCCATCTATTTCATGGTATATTATGAGATATTGTCATATGATAATTTGGTATACTTTTGTTCACTAATTATCATGTTATCTAATCATTCAAGCCTTATATGATGCTATTTTCCCTACTTTCTACCTCTTCTACTATTTTCATGTCTTTTTAGACTAATTGGCCCATGTCAAATTAGTTTTGTTTGGTCCCTGTACTTTATATTGTATCAACCATGGATGATATAGTTATTTTCCTACCCATGGTCCCCTTTCAAATATATACAACCCACTCGATATAGTTATGTTCCTTTTGTAATAATTCCAACATGATCAACATAGTACTATTTTCATTCCTAATATTTATATTATATTGATATAAATCAGTATTGATAGGTCCTTTTTGTTAGTTAGATCCATATATATAGGGATCCCATATGTATTTTTTTATATATAAGTACAACATCATTTTTCTCTACTCATACACAAATACCTACCTTTAGTAGAAGAATATGAATTATAATATAGAAGCTTATACTTGTGGGTATTAATGTTTGAGACAAGGTCATTGGATTTCATGATAAGGAAGTTGAAGAAAAGAGGTACACCTAATCTTTGGAGTCTCTAACTTAGGATACTTATTTCTCCATCCTTAGATTTTTATTCTCCACCTACAATATCTCTCATAACATGCCACTTGAGTTGGGGGGCATTGATGCACTAACAAGTCAACACAAGGTAAGTACCCTACCTCTAAACTCTTACTTTTATTTGGTTTATATGTATATACTACAATATTATGTTATTATCTTATCATCATGCTTAGTTTAACTTATTTTATCTTTTTATGGTATTATATCCTTAATTAGATACCTCTTGGTTATAACCCTTCATTTAGGTACCTCTTGGTTACCACCTAATGGTATTTCCCTAGCTTTTGTTTACATTTTTTATCTTGAATCTAATTTTCATAGGCTTCCTAATTCTATCATTGATGTTTGTTTTATAGAGAGATCTTGCTTATAACCTCCACTCTTCTTTATGATGTGGTAAATTTTATATATATTGGATATAGTATGGTATTCTCTCTTTTCCTATATTAGAATGTATATATATTTGAATATATTCTCCATAGAAATAATATGAAATAATAATTATCTAATTCAATATAATTAAATCAATAGATGAAATATCTAGATGTCATCCTTATGATTTCATGATCATACAATGATAATGCAATGTGTTAAATGTATTAGGATGCTTGTGTATGTATAGAATTCTCAAATTCAAATTAGGACCTTATTAGGATGCAAGTTAACCACATAAAATCTAGAAAACTAACAATCAAGCACAATGAAATATGGTCAACATAAGTTAAATAGGCCAAAGGAGCATAAATAAACATGAAACCTTTATAAATGTTTCAAAAATGGTCATATCATTATCAATTTGTTCCAATAATTCTCAAGATAAGTAAAACCCTAAAAATAAAGACCTAATTAACCACAAGAATATCTATGAGGATACCAAGGTAAATAAATGATAGGTTAATAAGTGTTTATAAATGAATAGTAATAAAGGAAGGCTATATGAGGTCTAATATAAAGGAAAGTGTGTCAAAATTAGCCTAATTTTAACTAATTATCCATATGTATCAGAACACATTAATTACATTAAAATTACAAGGTTGTACCAAAATAAGGTGTCTATATAATGCAACACTTTAATGTATGTATGTATGCATACATTAAAGTAAATCAAATAAGGGTGGATAGTGTTTTTTTTTTTGTCACCTCCCCAGCTGTAAGTTATTTTGAAGTTAGTTTTAGATATGAAAGTGAACTAAATTTCAAAATAATGAGAGAATCTACCTTATATTAGAGTCTAGCACTAGTAACCTATAAAATAGAAAAAAAACTTGTCTCTTTACTATCTACATGAAGTCTTGATTTCTATTGAGGGTCCATGAATGATAATCAATGGTCCTATGTCAACATTTTGAGTGCATCTTCAAAAAATGTGAATGTTTACAAGTAGATTACTTTATAAATAAATAAATAATAATGTAACCGATGAAATAATTTAAAAATGAACATAAGCATCAGGAACAAATAAACGTAATGGTATGTGAACCATGTTGAAAATTCTTAAATTTTTATGGGTCTAAATACCCATTATATGTAGTTTAACATTTTAAATATTAATCCTACATGCCCTATCAATTGTAAAAATGTGCTTCCCAACTAATGAAGCAAACATCTATTGCCTCTTTATAACCTCTTGAAAAAAATTGTAACTTCTTGAAAAAACTTTGTAACATCTTGACATATTTTTAAACTCTTCAAATAATGTAACTAAAAATATATTAATCCAACTTTATACTCCCCTTTTTAGGTGAAGGATGTCCTACATATCAATCATCTCACAATAAAAGGATTATGTGCATCATGTGTAATGTAGATAAAATAAAAAAATTGTAGTAATCATTTTAATAACATGTCTAACACATGTATATAATCATATAAATATGTCATCATCAAACCTCGTCGATAACCCAAAATTTACATACCAAGTAGAAATAGTATAATCAAGAGAATGGTATTGGAGGAACCATAAATATTTCCTAATGCAACAATAATGGATGGGCAAGTGATATCCCCTAATGTAACAAGAAAGAACTGATAATTAATATGCCCCAATATGGAAAAGATATAGTAATTAATTACTAATAATATTAAATCTCACTATGAATAAGATATATAAAAGGACATATGGTGAGAGCCTACCCTAATATAAGCAATGTATAATCTAAAGTCACTTGGGTGCGTCATTTCCCCAAATGGTAGTGTATAAGCATTAAATCCAAGTAATAATATTCCCCTATATTAATGATCCCTACATGTGCATGATTAGGTTCCCCCAATGTCATAAAAATATAATATATGAAGCTCAACAAAGACAATTTTCTACTACACATGTTGACATGACTAGACAAGATAACTAAGAATAAGGCAAGCAAAAATATGTACAAGTGCACAAAATCAATGAACCAAACAAACATAAAATACATCATGACACTCGTCAAATCAAAGATAATAACAAAATGAAAGGAAAAATAAAAAGAATCAAGTGTAAAATTGGTGCAAGTGCATGATATTCATTGGATTATTCAAAGGTTTGCCCTCCTATGTGGCTAGGTGATAAGCCTTTAAACCAATTTTTTTTAATGACAAAGGGACCTATCCAATTAGTATATAACTACCTTTGTTTTATTTATCCTAATTTGTATATTTTTATTTTCTTTTAATACCAAATCACTAATACCAAATCACCCACATTTAATTCTTTTATTTAATATTTTTGTTATAAACCTTTTTAAAGGTGATTTTGATGAACTATCAATAACTCAATAACATTAATATGCACCTCATCCAACATTTATAAGTAAGTAAAAAAATTATCTATATTCATTTTCATCAACAATACCTTTAAGTGACATATGAAGAGAATGATTCGCAAGCTTTAAATACAAAATTAATTCTACAACATAGACAAGAGAATAGGGGTGAATCTTATAGCTACCAATACACTCATTTAATATGCATATAAAGCTTATATTATTTTATTTTGTTAGTATTCACCATGTTTAACAATTATTTTATTCAAAATATTTACAATTATCTTATTTGTAACCTTAGCTTAGTTATTCCCTTAAGGGTAATAAAGAGTTAAAAATATATGTTGAATCTTATAGTTCATAAAAAAAATATTTACCATATTATACTTGAAATATGAACCATCACCTATAATAATAAAATATAGAAGGCTAAGCCAGGAAATGATATGATCCATTATAAATCTACAGATGTCTTCACTAGTGGTAAATTTTAAAAGACTAGCTTAAACCCATTTTGTAAAATATTCAATAGTTTCAATAATATTTTTGTGACCTTATAATGATGGAGTACCATGTTTATATCTAAATCAGATCCTAAAATTGAAAATGTCTAAGGATAAATTATGGGTTAGAATTATTGATATGGTGCATGCATTAAAGTATTATATTTGATATGTATTACATATCTTTGCATATCCTTGGCATTCATGTTCCATTGTAGGCAAATAATAACCCATTCTTAATAACTTTAATGAAAATTATTTTTGAATAAAATTTATACCACACTCACTATCATGAATCTCTTGTAATGTTATTTTATTTCATCACACCCAAGTCATCCAAGCGATTTCCCATAAAAATAGCTTTTGAAAATCGTATCTCCAATAACAACATATCAAATAGCATATTTTCACAATTTTATTTTATCATTTCTTTAAATTTTAGGAGGACTAATATCATTTTATAAAAAAATTATGTTTGTGTGCCATTTTTAATTATTTGTACCACACATGATGTAAAATACATCCAACTCATCTAGATTTGGTCATGCAATTGTCAACTATTGTAATTATCTGATAGTCAAAATATAACACAATCACTTCTAATATCAATAGGAACAAGGGAAGCGTCAATATAATGGCATCCATATAATGATTATTTTTTCTAGTAATTTTACTAATCTCAAAATCATTAAAGTGGATGTTAAAAGAAGCACTAAATCACTATATGGAATTATTTTTCTTCTTTTGTTTGATATATACCCATCACTTGATTGATGGCAAATTGATAATAACCATATACTTGGATAAGTTTAATATTTATAGAACACACATAATGAAGTATTAGAATCAAATCCTCATATTCTATTATGTTATTTGTACATGAAAATCTCAATCGATATGTTAATGGCATAGTTTGACCTTATGGAGTTACTATTAAAATGTAGAACCTAGCATCTAAAGCATATTTGGACCCATCAAAATACATGGTTTAAGATTTATTTACAATGGTATGCATAATAAATTCATCATGAAAAGCATTATCTATAGGAAAGTGGTCTAATAAGGGAGCCAAAACTAATTAGTCAACAATGACCAACCTTTTTATCAATTTCTATGGTAAAAGCTTAAGATCAACCTTAATGAAAAACATGAGAAAATTAGTTGTATGACTAGATAGATAATCCTTAGACATGATATATTTTAAAGTATCAATATTGGCAATAATATGAGTCTCAATATTTTAATGTATAAGTTTTTGTATGGAAAAAACAATATACAAGCATAACTTTCCCAGTGAGTTCTATTTATTTTAATAATAATAAAATGTATGACTAATGTAATAATAATACATTCTATATATTCATCGTCATATTGTACAAGAAAGTTTCCCATAGAGTGTTCAATGGTAGATATATAGTAATCAAAGGTTAATCAGGAATAAGTAGCATCATAGCTAAGGGATTAACAAAAAAAACATATTTTATGAAAAGCACTTTAGCATTGTTCATCCCAATAAAACTTGGTGCCTTTATGTAACAATAGTAAAAATTGTTGGGTTTTATCAGCCAATTGAGAAATAAACCATCTAATGTCTAGTATTTTCATATAAATTTTTTGGTTGTTTAAGCCCTTTAGGAGGAGGAATTTCAACAATAACTTGTACTTTTTTAGGATTTACTTCAATACCACTCTAAGAAATAATAAATGCCAATAATTGGGGGATTATCTTTTTTTAATTTCATGAAAATCCTTTTAACATTATTCATCCCATTCAAGCATAGTGCCTTTTCATAACAATCATGAAAATTGTTGGGTTTTATTAGTTAACTAAGCAATAAAGCATCTAATGGCTTTTCTTTTTCTTTATAAACTTCTCAGTTGTTTAACTCATTTAGGAGGAGGCATTTCAATAATAGATTATAATTTATTAGGATCAATATTGACACCCTTTCAATAAATAATAAATACCAATAAATGTCTTGATATAACACAAAAAACACATTTATTATGATTTAATTTCACATTGTACTTTCTAAATTGTTTAAGTATTTTCCTCAAATCTCTAGGATAATTTTCATCCTTCTTATATTTTCCAAAGATATCATCAACATAATATTCTAAATATCATGCATGTAATTTTGGATAAATGTTTCATATCCCTTTAATAAGTTTCACCTACGTTTTCAAAAAAGAAAGGCATGACAACATAGTACAATGTACCCCAAAGAATTGTGAATTTAGTTTTATGTTGAAAAATAATATTTATATTGATTTGATTATAACTAGAAAATCCGTCCATAAATGAAAGCATCTCATACCTAGCTATAGATTCAACTATCATATAAAATTTGGTAATGGGAAATCATCCTTAAGACATGCTTTGTTTAATTTGTTAGAGTCTAATCAAATCCCAATTCCCCCATTTGGTTTGGAAACTGGGACAATGTTATAAATCCAATCGAAATAACAAATAGGTTATATGAAACTAACATGTAATATGTCATGCCAAGTTTTTTTAACCCAAAACCTAGGTAAAAAGATTAATGCATACCTTACACATGTAAAGAGAAGATGGTAATGAAAGGAATGAATCATAACATCTGGATAGAATACAATCCACAATAGTGGTTATCATTTTTTTTGATAGAGATAAAACACATGTCATGACAACTTTCATTCCCTGGACGAGTTGTTGCTTGTTACCAAATTCATCTAAAGAGAGAACAATATCAAACCTTAATGATTTTAATTAATGCTCAATGTCATGATAATTACCATGTTCTAATGTAATAAAACTAGAAATTACTTAGAAATTAATCATATTAATTCTTCCATGGTTATGATACTCATTAAGAGGATATTAACATATAACTTATCAACTAAGGATTTATGATTAACATAACTTAATTTTACTTATATATCTGAAACTAGTTTCAAGATAGAAGGAAACCACCTCCAATCATTTAAACAATATCTCTCTAATTTACCTTCCATGAAAAGTAATAAAGTGGCACAAAGTGGTTATATCATCTTAAATAGGAGTTAGATTTTAGAATAGGTCCAAACATGGTTTAATGTCTTGACTACATTAACCTCAAGTTATCTTAATTTCTTCATATTTTCACAATTTAAGAAGAATTAAGTACTCACTTGCATGTATTTGGTTAATTAAATGATTCATTCAAAATTTTATAGAGGTGCACAAGGAGTAAGTATTCTCAAATCTAGAGAGATACTCAACAAAATTTCTTATTTATAATAGGAACAAGATGAAAAATAGAGCCCTTCCTCTTAGTTAACAAACTACCAACACTTTTACAATCAACTAAAAAATTGGTATGATTCCCAATTTACTCATGGAAAGCTACAAGAGAATAGCCATTTAAGCTTAGCCCAAGTATTCCAATCTTATGAATATTTCCTAACAACACATATATTCCATTCGTTCAAGTATGACATAACACTTTAAAAGACTTACTCTTATCTTGAAAGGTATTAATTTAATTGATCTAAGAAATATAACTCTTATAGGTATTACAATAATGTGTATTTTAAATAATTATCATTTCATTTATAAGGAAATAAGAAACATACCTCATCCTAAAGCTCATATCCAGCAAGATTATTTACTTTAATAATCAATCAAAGGCTACATAACTAGTTTAAACATGAAAAAAATGATTGTCTCATTAAGGTAATATTAACCCTATCACATTAAAGAATATTCTTCCTTCAAGTATCATGAAAAATTTTTAAATGAAACTTATCCAATTATTCAGTTTCATTGACATGTAAAGGATATTTGGCTACATAAAAGGTAAAAGCTCAAAAGTGGAAGCAAGTGTGATAAGTGTCACACTAAATTACTATAAACTTAAATGAATATTAAGTAACTCACATATAAATGAAATCCAAGATAAAGATGTTATAGACCGTTGCAAGCAAAGAGTGGGAATAATGGTTAACCAATACTGGCAGAACAAGTCCTGGGTGAACCTCACTGACTATGATCAAGATTTCAAGGATATTCAACTATCCCTAAATGTTATATCTCTATACCCTAATCTTGAAGATAATATTTTTTGGCACAATGAGCCAAGCGGACAGTTTAAAGTTTCTTCCATTTTCACTTCAAAGGGAAATGGCAACAAACCGCTGTGGACGAAGGCCTGGATCAAGGGGCTCATCCCTAAAATCAAAATCTTTTTCTGGACCCTCCTCCAAAACAAAATCTTAACTTTGGACAATTTACAGAAAAGAGGAATATATATTGTGAACAGGTGTATTCTTTGTAAGAAGGGCCTTGAAGATAGAGATCATTTGTTCGTAAACTATTCTTTTACACAGCTAGTCTGGAAAGAGATCCTCAATCTGTGGGGCATCGCATGGATCCATCATAAAAACATGGAATTATCTCTTAAAAGCTGGTATTGCCCCTCCAAGAATTCTGAAGTAATTTTTTTATGGAAACTTACTCTTCCCCATATTTGGTGGGGAATATGGAAGGAAAGAAATAACCAAATTTTTAGAAATAAAGAACTCCCTGGATGGGTGGTAGGACAGAACATCATTAGAGCTATTAAGGAGAATTTTTTATCACAAAAGAATCCAAGCTCAACTCTCCAAGTGGATAATCCCTTAAGTACAGAAAATTCTAAAGGTAAACCTGATAATCCTAGATTAGGAGTTACATGGAATGCTCCCCCTCAAGGGTGGATTAAAGGAAACTTTGATGGAGCTGCTAAAGGGAATCCGGGGAAAGTAGGTTATGGTGGAGTCTTGAGAAACCATACAGGAAAGGTTATTGATGTTGTTGCAATCCCCATCGATAAATCGAATTGTCACATTGCTGAAGCTATTGCTGCCCTTCAGACCATCAAAATAGCTGTGGATTTGGGATATCCCAAATTGTGGCTAGAAGGAGACTCATTGAACATCATAAATATTCTTAACAATAAAAATACTGTGTCTTGGACCATAGAGGCTATGGTAATGGAGATGAAAACCTTAATAAAAAAATTTGATAAAGTGACTATAACCCACACCTATCGTGAAGCCAATGGAGTTGCAAATTGGTTAGCAAACTATGCAGTCTGGATAGGACAAAAAGTGAGGTGGCAGGAAACATTAGAAAAGAATGTGGAACTGAGGGCGCTCATTCTTCATGATGCAATTCATGCAAAGGATGGAAAGATTAGATTGTAATAGAAATATAATGAGTAGGAGGAGTGGCTTTGTGGGGAAAGGTCTACAATCATTAAAGAGGAAGGCTCTTGAGAGTGAGAAGCAGATCTTGAACGTGCCCAAACAAAGCTGACTTTCAAATCAAATTGGCAGCAGGTGGGATCATTGTAAATTTCATAGTGACTGGGTTTCAAAGGAGATGAGTATGGCTTGCGAAAGGAAGGGAGAACCAAGGAAGCAGGAACCCAAAAACTGTGATGAATGCAGAGAGAAACAAGATGTCTGGAGAATTCTGCAGAAAGGAAAAGTCATGAACTATATGGAAAGGCTACATGGGTCAAAACCACATATCACTATGGCTTTTTTCAAAAATTGGATTGATGAAAGGGTCACTTTGCATGGTATCACGGTGAACCTAACTAAGGATTTTATAGCAGAGGTTACAGGGCTGCCTACGGATGGACTTAAATTCTCCAAGCAGACAAGCATTTCGAACGAGGCCTTTTATAAGTTCCCCAAGACAGATGTGGAAGAGCAGAAGCTGGTCAAGAATGGGGATTTCTATGAATTGGAATAGATTAAGGGGATATGGAGGGATGTCTTATGTTGTATAAGTGAGTATTTCATCCTGGACGGAAGAAGCAAGAGAGTGCATAAATTCCACTTTATTTTCTTTAATCATTTTAGACACAAGGTAAGATTGTCTTTTCCTTTTTACCTACGCTTCTCTTTGGTCCAAAGTTTATTTGCTCACAGGAAGAAGGAAACGCGTCCTATCCTGCATGAAGGCCTAATTCTGTTAATCGAAGGCTACTGCAAGAATAAAGCAATGGTTAAGAACCCTAACCAGGGGAAAAATAAGGAGTCTGGGAGTAGAAAGAGTGAAATTGTAAAAGGGAAAGACAAAATCAAGTTCCCCAGCGCCAAAAATCAGAATGTAGAAGAAGATACAGAGCAGGAGAGAATTGATAAACCTAGGGAGGGAAATCTGGAGGAAGAAGAAGGTACTGAAAGCTGGAATACAAATTCAAAAGAGGACGAAGAATGTCAAGAGAAGAATGAGAAAGGAGTCAGCAAAGAGGAGGAATCTAAAAATAGTAAAGAAGAAACTGAGGAAAATCAGAAAGTGTCAGAGGAAGATATTGTCCAGGATGGCCCTGTTGAGGACCCTGTTTCAAAAAATGAAAGGGAAAATACAGTTCAGGATGACAATCAATAAATGGACATGGAAATTCAAACTAGAACAAAAGAACAGTATCAAAGGGGCCGAGAGGATCACTTTGAAGAAGGCGGGAACAGTCCCAATAAGAATTTTGAGGAATGGAGAGAGAAAAGGCAGAACGATGGAAAGCACACACCTATGAGTTGGGTTAATTTCAAAGTAGAGGCTTCTCTCCAACTTGATTCTTGGATGTGTAAGGAGATTAAGGATCTCAAAAGGAAAGTGGAAATTATGGAAGATAACCAGAAAGCTGCATGGAACAAAATTAACAACATGGAAAAATAGATAAGAGATATCCCAGTCAAGCTCAAAGATTACGAGAATAACCTTCAAAAACTCATTAGGGAGAACAGAACTAAAATGGAGGAAGTAACGTCCAACATTTGTGCTGCAGCTGCCAATATTGGAAAAAGAGCTAGCGAGGAGACCAAATCTTTGGAGGGGCCTAGCAAAAGGATGAGACAAAGCTCAAGAAAGAAGGCTACACAAGAGGGAGCCAAGTTGGTGGCAACTACCACTCAGGATACTGTTGTGAAAGGTACAAAAACTGTGAAAATGATTTTGGAACTGGAAGAATAGTCTGGTTCTTCTTGTTGGTTATGTTTTTTGGTCCTATTCTCTAGTTTCTTTTTGTAATCTTCTATCTATGGTGTAGCCAGATCTATGTTAAATCTGGGTTTTGACCAGTGGTCTCTCTGGTGGTTTCAGGTCCATTTAAAACCTATTTTTGCTACTTCTCTATAGTAGTTTTTAGGTTCTGCCTGTGGGAGTTGAAGCTTTATCTTTCTTTCCTTGTACTTGGGTTTTGGGATCCCATCAAAACCTGTGTTTACCTTTATCTAAAACTCACATATAAATGAATAATCTCAATGAATTAGAATAGTGTTAATTTTGTCACACATTCATCACATTGATAAGTTCTTTATTAAGTTAATTGCCTAATCACTTATGGCCCCCTACAATTTTATACTAAAAAAGACTATTATTATTAGCCAAAAAGGCTATATAATTAATAGTCCAGTCATATAGTTTTATGAAGAATAGGATCCTCAAAAATTAGATATTACTCAATTGAATTGACCCTCCCCTTCTAATCTAAACACATGACTTTTATGCAAAAATAGCCATATGACAACATAGACATATTCTTCTTTAGTTTTAATTCTAATACAATAAGGATGATGAGATTTCACCCTTGAGTGAAAACTGAGCATGATATAATATACTAACACCGAGGGAATAATTTCTTATTTAACACATGGCATCACATCCCAAATATTTCCAATACTAACTTGGGTTACATGAATAAGCACAATAGAATAATAAGAAATGAAATAATACATTAAGTATGATCATATTCAAATATAGTTACAACAAGTCCATAATTTAAAGTAATCATTAAAGTATCAGTGGTTAATATGGAATTACTAGTCATACTTAAGCACTCATATTGCAATGCAATATATGTGTTCAGATGGACATTATTCCAACTACCAATCATAACCACATGGTGAAATGCCAATGACTAAATGCCAAAACTACCAATAGATGAAGGGAAAATACAGTGTACTAACTGGTAGTAAATTACATTCATAATGTAAAAGGTAAAAATAGAAATAAAATAAGTTTATTACATCACTTCATACCTCCTGGTTGGTACAATTATGATACTTAATTTCATGGAGTAAATATACAAAAGGTGTTTTCAAACAAACCAAAAGTTACATAAGTAGCTCAAAAATAGTACATATGACTTTAGTGCCTTTACTAGTTAGCAATACTTTACATGATCAATAGAGTTAACATTGTATACATGTTGAGAACATCCATTTTACACACAACCACTACCAAAAAGGACTCTTCTAAAATGAATCAATACCTACACTTTAGTATTATGAAAATATGAGTCAGCATAAAGTTGACAATTTATTTCCCTCAATGTAAACAACTAATAGTAATAAATTCCAAATCAAGCCAATTAGATTCTATACGATGTCAAATAATTAGAAAGATATGTGTTTAGTACAACTCAACCAATGTTTTAAACATATAGTTAAACATAAATAAAATGTCATTTCCTCTATATACACATAATTATTGGTTGAAAAATAAGCTTATATTCAATGCACACATCCTTTACTCTATTACCTACAAGAATAACCACCATCTCATGTTGATGTTAGTTTTTTTATCTTAACAAATCCAAAATATTTATGCTCCCATAATAATCTCAATTTTAAAAATCAATTAAAACAAGGAAACCTTCAATAAACTGAGCATAAAACCATGAGTTTAGATTTTGTTTGTCTTACAATCACCATGTGCCTTTTCCAATTTTATAAAAATATATAAGGCCCCAAAATCAGCTAATTTTTCCATAAATAAAATGTATAGGAAAATAATTAAATCTAATGACTATAAAACCTTCACATAGCATCAGATCAAGAACATAATCAAGAAATTTCTTTCATCATTAATGAAGATTTTGTTGTCCAAGTTGCTACATCCAATCACATTGTCAAAACTAAACCAAAACAAACTTATTAGTATACATGAAGGCATGTATTCTCACATTACTACAGTTGACACATATCAATAGTAATGTCTTTTAAATCAGCTATGTACTATAACAATTAATTAAGTCACCAATTAGATTGTTTTTAATACTAAGAACAAAATATGAAGTACAATTAAGTCAATTGCTCAAATCTATCAAGGAATCTTGAAAACAAACTATAGAATCCAAAATAAGTTACCCATATACCAAGTGTGAAAATAGAACTTAACTAAGCAATTCATGATATACAATATTCAAGTGCAAGATGCACTCTTATAAATTTCAGATATTAATCCCATAGTGCCAAAAAATGAACACAATATGGATAAGAAAATCCATAAAAAATAAACACAAATAAAAACTTTAAAGATGTGTCTAAGGAAGGTTTGACCCATTTCAAATCAAATATTATAAGTAACCCAACACACTATATCAATAGATTGTGAGTATGTCGATTATGCTTACCTCTCATTTCCAAACTAAATCGAATCATGCCAAGAGAAAATAAATCAAAATATGATAATAGATAAAGGCATAAAACCAATATAACAATTCATTATATGTATAATTATGGATGAATAGCCACTTATCTACCTATCAATCAATAAAATATTACAATAAGCACAACAATTCTACTAAACCCAACTTTAATTCATAATTTTCAGCCATATGTTATTTAAGTTTTTTTTCAAATAATTAGCAACCAATGTCTTGAGGTGTTTAGACAAACAATTTTTATCAGTGTTATTTAAGCATTTTATCAAAAAATTAGCATACAATATTTTCAGGTGTTTAGACAAATAATTTCTAGCCATGTTATTGAGGCATTTTTTCAAACAATTAGCACCCAAGGAAGCACAGTAATTTTTTATTATGGTAACAAAAACCTTTAAACCCAATTGTATTTTATCAAATGCACAAAATTAATAGTCATAAAATCTTGTACAATAGTCCATAATGAAGGAGTTTCAATCATATAAATATAAATGAATACATTAATCAATGTACAATACTAATAGCCATTTATTCATGCCTAAGAGTCAAGTTTGGAGGGTATTTGGTAGATTTAAATTAATGCACATGTATTCAATCCCTAGGCAGGGCATCGACTCACATGCACATACCAAATATGTGCATATGGGTCCATGCCCAAACCAAACATTATATACCTAAGAAAGTTGTATGCCTGAAATAGAAAATAAATGCTTAGAATCTTAACCAGAGGGATAGGTATGTGCTTGCAATGAAACTTAGGTCTTGCATTGAAAGAGTTCTCTAGAATTGGATGTCCAAGATCAGTGACCACACACAACTATTGAATCAAGAAATCTAGAAGAGAGTAGAAACTAAACACAATGTATTCAATAATGGATATGAACTACTTATACAAAGAGATGAAGTTCACAATTCTCAAAGCTATCACAGCTCACAACTAAGAAGCTTAATGAATCTAGGCTCACTAAATTAAGAATACAAATGGAGAGAGGTATTTATAGGTTGGAGAGATAGTGAAACCCTACATTCTAGTGAATGTGGTACTAATACTCCTAAATAACCTCTAGATCCCTAAGCAAGCTAATAAATTTTTGCAGCCAAAACCCATAGGAAAAAATACTACATCAACACCCTCCCATAAACATATCTTAGGTAGGAAATGATATAAAAAATGCAAAAAATGGGTCTTGGAAACAAGACCTGATGAGGCACCTATGTACAGTGCAATCTCTCATAAAGTAGTAGAAAAAGAGAAAACCTAGTGGGAAAAACTCCCCACCAAAAGAGATTAAATAAGAAGAGGAGACTAAAAGAAGAGGAGACTAAAAGACCCCCCAAAATAAGATTCTAAAATAATCAATACTCCAAGTACATAAATATCCTACAAAGCACGAAGGAAGTGTGCCTCCACATAGAAAAGAGAGAATGTGAATGTAGAATGTCACATGGTGAATGTTGTAGTAGGTCCCTCTGAAATAAATGTTGTCTCTTCCTTTCGAAGGAATAAAAACCTTGAGATATCAAACTATTGAATTCTCACTTAAGTGGAATGCATGTAGGAATCATGATGTAGATCTATGAAAAATGCTAAAATGTCTCCCTACTAATGCTTGAATGTGCCAAAGTCTGATTAGGTATCACAAGCCTAATAGTAGAAGATGGCAATGAAGAAGCATACAATGAAGGAGAGAGAACAGTAAGAGAAGAAGATAGACATGGAACATTCACTGAAAGATTGTCCATGGGAAGAGGAAAGCAATGCTCAACAACTATCAAAACTGAAGATTGATCTATAAATGAAGCACTCAAATCTACAAGATGAACATCCTTAGGAATATATGAGTCATCGATACTCTCAATGTGTGTACTCATAATATAAATAGTAGACTCCTTCAAAGTGCAAGTCTACAAAGGCTCTAAAAGAGCAATATTCTACATAGAAATAGATGAAGAATCTAAAATGAGATAACTAAGGTCTAGCATAATCTCATCCTATAGTGGGGGATCAATATAAGGAAGAGCATTGTCCAACATAGATGTGTCATCACAAGAAATAAAAGTAGGAGGTGAGAGTACAACTATCTCTAAAGAGATAATAGGTAGTGGAAGAGGTGTGACATAAGTCTCAACTGGATCTCCAAAAAGACTCTAAAAAGTTTTCCAAATAGTGGAGGGATACTCTATATATTATACATAGTGATGTAAATCCCATGAAACATGCAATAAGAAGTGACCATAGACACAGTCAAAAGAGTTAGCCCAGTCATTGTATTAAGTTAGGTCAATATGCTCAGGACTCTATCCATATAAAAATGGAATAAGTTCATGATCCATGAGTGAACATTCCATATAATCATGCCATAAAGCATAATTTTCCTTTTCAAGAAGGATCACTGGAGATGAAACAACTCTCCTCATCAAGAATCTCTCAAGTGGAGTTGACATGACCATAACTGAGAGTAATAGTGCACGCTCTGGAAATAGACCTTAAACTATCCTAAAAATGAGTCTAATCAAATAAGATCAATCTATGGACTAGTAATAATGCACACTCAAATGGATGTCAAGCTCTAATGATAATGCATATGAGAATACAAGAACAATCTATGTAAGCAATCATTAAATGGGCATAGGTAACAGTTATGAAAATTAAATGTGCATAGGAAATAATGTAGGGCCCATAATAAATCTCCTAATATAATCAATAGTGACCCCCCTATGTGTTTGTAATACCAAAACATGCTCAATGTGAGAACATTAGACTTAATTGATAATATGTCTAGATAGGTACAAGCAAATAATACACAAATGACAATGCACTTCTCAAAAAATGGACATCAGACTTAGTTGATAATGCATCCATGAGAATGAGCAATTCATGTAATTGAAAAAATTAGTACACATGAAATTCAAATATACCAAGTAGGAGGACGTTGGACTCTATTGATTATGCATCCATATGAGGAGAAGTATGTGTGAACTAATCAGGCACCCCCCCCCCCAAATTTTAGCACTTTATAATTTAGTGCATTCTATAATAAAAATAGGCTAGTTATGTGAGAAATTGAAAAATACATACTTTTGCAAAATATGGCACTCAATTATGAGCTACCATTTTCAAGACATTAATAAAATGATTTCTTGTAAATAGCCTATTTTTAATAAAAAATTGCACTCAATGATTAACATACCTTTGATGCTAAGGGGTTACCTAGCCTTCCAACCACTCGTTGGATCTAGCTCAGAGTCTAGAATAAGGTGGTTTGGTATTTTGAGGGGGGTTTAGCCTCTTTCCAATCTAGACCTTAACTTCATCTTCAACAAGTGGAGATACAAGTTTTAAAAGACTCAAAAATTGCTCTTTTAAAAAAAAAATTCAAAATACTTTATTTTTTAGCATACTAAATAATGTTGTAGAGTTTTAATAAAGTCATTTAAAATCAGAAAACATATAAAAATAAATTACCAACTTGGATAAGAGGATGGACATGGGTCCACCAAGGAAGAAAGGTGACAAAAATGGGACACCAAGTGCAGAAATCAATCCCTAGGGTGCTAAAAATGACCAAGTTCAATGTTAATAGTAGCTAGCAGATGTCACTCCTCTCAAATTCCAACACCCAGCATCATAAAATTGGTCCTCTACTCTTTCAATGTAGGCACATCATAATGACAATAGAAAACCAATGCCAAGTGTAAAATAAATGACCCCAATGTTGGAAAAAAATGCCAAAATAGTAAGGGAGGATGGAAATCTAATTTGCAATGCTTATTAGAGATCTAATGCTAGGAAACAAGGTACAAATTTGGTAAATGTAGGTCAACTAAGTGTAGATTTATCCAATGCAAAGGTGGCACCACTTCTCCAAGGCCACACTCCACTAGCTTGATTTCTCTAGCCAACAATCAGATCATGTCAAAATGGAGAAAAAGAGAGGTCAGATATAAAGAAAATGAAAGATCCAAAACAAAATGATGTTAAGCATTGACCCTTTTATCAAAACATAAACACCAAGTGTAGATGTCAAAGCTACCAAAATGAAATATGACATCAAGCAGCTAGAAAAAGACAATGTAGAGATGGTGCCTATACAGATATGTCTTCAAAAACTTTGAATGTTGAGTCACGTTGATGCCAAAATGAGCCAGGTAAAAAAGCTCATGCTTGAATAGATCTATAGCAAAGGACTATAGACAATAGATGAAGGGTCGTTGAGAAGGCCGAGGAAACAAATAGAGGCAATGATTCTAAAATTTGCCCATTGATGCCATTTAAGACTAGAATGTATGGCAATCTTGGGGCCAAATAATAGAGGCCACTCAGGGATTACCACAGATCTAAACCCTCTGATCAATGTTGGAATTATAACTGGGTTGTTTGGTGATCTTGAATCCATAGATTTGCACCTAACAACTAGTTGCAAACAAAGGCCAATCCAAGCTTAAACCATTCAAATAATGAGCATACTAAACTAGAATATCCTTTTGACGTGCTTATTATCTTGCAAGATGTAAAAAAATTACAACAATATTATGCAGACATAATAAAGACAAGATGGCAAGATGGAAAACTAGTTGTTTAGAACTAGTCGACCATAGATATGATATTTTGATGGCTCAAAGTCAATGTAAATAATATCCACCATACTAGTAATCACCTAGATTTTGTAGAAAAATGACCTCTACAATTTTTTTTGGTTGCTCTTAAAGTTTTTGAGATTTTTATTTCAAAACAACCTCAAAATTTCATAAATACTCTAAAAATTTGATGTAGGATTTATAAAGAAAAATCAAATGCTGATTTGTATGCCAAATAATGGAGAATACAAAATAAAAAACTACTCAAGATTTCAATAATGAAAAATAGAAAATAATGGTGTTTAATTCAAGATACTCATAACTTTGATACCGTGAAAGTGTTGTTAAAAATCAAACGTTTAAGATCCGTGACTATAGAGTGAACACACATAACTATTGAATCAAAAAATCTAGAAGAGAGCAGAAACTGAACATAATGTATTCAATAATGGAGATGAATTGCTTATACAAAGAGATGAAGTTCATAGCTCTCACAACTCTCAAAGTTGTCACAGCTCACAACTAAGAAGCTCAATGAATCTAGGTTCACTAAATTAAGAATACAAAGGGAGAGAGGTATTTATAGGTTAGAGAGATAGTGAAACCCCACATTTTAATGAATGTGGTACTAATACTCCTAAATAACCTCTAGAGCCCTAAGCAAGCTAATATAGCCGTGTGGCCAAAACCCATAGGAAAAAGGCCTACACCAACATCATTTGCTTACTTTCTTTTATTGTCCCTAAAAATTACCAAATTCATGCTCCATTCTTCCTTGATGGCTGCTACCAAGGTTTATTCTTCCCTCAACACATTGAGCCATGACTAGATATGAGAGCCCCTATGTTCCCAAACCCTAGTGCCTGACCAAAAAACTAACATAATGCTTTTATTTCCCATGGCCTCTATGGCCTTATCTTTTGACCATATATAAAAATAACCTTAGTGTGTAGCATAATCATATAGATGGATTTGCCTAATAATGCCTCTTGATCATGATCCCCTTAGTGCATGGTTAAAATCAACCAACTAATTTATTTAATCATGACATATGACTAAACATTCCTCATGTTCAATTTCCACATATTAACAAGAAAATATTCATATACCCATGACGATGCTCAAGTCTTTCCATGCTAAAAAGACCACGTAATAATATCTCAAAATATAATATAATTGCATATTGCTTTAGCATTAGGGACTTATTAAAATTTGAAACAATAAGAAATAAAGAGGCACAATTGGCCTAGTGCCAATTATGGCCTCATGTAAACCACAAAATAAAAGAGTTAGTTCTAAAGTGATGTCTCAATAATGGCTATAAACGGAATAATATAATTACCAATATGACATTACTTTAGGTCTAAAACTTTGATAATTTGATAAATATATTAAATGTAAAGGTCACAACTTGAAATAACATTATAATGCAATAATAACATATTTTATCAACACACGATAGTAATATTAATCATGGATCAAAGGAACATTGCATAATCAAGAAACCCACACATTAAACTATTCAAAACAAAATGCCAAGAACACTAATAATGATTGTTATAAACATTTAATAAGATAAGTCTAATCTTAATGAGATTCAAACCCTTAGCCTCTCACTTGGCCCAAGTTTCTCCCACTTGAAAGCTTAACCATCTCATTTAAAGAACACATTCCTTGTAATTTGGTGAGCACAATTAGATACAAGCTGATGATGGCCACCTAATAAGGATAAAGATATTTCATTCACTAGAACCAATATGATATAGCAAAGGACACTGCTCTACGATTTCTAAGAGGGAATTACACACCATAAACAATAGAGTCAAACACTATAAAAAATACAACTAATCATGCAGATATTGTCAAACAGTCAACACCATAATACTAGGCACTACATAATAATTTTTGCATTTCATCTTTAAAAAATAAATAAACTTTATGATGCCTCTTTCTAATATTTTTTTAAACTATTTTAGTATTGGAATGGATGACTAAGTTATGAACAATAATTGATGGGTTGATATTAGGCATGTTGGCATAAGACCAAGTAAATAAGTAATGAAAATCAAGTAATATTTCCATATATAATTTTTAATTGAGGATTCATTAATGCACTCATCAATATAAAATTATAATATTCCTTAGTACAATAACTGAACTTACTTATTTTACTTAATAATGTAGATTAATCCTCAACATATAGAGAAGTAGATAAAGAATCAATGCCATCTAATGGTTTTTTTTATCAATAAACGATGGCTCACACTCCTAACAATATGCATGATTTTTCAAATTAAATAGAATCCTATTCTTATTATGGTATGAAGGTAAATCCATATACAATCCTAAATAATCTTATAGGGATTCATCATTAAAGAAAGCATCGATGGGCACAATTTTGGGTGAAGTCATATTATTAATCAATTTAAGATATACAAGCCATAAGGTTGTATCGATATTGACCAATTGTGTATCATATGTATTAGATTTATAAAAGTGAGAATTTGAATATTTTTTTTTATAGCACTTTCATGATTATGAGCATTAAGAGACCTATGATTCCTTTGAAAGGGCATATATTTTTCTTATTAACCCTCACTATATCCAAGGCCTATTTTAAATTTATGAACTATTGGAATGATAGGATATTTAATACCTTGCTCATGTTTTCCTAAAACTTAACCTTTATATCCTATTTTTTATACATTTTAATCCAAATATATATTTTTCTAAAGTAGATTGTACTAGGCCATGAGTTTATTTTATATTATTGGTGGTGAAACAAGTGTCCACTACAGACTCTTTACTTTTAGCATCGTAAGATGGTGTATTACTATGCACAGATGATTGAATAGGCCTTCCATAATCTTGTAGTGTAATATATATATATATATATATATATATATATATATATATATATATATATATATATATATATATATATATAGATATATATCTATATATATAATAAGTATCAAAGGTATGCATGTCATCTCTATATTCCTTAGCATCAATTAGAGTAAATTTAATATTTTATAAATATTCATCTACATTATTGGTTTGAGTGCCACTATCCTTAAGTTTTACAACTTTCACCCAATTTAAATATAGTTAATTTTTATATGGGAATGATTTTTTTATGTGCCACAGTAGATTGTTTCACTATATTGGTATGCATAATGACTCTCTCCATGGTTCTACCATTTTTTGAAAACAAAAGGGAACATCATTCATAGGACAAGTATATATGAACCCTTCATATAAAAAAAAATCATCTATGTAACATAAATGGAACTATACGCATGACATGAATCTGATGTTTACCAAGTAAAAAGTTATAACTCACATTATAATATATCATGTGACATTTTGTAGCTATAGTTTTTGGTTTGATTGTTATGTTTAATTTAAGTTATCATAAAGACTTTCTTGGTTGATTGTCAAAAACTTTAATGATAATATCATATTTTGTAAGGGCTTATCTTCTAATTCTAGGTGCACTAATAAAGGATTCACTACAACTAGTTAACCTCGAACCACTATCTATAAGGACTCATTTAATCCATTTTTTATAGATGATAAATAAAATGTACAAAGGTAGATTTTTGTCTACAATATATTTGGATAGTAAATCCTATGACTCAAAAGAGATGAGTTTCTCACTGTCCATCAAGTTTTTAATAATAGAATCAAAGAATGTAGTTTTCGTATTACATGGTAAAGAAACATCATGCAAACCCTCATTAATTATGCCCTTATAATAGACCTTGTGAATAATTCTAAGATATATATTTTAGAATCATTATTCTTCAAATGATACATGATATCATAATCCTCAATAGCATGCAATATAAGTTAAATAACTTGAGGAATGTTAAGAGGGATATTTTGGTTGACCCCATATGAGGTAGAGTGTAAATGGGATGGATGGAGACATTACATGTTGTCTAATAAATTACACAATATTTATCACTAAGAAGAAATAAATAAAAGGTATAAATTACAAGGGTATCAACACATAAATGTTATTATCACACAAATGTTTTAAAACCATATGCTAGCATTTTATGATATATGCAAGGAAAGAAACATGTAATCATTAAAATATATTTTCATAACAACCATATCATCATGCCCAATAATATACAAATTTTATGGACCTTCTATGTAAATATGATTTTAGAAACATGTAACATATATAAATTACATTTACCCATGAATAAAGCTAATAAGCATATAATATACATATTCTAATAAAGGAAGGATAAACAAGGCTTATAAAAGTCAACATGGTCAAAACATGGATAAACATAATAATAAGGCGCAACAAGTAACGGAGTAATAGAGACCCTAGAGAAATTATATATATACTAATCACATAAAAAATAGGCTCTATAGGGAAAAAGAGCATGAAACCCTATAGTTAACTATTCTATATAAACAGGTTCACTAAAAAATTTGATGCAAAAGTACAAAAAGGATATTACACCAAGTTAAAGTAAATTAATCCAAAAAAAAATGGAACATAAGAAAATATAATCTAAATACAATAAAGCATCATAAATAAATATCTACCTATGTGATAAAAATAAGAAGAATGAAAGTATCTTGAATGATTAATAATTAGAAAAAAGGGTTAGAGATGCATACCTAATTTCTGACTCACTTGAACTCTAACATAAGTTGGAAAGGCTAAGAAAAAATTCCAATAACAATGCAAAATATAATCCATCTCATCTTAATAGGTTGAGGTTATGTTTTTTTCAACATATTGAGCTTCAATATGAATGGGAGGATGTTGGCACCATAGACCAACTATATGTTTTTTTAATTTTTTTTATAAACATGGTATTCATGTATTCTAATGATGTAATAGGACATTGGACCCATTTTGTGATATGGGTCATATTTTTATAATTGCATGCCATATTTAAGTAGGGCTTGGTAATGTAATACCACATTTGGATTAGGCAATGTGTAGGTATAGTTAACTATGTCATGTTGTATTAATCCCATGCCTATATAAAAGGCATGGGGATAAATTTCTAAGAGAGTGCATCCATGTGTTTTCCATTATATCACTCTTGTTTAGTAATATAATGAAAATACATTGATGTGCACTTATTTATTATTTTTTACATCTTACTCTCTTAAGATACACTTATGTTATAGGCATGGTGTTGATTATCTTTTCTTTTAAATTCAGCTTATAATTTTTTAAAGCCTAAAGGGTAGAAGTAACCCACTATACATCTCAAGTGATTGATTCCATTGTAGATGACATGCCAAAACATGTTATTCTTTATTATTTGGATTTGGTATTCATCATGCAATGATAAAATAAGCTAACAAACTTTTGAATTATGTATAAAAACTATTTTATTATTATATAAGAAGTGTTGAATTTGTATGTAAATAATATTTGATATTCATTTGGTATTATGTTATTAGATTTTAAAATATGACTTCTAAATTTTATTGTAATTATTTTAATAGAATATTTTTCTCATCCATGTCATTAAATTCATCAACAATTTAAAATAACAATTAAAAATTTACAACCATAGTAATAATGTAATTAATTAATTTACCAATGAGATGTAGAAGGGTTGGTAAATTGGATTGATTGTGACCAGCTGCACCTAGGTTTGAATCTCAAGGGTATTTATACACCATATGTCACCTTTTGATTTTACTCAATGGTTTAAAGTGATTAAGTGGTAGTTGTTAATATTGGTTTAATAGTTCTCAGAGACTGGAACCCTAATTTATGCCCCAAAACTGATTTGTAGCTCTGGTCAAAAGCAATTATCCATCAAAAAATAATATAATTAATTAATCTAATTTCATAATTTTATTTTTCACTTAAAAATATATACTTGATGAAAATAGTGTCAACCATTATTTCATATAATATACATTTTTTTCATGATATGATAAATGAAATTTCAAAAAATAAAAATTGAACACAAAAGAGATATCTCACGTAAATGATGACTCAAACATTCTTTAAAAAATTTAAAGTCAAACATTGAAAATCTACTTATGAAAATTTAAAAATAAACATTTAAAATCTACTCTCCATGCTCGTGACATAACATCAAATGTAAAATGTAACACAAAATTACTAATGTATATAAATCCCATGATTTTGACACAAATTCCTACCAGAAAATAAATTTGAAAGAGGTGAACTAATTTTGGTAACCCTAACCCACTCAACATCATAAAAGTGTGTCCAACTATTTTTATAAAAACTAGGCCAAAATATCCCTGGTTTTGACATAAAATCCATCACTAACTAGTTATATTATTGTGGTTTGGTTGCCATATTTACAAATATTATAAAAAAAAATGAAAGAATGAAAACTAAAATTTAAAATGTTTAAATCTAAATCTTGAAAGTAAATTCTCAAATGTCAAGCTTTAGTGATTCTATTACAAAAATGATAGAAATCTAAATTTATAAAATTAAATAATTTATAATAGTCAATATAGCATGATCATATGTGATATCAATAAGAATAATGGAAGCAACACTAGACATATCATCTATATGATGAGTATGTCTTCTAGGAATTTTACCAATCTTAAATTCATCAAAGTGGGCACATAAACTAAGCATTAAATCACAGTATGTAATTATTTTTTATTTTGATAGACACCCTTAAATTGATTGATGACAAGTTTATAATCACCATATACCTAGATATATTTAATCTTTAAATCACATATGGCATTAAGTCTTAGAATCTAAGCCTCAAATTCTAGTATGTTATTATTACATGAAAATCTCAGTCGATATGCTAATGGCATATTCTGACCTTGGGGGGTTGAGAATACAATGTTAAACATAACACCCAAATCATATTTTGACCTATAAAAATAAATGGTACAAATTTTGTTTATAATGGTACACATAAAAAAACTCATCATGAAAAGCATCGTCTATAGGAGTGTGGTCTAGTAAGGGAGACACAATTAATTGGTTAACAATGACCTGCCCTTTTACCAAAAAATTTGGAAGGAACTTAGTATCAAGCTCCATTTACAACATGACCCAAATATCTATGTAACTAGACACATAAAACTTATACATGATATATTTTAAAGGATCAATCTTGGAAATCACATGAGTCTCAATATTAATCATGTAATGTCTAAGTTTTTGTGTGGGAAACATAATATCCAAGCATTATTCTTCCATTGAGTTGTAATTATTTTCATAATTAACCATTGTACTACTAATGTAATAAACAATGTGTTCTCCATATCCATCGTCATATTTCATAAGCAAGTTTCTTGGGCATGCTCGATGGAAAATATGTATAGTAAAAAAAAATTGATCAAGAATAAGTGGCATCATAACTAGGGGGTTGGCTAATTTTTTTGTAACTTTATAAAAATCCTTTTAAAAATGTTCATCCCATTAAAACTTAGTATCTTTGCATAAAAATCATAAAAAATATTATGTTTTATCAACAAAATTATCAATAAATTGTCTAATGGCTTGGACTTTTCCTTGTAAACTTCTCAATTGTTTAAGCCCTTTACGAGGAGGTATTTCAAAAATAGCTTTTATTTTCTTTAGATAAACTTTGATACCCCTCTGAGAAAAAATAAATACCAATAACTAGAGGATTAACTAATTTTTTTAATTTCATGAAAAGCTTATTGACATTGTTCATCCCATTCAAACATAGTGCCTTTATGTAACAATTGTGAAAATTTTTGGGTTTTATCAGCGAATTGAGTAACAAACCATCTAATTACATGGATTTTCCTTGTAAACTTATAGTTGTTTAAGTCCTTTAGGAGGAAACACTTAAATAATATTTTGTATTTTTTAGTATCAACATCGATACCCCACTGATAAATAATAAATATCAATAAATTTCTAAACATAATACCAAAGACACCTTTATTAGGATTTAACTTCACATTATAATTTTTTAATCGTTCAAATATTATTCTCAAATTTCTAGGATGATTTTCATTCTTCTTATATTTTCCCAATATATCATCAACATAATATTATAAAATGTTAAGCATGTATTTTTGGATATATGTTCCATATCCCTTTAATAAGTTTCACCTAAGTTTTTTGAAAAATAAAGGCATGACAACATAGTAAAAGATAGTCTAGGGAGTTGTGAATGCAATAATATGTTAATCGATAGGATTTACATTTATTTGATTATAATTGTAAAATTCATCCATAAAGGAAAGAATCTCATACCTAGTTGTAGAATTAACTATCATATCAATATTTGGTGAAGGTAAATCATCCTTAGGACATGATTTATTTAAGACTCTAAATCCCATACAAATCTTAATGCCCCCATTCGATTTAGAAATTGGGACAATGTTAAAAATCTAACCTGGATAATCACTAAGTCATATGAAACCAACATCTAATGGATTTTTAATATCATCTTTAACAAATAAATAAAATTTTAGGAGCATCTTTTTAATCTTTTACTTAACTAGTTTAGTGTCATAATGGAAAACTAAGTTATGAACCACAATTGATGGATCGATACCAATTTTTTTGCATAAGACCAAGCAAATAGATTATTGAAATCATGTAATATTTCCAAATTTTCTTGTTTAAATTTAATATTTATCAATTCACTCTTCAATACAACATTAGGATATTCCTTAGTATAATAATTGAATTTAGTTGTTTTTTTAATAATGTAGATTAATATTCAACATTTGGAGTAATAAGTAAAGCATCAAGGCCATCTAATCGAATGTTTTTGTCAATAATTGAGGTATCACACTCCTAAAAATATGCATGATTGTTTAAATTGAAAGGAAGTTGATTCTTATGATGATAGGAACATAAATCCATATATAATCCTAAATATTTTTAAAGGGATTCATCATTGGAGAAAGCATTGATGAGCAAAATATTAGGTGAACCCACGTCATTAATAAATTTAGGATGTATAATCCATAAGGTTGTAGTAGTATTTTCCAACTATGAATGGTTTTTAATAGATATGTAAAAGTGAGTATGTAAATATCTTTCTTTGATAGAATTTTCATTATTATGAGCATCAAGAGACCAGTGACTCATTTAAAAGGGCATATATTTTTCTAGAGAATCATAACTATATCCAAGGCCTATTCTAAATTGATGATTTATTGGAATGATAGGGTACTTAATACCTTTCTCATGCTTTCCTAAACCCTAACCTTTATATCCCATTTTTATAAACATTTTAATCCAAATACATATTTTTCTAAAGTAGTTTGAACGAAGACATGAGGTTTTTATTGCTTATTAGTGTTAAAACAAGTGCACACTATAGACCCTTTACTTTTATCATTGCAATATGGTGTATCAATAAGCACAAATGATTGAATAAGTTTTCCATAATCTTATGGTTTATGATATATTATACCAATATCAAATGTATGCATGTCATATTTATATTCCCTAGAATTAATTGGAGTAAATTAAAGATTTGACAAATGTTCTATACTATTGGTTTGAGTGCCACTATCTTTAGAGGTTTTACTATTTTCACCCAATTCAATTGTAGTTAATTTTTCTATGGGAATGATTTTTTTAGGTGCCACAATAGATGTTTGTGGTATATTGAGATGTGAAATAACTCTCTTCATGGGTTATACCATTTTTAAAAACTAAAATGGAATATCATAGTAGGACAAGTATATATTAATCCCTAAAAATTAAATTTTAAGCGTCTATGTAGCATAATGGGGACTACATGCATGGTATGAACCCAAGTCCCACCAAGTAAAAGTCTATAAATCACATCATTATATATCACTTGACATTTTTTGGCTATAGTTTATGGTCCAATAGTTATGATCGATGTAATTTATCTTAAATATTTTCTTGGTTGATTTTCAAAACCTTTAATGATCTTATAAAAGTTTGTAAGGGCTTGTCTTCCAATTCCAATTAGAATAAGAAAGGTTCAATGAAACTAATTGATCTTGAACCATTGTCTATAAAGACTTCTTTAATCCATTTATTATGGAGGATAACTTATATTTACAAAGGTAAATACGGTCCATAATATCCTTGGACAGTAAGTCCTCTGACTTAAAAGAGTAGAATTTTTCACTATCCATCAAATTTTTAACAATAGAAGAAAAGAATGTGGTTTTGGTATCATATGGTAAAGCATCATCATGCAAGGCCTTATAATTGACCTTTTGAATAATTAAAAGATTAGCATGAGTGTTCTTAAGTTGATTTGTGATATCATAATCCTTGGTAGCATGCATTCTAAGGTAAGGATCTTGAGGAAGGTTAGGAGGGATATATTGGTTGAAACCACCTTAAGGCTTTAAGTAAATAGTATGGAGGTATCATGTGCCCTACCCATAATGGTTGATGAAGTAAATAATATTTATCACTAACAGGAACTAAAGAAAGGGTATAGGTTGTTAGGGCATTAACACAAAAAACATCATTATCACACAAACTTATTATGCTTAAAATCATATGCTATCATTCTACGATATATGAAAGGAAAGAAGCATGTAATCACTGATAAAATTTTGCATAAAAACCATATAATCATGGTTTATAACATATAAAATCTAAGAACCTTACATGTAAATATTATCATATAAACATGTACCATATATGAATTATATATGCCCATGAGGAAAGCTAAGAATCATAAGAATATATATAAATTATAAAAGGAAGGAGAATTGAGGATTATAAATTTAACAAGGTAAAAACAAGAATAGACTTAATGATAAGGCATAATAAGCACAATTTTAATATAAACCTTAGAAAAATTAGATCTATACTAATCACATCAAAATCAGGCCCTGTAGGGAAAAATAACATTGAAACTGAAGGTTAATTATTCTATATAAATGGGTGCATCAAAATGTTTTTATGGAAAAGTGCAAAAATGATATTATACTAAGTTAAATTATATTAATCCAATAGAAATGGAACATAATAAAATAAGATCTAAATATAGTAAAGTATGGTAAATAAATATCTACCTGTGTGATAAAAGGAAGGAGAATAAAATTACCTTGTGTGATTGATGATTAACAAAATGGGTTAGAGATGTATACCTAATTTTTTACTTAATTAAACTCTGATGTAGGTCAGAAATGCTGAGAAAAAGGTTTAAAAACAAAATAAAAGAGAATCCATCATGCCCTAATTGGTTGAGGTTGTGTTGTTGTCTACATCTTGAGTTTCGGGATGAAACTCATAATAGAAGTGGGAAGATGTTGGCACCATTGGCCAACTATATGTTTTTGTATTATTTTTTATAAACATGGTCACCATATATTTTAATATTATAATAATAAATTGGTCCTCTTTTGTGATATTGGTCATATTCCTATAATTTCATGCCATGTTTACGTAGGATGTGGCGATGTAGTATGACATTTAGATTAGGTATTGGGAAGGTATACTTAACTATCATATGTTATATTGATCCCATGCTTATATAATAGGCATGGGGATAAATAGTAGAGAGAGTGCATCCATATGGTTTATTTTGTATCATTATTATTTGATGATATAATGTAAGTCTAGTGATGTACACATATCTATTGTTGTTAACGTCTTACTTTCTTAAAATATACTTATGTTTCAGATTTATGTTGGTTTCATCTTTGATTTTAAAATTGGCCTATAATTTTTTAAATCCTAGAGGTCTCAAATGCCCCATTACACAACTTGAGTGAATGACTCCATTGGAGTTGACATGCCAACATGTGTTGACCTTTATTTGTTGACTTTGGTATCTTTTGCACAATGATAAAAAGATAGTTAACAAAGTTTTGATTTTATGAATAAAAATTATATAGTTTATATGCAAGAAATGTTTATTTTGTGTTCAAAAAAATATTTCATATTTTGTGTTATTTGATTTGTAAATTTTAGTTTAATAGATTAATTTTTTTGTCCCCGTCATTAACTTCAATAATTTCAAATAGTGTCAACCATAATTTTAAACAATATACATTTTTCCCATGGCATCATAAATTAACTTTCAAAAAATTACATGTTAAATATTTTAAAAATAAAATAAAATACAAGTTAAATAAAATAGAGCCATCTTATGCAAATAATGATACAAACATTCTTGTGAAAATATAAAATCAAACATATTACTAATGTATGTAACTCCCACAATTTTGACATAAATTCCTAGTAGAAAATAAATTTGAAAGAGGTGAACTTATTTTGGTAACTTTAACCTGCTTAGAATCATAAAAGTGTGTTGGACCTTTTTCTAGAAACTAGTCAAAAATCTCCTCAATTTTGACATAAAATCCATCAATAACTGGGCATACTATAATGCTCTCGTTGCCTTATTTATAAATATTATTAAAAAAAAATTGAAACACTGAAAACTAAATTTAAATTATTCAAATTTAAATGCTTGAAAGTAAATTCTTAAATGTAAAGCTTTATTGATTCTAGTATAAAAATGATATAAATCTAAATTTGTAAAACCAAAGACTTCTATATACTTTCAAGTCACAATTGCTTTTCCAAGATTATCTTACTTGAGTGAAAAAAATTAATTGGATTAAAAGAAAAATATGCATCCGCACCCATCATGGGGTAAATATGGCTTTATACAATGTACACAAATGTGTTAGTCTTGATCCTAGGTGGAAAGAATCACAATCCTACATACATAATTGTAAAGCAACTTACCTAAAACCCATATGATCTTTACATAATATACTTATTACTAGATCCACCAATAGTACCTACAAATAATCAAAATCATAGTTATTTCATAGAGTTGAGCTCTAAATATTGTGTATGCACATGCAAAATAATAATCACCTAAAATGCTATGTGTAGCAATACTTAACAAAAAATGCATGGTGAATAGGATATTGGTTTACTAACAATGTGTTGGATATTTTTTGTATACCTTCCATGTGTTACATCCCTTAGCTACTAAATATCTAGGCATGTTTTTGTGATCCCATAGGTATTTTTATCTATATTAAAAATATTGGTGGTGTTATGACCCATAGTTCTATGGGGAACCACTATGGGTTGTATTCTTGGCCCATGGTTTAGTACCATTATATTGTAAGAGTGTTTAGGCATTTGCATGTTGATATGCATATATATACTCATACATGCAGTAGGGATAGAGCATAACGAAGAAGTATATTATTTTATTACAAGATGGTTAAGTTGATATAATAGTAAAGGAAGTTACCATGTTGGGTTTTTTCACATAAGGATTTCCCATGTGAAATATGTTGTTGCTTGCACAAAACACCCCATTTTCAAGCTGAAAATAGGGACTTCTTTTTCTTGACTAATCTAAATATTGCTACATCTGGTCTAAAGGACCTTGCATGTTTGAGGAGTTACTTGGGAGTTGGTTTTTTGCATCTTTGTGAATGGCTAAATCTTGAGTTAAGACATTTTCAATTGCGAGCTTGGGCTAATCAATTTTCTAGTCTTAGGTATTAGTTTATTTTAACATTTAAATAACCCATCTATCTTTAACCTTTTATAATAGACTTTATTTCTAGTTGTGTTGAGCTTAACTCATTTGATCCCTTATCCTTTGAGCTCAAGTCTACCCAACCTGACTTGTCTAACTCACCTGAGTCATCCAACTCACTCAATTCATCTGATTATTCTGAGTTGTTTGAGTCACCAGAGTCAAACTCTACCAAGATATAAGTCTATCGAATCAATTCAAGTTGACCATGCCTTCAAAATTTGAGCTTAATGCCTTAGTCATTTTTATTTATTTCAAATCCAGGCCTTGAGTCTCTTGATTTCCCCTAGACCTTTCCATGTGTAATTATTGGATCATTTTGAAGTCCTAAGATAGTTTTAAAAGCTTCTAAGTCAAACATTATAAGTCATTTTAATGCCTCTAAGCCCCTAAATCATGCCACATGGCACAATATTGGTAACTCAAGTTGATGGCCCAAGGGCCCAAGAAGTCACCATGTGGTGATTCTTCGATAACCCAAGACCATAGAGACTTAGTCAATAGTCTAAAGGCTTTGATCCCCAAAGAATGAGAAGATATCATGTGTCAAATTCTTAGTAGCCCAGGAGCTTGGGTCGATAGGAGACTCAGGCAATGGTCTAATAGTCCCATGGACAAAATGTCTTGAGAGGACAACCACATAGTAACTTATTGAGAGATCAAGACCATAGAGGTAAAATTGATTATAGAAGAAAGATAACTGTCTAACCTCATCATGGTGATGCCATATGGTTCCTTTCCATGTTCTCAGACCAAAGACCTAATTTGACAATAGACTGTTGTGTGGTACCCTGATGATGTTAGCATTCCCTTGAGCTCAAATTTAATGGGCGTCTGCCTATCACCAAAATGTAAACCCTAAACCTTTGGGTCAATAAGAACATGCCACATGACACTTGATGAGATTAAAATTGATGTTTGTCCTGAATGTCAAAACTATCAAAGACTCGAGGAGGATGCTAGCCAAATAAACATCAAATTTCCATTAGATGGGTAGGCTTTTGGGAGAAATTACCTCATTTAAAAGGCTTGATATGAATTAATGATGGATTTATATGATTTTTATACATATGGAAAGGCTTGTGCCTAAATTAAAAATTGATTAATGTGAATGTCTATGTCTAAATAGCAAAATATTTCATTTGTTTCTCACATTTGATCTAAATTATTTTTAGCCCCTTTACTCATGATTCAGTCATTTAAATGCTTTTACCTTTTCATTTCTTCAAAACATGTATGCTTGACCATTTCATTTGATATTTTAGGGTTCATTTTTAAATTTGAGTCATTGATTTGGATGTGTGTCCTCGTCAAAGATCTCAAACCCTCAGTCAAACCATAACAAAGAAAAGATAAATATAGATTAGTGTAAGATGGAAGATATTTATGAATTACAAAACACAAGGAAAATGGGGAGCAAGTCAAGTTATGCATGTGATAATGAATAAGATACATGAGATAACTCTAAACTAATTGAGAAAGTGACAAATGGAAAATAATGAGTGAAATGGTGGATCCCAAAATAATCAGTTGGTGATCAAATATGATAGCGTGGCCTCCAACTACTAAACATGGGCATGCCTTCATATCTATCATAAATATCATAGACATCCAACCACCCTCAATTGTATTTCCTCAATCAACAATGATTTTTTTAAATTACCCCATTAGTGGGTTGAGTTAGAAATCAAGGAAGGAGGTTGGCCCCTTCATGTATGTATTATTTTTTGTGAGACTTTCTCTAGGCTAGCATTTTTTAGGATTAGAAAATGTTGCACCTGGCTAGATTTTTGGAATTGTAATAGAGATATATATAACCAAACATTGTTTCATGTATTTTACTATTTTTTTAGGATAATCTCTCCCTTTCTCTTGTTTTAATCTTACTGCTACATAATTATTTTCTACACTTAAATGACTGTAATCACTTAGTATTATTAATCAAAACATATATCTTGATATTTTAAATATTGTTTAGAGTTTAAATCCATCTCCTACACATGTATATGGTGGTCATGGTATTTCATTCTTATCTGGTCAACCTCCCAAACTCTCACACCATCCTTGGGTTGAATTTTTACTAATTGTAGCTCAACCAAGGATTAGTTTTAGTGTGTGTTCTCAATCAAACATTGTAAGAATATCTTCAGTATCAGCAGGCCTTTTATCTCTATATCCCTTCTCTTTTGTAATTTCTTTTTGATGATAGTTTAATCTAGGTTGAAATCAATTTGAATATGCATGTTGATCTTGGTTGCTTGATTATTTTTATCACTATTTAAGAATTGTTGAATATATACACATAATAAATCTACTTAGAAATTAGTTATTTACTTGTTTTGATTATCATAAGAAATGGTGATTTCTATTTGAGGCTAGGCCCTATGAGCACTATCTAGAAATCTTCTTGCCTCTTCCTTAACATCTAAGTTAGAAATATCATAGAGGTATAGTTTTTTTTAAAGGCCCCTTGAAATGGAATGGTCACAATGATCTGACTAAGTTACCTTGTGTACCAAGACTTGATAACCAAGATATTAGGGAGATTTTTTTGCAAAAATATCCTTTCAAGAGATATGGGGCCTAACAACCCCTACTTAAGTTGGCATGTCAACAAACCCATCAACATTTTGATGCTAGAAGGAGGGCCTCCATGAACATAAACTAGGTCACAGCCAAAGTTTGAACTAAGAAATTTTAGAGACCTTTGATTCCACTAGGATAAATTATCCCTTAAACTATAAAATAGGAGGATAAATACTCAATAAAAGTTTTTGAGGTACATATTTGAGCATTTATAACGTATTGTTCATAAAATACCAAAATGAAGAGATAATAAAGGAAAAGAAAAGGCTAAGCCCATTCAATCAACTGGTAACTCACTAATAGTTTTGAATACTTATTTTATCAATTTATTTATCATCCCCCAGTCTAATCTCATGGCTTGGCTTGGCCAAGGCAGGTGTCATGTAAATGTTCCATGGATTGCCCATAACTTGCTAAAGAAGTCAGATAGTTTTTATCTTAAATTCATAGTTGGAGGACCTCAGACTATTAAAGAGCATATGTGGGTATTCAAGGATGCCCATATCTGAATGTAGGTACAACATGAGCATTTTGCTTGTAGGTTTTTTCCCTATTCATTTGGGGAGAGTTCCTATGCCTAGTACCTCAGATTACCAAATGAGTTTGTAACCACTTAGGATGGACTACAAACCATATTTGTAAAACATTTCAAATTCCCCATTGACTCTATTATTTTATACCATCATTTCATAGCTTCTAAGAGAGAACCAAATGAATCCATGAGCATGTTTAATGCTCAATTCCACAAAATATACTAGAGGTTGAAGGATATCTACATATTAACAAATGGCCCTGCCATTCAAATCTACTTGAGGGATCTAGATTTTTTGATGTCAATGTTCCTTATAAGAACCCCAGTTATACATATCTCCTTATCATTGGCCTATAATTAATTTATGAATATGGAGCACCACATGGTACCTCAAGGATATAACATGGGTGTTTTACCATCTTTAGGAAAACTAAGAGCTTATAACTAGGTCCCTTGATTAATAAAACTCTCAATAAAGGCACCTCATTGATAAACCTTATATCCCACTAGTATAATTTGGCAAATAAATGACTACGTGACTAAAAATTTTAGTCATGACAACTAAAAATGACTAAATTCTACTAATTTTTTACAACACAACTATAAATGACTAATTTGATCATCGAGTAAAAAACACAACTAAATAATTAGTCACAGAAATAAAAATGACTAAATAATTAGTCATAAAAATAAATATTAGAAAATATGATATTAAAGTGGGTAATTAAAAAAAATTGAATTAAGAAATTATTGGTGGGAGTGGGTTGTATTGCGCACAGGGTTAATAGCGAATTGGGAAATTGTTGGTAATAGTGGGGAGTAAAATTAGCATTATTTTTGCAATGCACCTCTATAAAAAGGAGGGTTTGTTAATTATTAATGGATTTGAATCTAACTAGAGAGGGTTTGTGTGCCAATTTCATGGCATGAGGCATTTTGGGTTTTAGCATATAAGTATAGCAGCTACTTGCATGGGTGATAAAGCTTGTTTGGAGAGGACCTGAAGACTTCTAAAAATGTGGGCAAGGAATTCAGAGTTTATTACAATGACTTTGAAGTCAACAAGGCCCTCTAAAGTGAAGTCAAATTTGGGGACACCCTCTACAGTGAATTCAAAGGTAATTTAAAACCCTCATTACATTAAACACAAAATATATAGCTTTTTGATTGGCAACTATATCTAGTTAGGAGAACAAAGTTAGTGTAATATAAGAGATGAGTTACATAAATAGGAGGGTATATTGTCATAAGACATTGACTACCATGTAACAATTTGGAGTTCTTGATATTGTTAAAGAATTTTATGTTTTTATTCATTGTATAATCAATACAATGTAGTGACCATATCTTGAAGTTGTATATTTGTGTTCCATGTTATCATGCATGGATATGGTATTAATTTCTAATTTTGTAACCAATTCACCAACCTAATCCTTGAGGATCCTTTTCACTAAGTCTGCATGGCATGGGTAGTTAATGTACATCATAATTAGTTTGTTATTAGTTGGATTATCTTACAGTAGTTACATAGGCAACTGAGTACTAGAACCATATATTCAAATCTAATTTTAGCAGACTAATTTTTCATTAGTTTTCTCTACATATTTTGGATCATATGGGAATTGAACTTGTAACATGCATCCAAATTTCAATTCCTTTGATCACTTTGCCATTAAACCACGGGCTCATGTCCTTATCCTAGACCTCAATGCTTGGGTAACATTGTATGCAAGCCTAATTTATTAATTGTATGGAATCATACAAGATGGCCTCATATGGCATAGTTGAAAGTTATGCTATTTCATCAAATCAATTTGGTCACCAAGCTATTTTAATTGACACTATATGTCCACACATGGGAGTATATCAATTTTTAGAACAAGTCATCTTATCTCAACATGTTAATAATTTATGCTAGTAAGTAATGCTCAAAGTTACAATAAAGAATGCATTAGCTTGTTTGTTAGTGTTTGTGTATTCATTAACATTGACAAGATTTCTATATGTTTAAATGTTTTTGGTTAATCGATAATCGATAGAACAATCATAAATTCCATGTTGCATTGCTAAAGAATTTCTTTAATTATCATCTAGACAAGGAAGGCCCTCAATAAAACATGGATAAAAATAACAATTATTTGTTTCCAGTCATCACTATCTTCTTTTATGCACATTGTAGATGACATGTAAACTGAACATAAGTCTACATGCTCAACAAGATTTTTAGAATTAAAAAATGCTCCTATAGATGCAAAAAACTAATATACAAACACCCCAAAGTTTTCTTATCTTTGTGTATTACAATTCGATAAAAAAAAAATTAACTGCAATGGATATTTTTTATATTATAAATATAAATGGTGAGGTGTCAGTAATAGATAGCTTATAGCATGTACTTTTAATATATGCCTCTTACACATGGGAAACAAAATGAGGGCAAAGTAGTTGTTATGTTTCCTACTAATTAGCCATTGATAGCTAAGATTCCTACAAGTAAAAAAAGCAAAAAACTGACCATAAAGATTTATGTAGAGGTAGAACATCTAATTTTGTAGAGTGATGCCTAGTTGTATTTCTTGAATTTGAATTATTGTATAGTGCTTTGTATCCTATAGAGTGCTCTAATTCTAATTTTTTAGAGTGATCTATATCTTAATTATGTGAAGTTTTATAAATTTTAGGTAAGTGTTGAAGAGTGCTAAAGAGAATGAGTTTACATGTATTAGATCCTAAGTAAGTTGAGTTTTTTAGATTTCTATTTTGTTCTTGAAATAGGAAACTAAATTAATACTGGAATGTAAAACATTACAGATGGATCAATGTCGAAGGTTGACTATGGATAAATACCATGCATATGATGAGAGAGTGGATGATGAGAGGGACATGAATAAATATCCATGTCCATGTAATGACAATATTGAAAGAAAGGTGAAAAAAATAAATGTGATTTATCGACATATGATAAAATATGGGCATAGTGGTATGAGCCCTTGGGATTACAATTATTATGAAGATATGATATAATTACAGAATGTGAGAGATTAAGAGGCAATAAACATAGATGAAGTGGCATAGATGAAGAGGAAATAATGTTAGATGAAGGGTTTGAAGTTAATAAAATGCTGAATGATGGTCTAAATGATGATTGGACCAAGTTGATGGAGGATTATTTAAAGCCTATGTATGTTAATTGTAAGTTAAATCATTTGATAACAATCCTTTAAATTTGTAACTTGCAAGTGGTGTTTGGTTGGATAAATGAGAGTGTAGATCAGTTATTTGCATTATTAAGTTCATTGTTACCACCTAACTCCACATTGCCAAAAAAATGAAGTCAATGTAAAAACCAAATCACTAAGCTAGGCTGAAGGTATGAAAACAACCACACATGTGTGAATGGTTGTGTATTATTTCAAAATAATCTTGAAAGTGAGAGTGAATATCTGGAATGTCATGAAGCAAGCTATAAACAAGGGTTGAAATTAGTTGTGGTTCTTGGAAAGGTTTTTCGCTAATTTTTGATAATCCCATTATTACTCCAAATGTATAGGTGTAGAGACATTACTAAAATTATGCAATGGCATGCCCAAAATAAGAGCATTGATGGAAAATAATGACATATGCCTGATTCTAAGATGTGGATGGAATTTGATAATAGATGGCCTAATTTTTCTCAAGATCCTCATAATATAAGGTTGGGTTTGGCTCTAGATGGGGTGAACCCATTCTCAGATCAAAGTAATAAATAGTCAACTTGGCCAGTGATTTTAATAAATTTTAACTTGCTACCATGGTTAGTAACTAAACCATTTTTCTTGATGTTATCATTGATTATACCAAGAAAGAAAAGTGTGACTTCAGATACAATTGAGAATTATCTAGAGCCATTATATGATGAGCTAATGGAATTCTGGAAAGGAATTGAAGAAATTCAATATTTAAGGGATGGTCATTCAATCAAATTCACTTTAAGAACTTCCTTATTATTTACGATTCATGATCTTCTTGCATATGGCACATTGTCTGGTCCCACTGTTCATGGATATCATGGATTTCTTGCTTACAACTTTAAGTATTTTGTGAGGCACTCAAGAATTTTTTGTAAGTTTATTTATTATGTACATCCTACTTACCTTAAAATGGATCATCCATCTCATCAATTAAAAACATGTTTCAATGGTCAAGAAGAGAATCATGAAGCACCATTGCTAATAATGGGTGATTACATTGTTGAGAATGGATAAAAAAGAATGCCATTTATAATTGAAAATGATGGGATTGCTGGTAGTAGATATGATCCATGTAATGAATGTAATGTAAAATGATTGTGCATATTCTATAAGTTACCATACTTTAAGGATATAACAATTAGGCATATTGTTGACTTTATGCATACTGATAAAAATATAGCCTATGTTATTATAGAATCTCTTTTTGGTGCTTTTGATACTATTTCATCATGTGAAAAAATTTAACAACTAAATATTCATCAGAATCTTTGGGTTGAAAAATATTATGATGAAAAAATAGAAACCCTAGTGCTCCTTACGTCTGGACAAAGGAACAATGTACACAATTCTTACAGTTGATGTCTCAGACTTACTTTCCCACTGGATATATAAGTAGTAGTATTAGAAGCCAAACTAACATTAATAGCTTAAGAGACCTCAAGACCCATGACTATCATGTCATAATCAAGAATATTTTACCTATTGTGGTAAATATATCAAGTTTGGCAAAGGGGCCAAAATTGTCAATTATAAAGTTGGGCCTAATATCAAAGAGAATGAGTTTACATGTATTAGATCCTTCAAACTTTGATAGTTTTAGGGAGGAGGTTGTTAAGTCCTTTGTCTATTGGAATGGTAATTTCCACCAACAATCTTTAATATTTCTATGTATCTTTTGATACATCTTTTGATTTTAATGACTACAATTTATTGCAAAGATTTTAAAGGGTTGTTTACTTTCACAAGTATCTTATTGCATTATTTGATACCCTTTAGACCTTACATGGGATGGAGAGACATATATGTCAATGTAAAAATGCTTACCATAATACTATGGCAACCAAATATGAATATCATGGGGTGGCAGTGAGAACATGCTAACAACTAAAGTAAACCACAACCCAACAAGGGGTAAATAGTGACGCTATAGTATCGTGGTGAACAATCTCTAAACTAATATAATTAACCCACCATCCCACGGGAGTCTAAAGGGGTGTGCATGGGGTGGTGATATGAGACTGTCTGACTCACTATCCCATAATAAGCAAAGTGAAGGTGTGGGGTATAGCGGGGAGAGTAAAATGCTAACTCTACCATACCACTACCCCACAGTGGTTTTGATATGATAGAGCGGTACTATGATACAAGTTATCAAAGTATTTAAATCATTAGTGGTAATGATTACACCTCTAAACATGAACCATTTAATTTCCCAAGATTAAAGGCATGTATTCAAATAAATAATGCAACAAGATACCTATGAAAGTAAATAACTCTTTAAAATCCTAGCAATAAATCATAGTCTTTTCTTTGATATTTAGATAGCTTTAGCTTGTAATACAGCTTCTAGCCTCCACATGCATTGAATATGCTTGTGTGAAGGAAACAATAATGAACATTTTTTATTTAATAATATATATAGATATCTTAACATTAGGTAAACAAAATATTTAACCTATACTATTAAGCAATTTATGTGAAAAGACAAGTAGAATTCCCTGTCATGTTCCCCCTTATTGTTATTCTCCCCCTAAATTTAGTACTATCATGTTGTTTTAGATCATGTTATGTTTTATTGCTTTAATTCTCCCCCTTTGACATCAATTGCAAAGGTGTTGGTCAATTAACCCTTTAAATTAAATCTCCTCATCAACTTGTAATGTGATAACTATAAAATATTGGAACCAAAATAAGAGGTTAACGATGAATTATAAGACCAAAATCTTCAAGATATAAGGGTTCCATACTTAGGCAAAAATTTGAAAAATGGCAACCCCTTTATTATAACCTCCAAAATTTTCCTAGTTTCATTATCATAACTAGACTTGAGCCCAATGACTAAAGCCTGATTCTTATGCTAAAATTATCTCTACTTGACTAAGCCTCCTCATTATAAACAAACAAATGATCTCTTAGGTCTGACTAACACTGAAAACTAAAACTAAGAGATTGTAAAATTATAAAATTATTCAATCTTTTTAATAAAATGATATTTAAAATATTGCATTCATAATATACCCCTATATTCTCACCTAAAATACATAAAAAATATAATACCGCACTACTGCAGTAGTCAATAGAGGTATGCATGGGATGGTGTGACATATAGGTCAATGCACAAATGCTTACAGCAATACTTTGACAACTAACTATGAATAACATGGGGTGGTAGTGAGAACATGTTGAAAACTAAAGTAAATTATAGCCCTATAAGGGGTAAAAAGTGACTGTGATATGGCAATGAACAATCACTCAACTGTTATAATTAACCCACCATCCTGTGGGAGTCTAAAGTGGTGTGTATGGGGTGGCAGTATGAGATTGTCTAACCCACTATCTCACAACAAGCAAAGTGAAGCTATGTGCTACAATAGGGAGAGTAAAATTCTAACTCTACCATACTACTACCTTACAACGGTCTTGATATGACAAAGTGGTACTATGGTATAAGTTATCAAAGAATTTAAATCATTAGTGACAATTATTACACCTCTAAACATGAACCGTTTGATTTCCCAAGATTAAAAGCATGTATTCAAACTTGAAATATAGATAGATTATGAAATATTTTGCATGAATTGACATTAATAGTGAGGTGATGAAGCTCAGTAACAAATATACTTAGGATTCAATGCCATTTTTGTAATCATTCACATAGCTCAGTGTATTAGAGGTAAGGGAGTTTGAGAAGGAAGACTCTGTGGCTATTATTTCACCAAGTAAGTTCACAAAAACCCTCTATAGCAAGTGTATAAGAACTGAATTTTCTTTATCTACAAGTAGACACTTAAAAAATCAAGTAGGTGTAAATTCTTCATCCTGCCACCCAAAATAAGTGAACTTACAAGTAAGAAAGAAGAAGCCACAACCTCTAAAATGAAAAATAGAACTTTACAACAGTCCATACTTAATGTGTTACCTAATTCAATAGACAAGGGATTCAAAAAGGTGTTTAGAGATGTAGCTCATGGATGCAGAGACCTAATTATTCCTATCTTAGGGTGGGATTTATTTTGGTACTTTTATGATAAGAGGGATAGTAAGATTCTAGTTTCAAATCCTTGGGGTGTAGACTTGGCCAAATTAATAGTCCCAAATGCATTCATAGATGTTGATTTTATTATAGTACTATCACAACATTACCACCCAATTAGTAGGACTGTAAGAATTCCAAACAGCTCACCATTAGTGGTATTGACTAAAGTAGCAATTATAGAGTATTTCATGTTGAATAAACAATCCATCACCAATATTGACCTGGATAATAGCAAGGAAGACTATATTGAGATTAAGAAAAACCTATAGGAGTGATGAAATTCCTCTTCAAATAAAATTGGGTGCAAATAATAAAAGGATACATATTTCCCCTTCCAACAATGAGTCATTTGCCATGGAAGACTTTCAAGTCTATTTTAAAAGAAATTATTTTTATTTGTGCTAAGTGCTTGGGATTGATGCTCAGGAGAAGATGTCAATCAGTCTCATGATGATGGAAATGAGGATTCAAAACCCTAAAGTGAATGTTGAGTATGAATTTTTTGCTCTAATTAATAAAGGGATACATGAAGGATTCTTACAAGTGAGAGAAAACCTATCCCCTATCACTTTAAAAAATTATTTCTTGTTGTATCATTTAATATTGTATCAAAATAGAGATAAATGGACTAAGAGGATGTGCTTGGGGATGATTGACCAATAATGAAATAGGTTACCTATGTAACATTTGTGTTACATCTTGGATAGTAGATGTATAAATAATGATTATGTGATATTTCATGATGATTTTATAGTAAGGGTCATGGCCACTCTTGGTCACATTTCACCAAGATTGCCCATTGAAATTAGATAATTATTAAGACCTTTAGTATTGAAGCTAGAACAGGGATATACCCATAATTTTGGTGATTGGTTCTTTCTAGTAAACCAAATAGTGATAAGAGTTTATGCATGTCCTCAAGACCCACACATTCTACCTAAATTTGTTTCCCTTCGAATTTTATTTTTGGAATTTATGTGGAAAATGCTATGGATGGATCAGGATGTTATGAAAAGGAAAAAAAGGGGGACATTCCTACCTGACTTAATTATATGTGTGGAATTATCCATTAGGTCTTATACTCTAGAAGAGCTACAAAGTTATTTGAAGGTAAGGTATTCTTTGAAGTCATGAGGGGAAAGGGTCTCTGACCCTGAATGACATATAAAAATTTTAAGGCAAACACAACTGACTAGAGTTGGGATTACCCATGAGGTTGATTATGAAGAAGATATAATAAATTTCCTTACCCCTTATGAATTGTTTTATAGGAAAAGAAAATGGGAAATCAATAATAGATTTGAGGATGAGAAGAAGAAGAGAGACACTAAATTCCTAGGTTGTTATGTGGAAGAAGGGGATCCTCTTAAGAGGATAAATTTGATAATTGACAACTTTGAAAGGTTGCATGTTCAGCCAAAAAAGGAACCTGAGGGGTAGTCTCCAAAACCCACCAAGTTGCCCATCAAGAGGCCAAATGGTGTTGTGATTGCAGAACCCCTTCCAAACAATATTATAGTACAATCCAAATCACCTCTAGAGAAATTGGAGCCTAAGAAGTAAAAGACATAGGAAGTACCCCCCTTAGTGGCATATGAAGTAAGCGAAGAGGTGGGGGATGTAGACGAGGTAGCCAATGTGCTAATGAATTTGAAATATGATGATGAAATGGATCAACCACTCCCTGAACTTGCAATTGAGGCTCAAAAACTAGAAGAAAGGGTGGATGTGCATGCACATAATGCTTAGGAGATGCATAATAATGAAAGAGTGGTCACTACTCTTAGGTTTATTGAAGATTATGAATTTATCTAGACCCCTAAGTTTAAATATTATATGGATCAAGGTTAAAATGAGAGATTTTGAGGAGAGACTCCAAATTATTAAGATGGGTACTAAAGAGTCCCAACATGATCAGATTATTGTTCAAACCTTTGAGGAGCTTAGGATTAATGAAATCAATATCAGCCCACAAGAGGCCAAAAAATTGGTATTGGAGAGAAACATATTGATCATTCCTAGGATGGAGCTAGAAAAGATATTCTAACTGGATCAAATAAGAATCCAAGAAGATCCCATGTTGATTTCTAAATTCAATTCAGATGAGGGAATGAGTAGCACATGTTAAAATCCAATAATTGAAACCCTAACCTTTTGGACAAAGCAAAAAAGAATATAAAAACCAATATTGCTTGATGTTGTACAAGAAATGAGAGGGACTACCATGGTAAAGACACTTCAAGACACATCAGCATTAGAGGTAGCTACTATGACAATGCACTCAGTAATGTTTATTAGGGATGTGGTTAAAGGTATGGAGCTTAGATTGGAAAAATATGAGAAAGCACAGACTGATCTAAATGATGAAGTGAATAGGTTATTCATAGAAAATGTGAAATTAAAAGAGCAACTGAAGGGAGCAGGTCCTTCCTAAAGCATAGAATTAATAGTATACCAACCCCTTGCCATCCAAATTAATATAGGTGCAATCATTTTTAAACAAGTAAATGTGCTAAAACAATAAATTAAGAAGTTAAAAAATACTAATGAAGAAACAAAGGAAGGAGCAAAGAGACAAACCCTCAGGGTATTGGAAAATATCTTGGAGCATAGGGTTAACCTAATTGTGGATAAATTAGAAAATGTGAATGAATGTTATGTCTCCTTGTCACAATCAATTGATTAGATGAAGGCCCATGTACCTTTATTAGACCCCTTATTCAAGAAATGGCAATATATACATCACACCTTAATAAATTTGTGTAGAATTTTACAAAGGAGTATTGAGGCCCCCATAAATTTAAATCCTACCAAGAAAATGGTTTGAATGGTCATAGATGAATTTCAATACATATCTGGAGAAGACCAAAATATCAAGGCAAGAATGGATTCATTTCACACACTAAATCAGTGGTTCATGCCTAAGATACTAAGGGATGATGATTAACTAAAAGGATCCAAGTATTGGATAGATGAGTTTATCCAAATTGTTCCCAAATACCTCACTCATTTACAAAAGGATGGTGAGATAAATCTTCACAGCCTTAATTTAACCTTAGATGGAATAATTACACTAGATGTTGGATACTCAAAATTCATCATGGATGCCAGATGGTTATTAGACAGCAGATGGAAGATTCACTTATCCAACACACCAAAAATCTAGGAGTACAAATGGCCTCATGATTACATAGTGTACCAATGGGAGCAGACATATCTAGCTCCCCTAGAAGAATAGGACGTGTAGTGAAGTACCAAGCCTTGGAGATACTATCATGGAGAGAGGACCTTGCCAAATCTAAATGATCATGGGTACCTTATGATGAATAATAGACTTTGATATCTTGTGAGTGATATGGACTTCAACATCTAATAATTTCTCATATTTCATTGCTTTTATGTAATCCTATGTAGACAATGATAATTAAGACTTTTTGATTTATATTAAAAGTGGGTAGTTGAAAAGACACTTTTTGGCATGTAATTTTTTGAAGCTTGTTTCTTCCCTTACTCACCTATAAAAGGTAAACCAAGATTGAATGATAATCATCAGTAGGGGAGTCAATCAGGACAAATTTTTGAAACGTATTGTGAAATCTTTTTGAAGATCAATAGAATGAAGTTATAATTAGTGGAAAAATTTTGGTTTAAATTGTTTGTTGAAGTGAATTAATTAATGTTATCTTGTTGACTCTAGTTTTATCTTTCCTTGTTATTTAAAACAATATATCAATGGTATATCTGATTTATCAAAACACATTGTTATCTTTGTGTACTTAATTTACTGGTTCCTTCAAGGAAGGATTAAATTCCTTTAAGTAAATCACAGTAACCTAGGGAGAATCATTGGGATCAATAAGAAGAGTATGGTAACTACAATATTGAAAATTTATACAAGGTATAAACATCCCAAGTGCCAAACAATTTGAATTTCAGCCAGAAGGAGGACACATATCATTTTGCATTCTTGACTCCATTGCCCAATAAGTCAAGGCACTGATCATATTTATAATAAAAAATATATTTTAAAAAAAAATCATTTATACATTTTGAATTTCTATATTAGGAGTAGGAATAGGAGTTAGTTTTTATCTAGTTCAAACCCTCATGCCAGTGCAAAATAGATTATGAGTGGATGAATAAGTTGAAGAGATAGTAATTAAATAAACCCTCTAAATTGTGTGAAGATATAATCTACTTAATTATCACCATTTAGTTTTATAAAAGTTTATATTTATTGGTGATCAAGGTACACTCGCCTAGGCCTAGTAGAGCTAAAAGAGCAGGGAATTCCAACCATCTTCATTGATTCCATTTATTGGCCAAAACATTGTTAAACCTAATCATATAACTTGGCATACTCTTAGGGTTTTTAATCTACAATTTTGGGAACAAACACCCTAGGACCAAGATAAAAAAGTATAACTCTCCTTATAAAGACCAAAAAACTAATAAATCCCAATAGTATTACCCAAGTCGTCATGTCTTTTGACCATTCTAGGGTTTTATGTTTTATTTCCCTAGCAACCATTTCTTGAATGTTGAACATGGATGTTTCTAATCCCTTAGAAATGGTCATTTTAATGAGTTTGTTCTAAAATAAAAAGCCCATTTGATGTCCAAAATTTGAGATTTAAAATCATATCCCATTGTTGGTCTACTGATTCAAGTTGTTGAATTATACATTATTATTTATTTGCACTTCAAGAAATGAGAAAAAAGACTTTAAGATGCAAATTAGATGATAGTGATCATAATGCTGAAATTTTAGTGCTGGATTATGAGTGCTTTCATAGAGAAAATGTGGCCAAGAATAATGAATATTTATTTTGTCTTGGTTTGATAAATAGGCAAGTTGTAAATCCACTAAGTAGTATATTATTTGTTTAATAGTGTTTAATAAAATTTTATAGGAAAGAGCTTTATGTATATAAGACATAATATGATTTTATTTTATTTTTTGTTTTATAGGCAAGAAAAAGAGTGTAAATAAAATACAGAGAAAAAACAAAAGGAAAGAAAAGATGCAGTATCACCAACTCGTAGAAGCCAACTCATTTGTGATTCAACAAATGTAGTTGGTGAAAAGAATAGTTGTGATGATGTGCAGCCTGATATAGCACATGGTGATGTGCAACATTGTGATGATCTCTTATTATAAATTATATGAGGGATTATTGAAAAACATGAGAGCAAAGGAATAGTAAGTCTACAGATGATTTATTCAAGATTAAAGGATGTGTTTGAAGTGAAATCTATGGAGATTGGTACTGATCTACCTAATCATTCCACACCTAATGTGGCCAAGGAGCATGAAATTATAGTTATTTAAATTCATGAAGAGAGACCACTTGAATCTAGTGTGCCTTAGAGTGCACCAATTGCATCTACAACTTTTGATAGAACTAGTGGATCAACCAAAAATATTGGTAGTGGTTTAATAGAAGATGTGTCTGTTTTTGTCAAAAAACAAAGATCGAGTCAAGATTTGTACATATCTATAGAGAGGAATGCAAAATAAAGAATTATAAGGAAAGAAGCTAGTCTTGGTTGAGGTATCGAGAGATCGTGAGCCCATTGGGCCAAATGTTGTAAGGTGGGCCTCCGAGTTGGTGTAATATATAGGGCCCATTTGGATATTTTCAAATCAAATTTTTTAGAACAAGATCCATGAAGTGTGGAAAATGTTATAAAAAAATGGAAAATGCTTTTGAGACTACTAGTGGATAAATCTCTAAAAAATATTACAAGCAAAAGATGAGAATTTTGATGAATAATTTTAGATACAAATGCAAAAAAATAATCATGGAGGAAAAGACAGGTTAGACTCCACTCTATCTCCCAAATAGTGGGAGGCATTAAAATAAAGTATGCATTTTGAAGAATATTTGACAAAGAGTAACAGAGGCAATAGAGTGACAGATAATGTGAGGGTTAGATATACAGGTGGTTGAGGCAAGTTACAAGCCAAAATGGACAAATTTAGAGTACGTGTATGGCTTTTTAGTTGAATTTATGTTCTGTTATTTATTTTGATTTTTTATTGAACTAACTATATGTTGAAATTGACATTGTATTTTAGGTGGAAAATAGTAATAGAGAAGCAGGTGCAGAAGATATTGGCAATTATATGGCAACACTAGATCCTAGTAAATCTAAGAGTAGGATGACATGGAAATCTAGTTTGTCAATAGAGATTTCACAGCCATCTATTAAACACCCAGTAAGAGCCTCTCCAGATCATGTCAACTCAAATGATGGGTATCAACATGTAATGAATTGCATATATGGTCTCACTAAGAAATTTTCACAGTTGGTTGCCTCTATTAAGCCTATGGTTTCTACATGAAATGAGCATAGTTCCATGGATTCAGATGAGGTAAGAGGCTCTATTGATCTCATTTCTTCTTGTTTGGTAATTTTGTATATAAATGCCTCTTAATATGTAGATTTAAATCTGAGTGTAAGAGAATCTAACCCAATTTATTTATTATTGGATTGATCCAAAAAATGTTCTTTTGGATAAATTTATAGCTTGCATTATTTACTTGACTATTGAATGCTTTGTATATTTTTTTGCATGATGGTTAAACCACATGTAGAGCAATTTTATGAAATCAGCACAAAAACAAAAATGACTTGATGTCAACAGAGCTACTGATATTGATAGTGATCATGATGAACTAAATAAGAATGTGCAACATAGTCATAGTTATGCTAAATTTGAGATAATATAATATTTGTTTTCAGTTATTTGTCCCAATGTTTTATCATTCTTCATGCTTAAAATGTTCTTTTGGACAAAAATGTATAGCTTTTGTATTCTTTAATTTGTAAGTTAATTTGTCCCAATATTTTGTCATTCTTCATGCTTAAAATATTCTTTTGGATAAAAATTTATAAAGTTTGTATTCTTTACTTGACTTTAATTTTTTCATGATGATTAAACCACATGCAGATCAATTATATGAAAGCAGAATGAAAAGAAAAAGGCCCTGTCAATAGAGATCTATGCAAAGCTACACAAATTCATGTCAATGTTGATAGTGATTATGCTAAACTCAATGAGCATGTGCATGATATTCATAGTAGGAGTGGTGTTGAACTCGAGGTGAGTGTTATGAAACCACATGCAAGTAAGTACTATTCAATTAAGTAATGGTTGTCTTATTATGTAAATAAGGGTAATCATTACCTATGTGATAGAAGTTGGTTAAAATAGTCATGAAGTGTAGTTAGCTAGTATACATAGATTATGGAAATAAGGGAGAACATATAACTTACATATGGAAGCTTAGAGCTTAGTTTTAATAGAGTGCATATATAGATTTTGACAATGCATTAGTGCATTGTGTTTGGGGATGTCATGGTCCTCAGTTGGGAGGACTTCATTGCCAATCCATGTCTCTTTCTGGAGTACTCATACATTCTATCACTATTGTAGTCTTTCCCTCCATTTTTTTGAACCTCGCAATGGGTTAGTTTTTTTTTAGAGTAAAAATTTGCTTCTTTGTTATTCAACAGAATCAAGAAAATGACATACAAAAACTAATTTTTCTAAGACTTAAGACATTACATACAGTTGTCAAAAATAAAATACAACACTTTTCCACTGATGTCAAAAAATGATTTTTCCAAGAGATAGCACTTTGAGAGAAGGAAAAGACAACTAGATGACAATAACACTGACCCTGAGAAGCATAACAAGTCCAGACTAGAGTTAATCAAAACTTTTTTACTCTTTTCAAACATTCTGACCAGAAGTACCATTAATATCACATGACCCATCTTCAATTTTAGTTCATCAAGGGATTGTATCTCTAACCACTTTGGTTATTCCTACACAAATTAAGAATGTATTAGAAAATGTATTTTTGAATAAAGGACTCTAGTCAAAAGCAAATCATAGGTGGAAGTAATTACCATAACCAAAATATTAGACCTTGTGTATATAAATTTAAAATGATGGGACAAATATAACTAATACAAATATCAAAAAAGTTGTATGGCTACTTCTCATGAGAAAACATCCCCTATTAGCTTAGATAAGTTAAGGTTTTTTACGCAGAAATTTGCTTGGCTTTGTTTGTGAAAAACAAATTCAGTTTTTTTTGTAAAGAAGTTGAATCCTTACCTGTTGAGGCACAAACTCATATGTTGGTGTTTCTGTAATTTTTAGGAATGGAATTTCCTTGCAATCCTATTTTTATATTGATATAACTAACCAAGCCTGATGTTTTCTATAACACCTTTGAGAGGCTTTTCTTTTGCAAAAATAGCAGCATCCAAAAGGATATCCATAGTCTCCTCAAATGAACATCTCATCATTGGCCCTATATCATTAATATTGATACCATGTCGAGTAACAAACATCAAATGACTTTGATATGTCATTGTGTCACATAGAATATCTAAATGTCTATAGTTCACATATGACCCATCAAAAGATATCACAACTCGAAGCTCATCCAGAAGAGCTTTTCTTAGAGCCTTTATTCTAAGAACTTCAATAACCTCAATCCAGTGATTACTTATCCTTGTAGCATCCACATCTTCATGGCACATGGTTGCTAACATATTGAAACCTTTTGTATCTTACATCCATTTTGTATCAAATAACAGGAAATTAATTTCTGTTTAAAATGTCAGGTGCATGGTTTCAGGTTTCCTATCATCATTTTCTAGTTTCTTATAAATATTTATCGAATGTTTATCTATGTGTTATCAAATGTTTTATATCTCAATATAGTGTGTATTTTTTTTTGTTTTTGTATAAATGTATTGATAAACTCTAAGAAGGGGATAAATTTGAGGTTTTAGATCTGTTTGATGGTGTTGTTGTGGGCATTGTGTGGATTCACTCACTATCTATTATACATGGAGTCAAATTGAAAGGAACAGGATATGCAAATGTAAATATTTTAAAGGTCACAAGTAACATACCCCTTTCTTATGAAGACAAAATAGATGGAGTTGTCTATTTGAAAGAGAAAGAAGGAACCTTCACATGGTGGCTACTAAAATATTTACAAAAAATGACATAGTTGATGTTTATCATGTACTAGTTGTTAGACAGCTTGGCCCACTACATTATGTAGTAGTTTGAATGTGTTGTTTAGGGATATTTATCATGGTGTACTTGAAAGAGTTAGAAACTCTTAGACTTTAACATTTTTTTATTATATATATGAACATCTTACAATTCATCAAAATTGCATAATATTTTTTTATTGCAAATTACCTTTTTTCTCATGATATTGAATCAATCATTTAATTTATAGCATGTTCTATCTTGTTTGTATAGGTAATATTTTTATTTGCTTTTATGTTTTAATTCAAGTTTAATAATATGTTTATTTCTAGCCTACATTGGTGGGTTGGGAGAAAACTCCAATAATGGATCAGAAGCCTGGGCCCTCCTTTCGAGTATCAAGTTAGCCATCTCCACTGGAATCAAAACCCTCTTAATAGAGGGAGACTCCAAAATTATGATTGATATAGTCAGAGATAAAGCTAGAATAGGATGGAATTGGAGGACATCATTCGAGATATAAAACATCTCCTTCTGGGTTTTGAAATTTTTGAAGTCAAACATATATATATAGAGAGAGGGAAATCAGGTGGCAAATGTAATGTCCAACTTGGGAATAAATATTTTCCCTATAAGGTGTTGGAGGAACACAAATAGTCTACCCACTAACATTAGATAATTCCTCCTTTGGGAGGCCCAACTTTTCTTGACATAAAATCTCACATCAACTATTATAGATTAAATTATTTATTTTCTTGGTAGCTCTATGTTGGACATTGGTCACATTAAGGGCAAGAAAGGTGTTGTCATCAAATTTTAGAAAGTGACATATGAACTCACTTTAAAATATGAGTATTTCCACTTCAATGAAAATCAATATCACATGAGGTAGATTTATTTCCTTATGGTACCTGCTCACATGGGAAATCCTTGTAAGCTTTCCTATTTGTGCAATCATTACTTGATTATATTGTAAATTTTAAAAAAGGGGATTGGGATTCAAGTGATTTTAAAGGATGGTTACCTAATGATAACCATTCCTTTGCTTCTAGACTATTTGACTCATTTTATTTAATCTTTGGTGGTTGATTCTAGTCTTAACTAAGTCTACCAACAACTCTGATAATATTTTAGTCATTGGAGGTGACAAGGTCAGAACAGAGCCTTTATCCTGTGATGAGACCAAAGTAGATGACATGCTTTGGAGTATCTATTACAAAGGAGGTATTACTTCTTTCTTGGAATGCTTTAATGGATATGATGAGAATCTCTTAGCTCAGTTTACCTTGAGTTGGGATGGGGATCACAAAGTTTAGTTCAGTGATATTCAAATTGAAATTAGTGAAGAATCAATTATGAAGGCCATGGATTTGAGCTATGAGGGTATAAGATTCAAGAGACTCGCTAAAGTCTAAGACCCAAAGGGGATGAGAATACTCTTTAGAGACAGTGAGTCTTTAGTGAAACTAGAGGGAGGTTTTGATAGGGATAGTCTAGTTAAGTCATGGGATAATGTATGTTTCACTATCATGAAGTATTTCACCCTTGAAGGGCATTTTAAGTGTTTTTATTATTACAATTTTGCTCTTCTAAATCAATTTCAACACAAAGTGCTTTTTAACTTTCTCTTCTTCCTTCTATCATCCCTAGATACTTTTGTCAAATCTATTAAAAATGCTATTGATTACAACCCAACTACTTCTACCATTTTGTTCCACCATGGTCTTATTTTCAGGCTTTACCACTTTCACCTTGCATTATGTCCATCTAAACCTTTAAAGGTTTTCATAATTGATGAATCCTATGAAAGTGACTCAAAATACCATATCCCCCTAAGTGTCAAATTTAGTTCTATGGGACCCAATGGTTCCCTTCCTAAGTCCATGGACTTTGTCACCCCTTCTTTGAATTCCCCCTTAAGAAATACTGATTTCCCCTTTCCTATTGGGTTTGGTTTATCTGTCTCCTGAAATTAAAAAATATAAACCTTCCAATCCTTCTCAATCTCTAGCTATGGAAGGGTTGTGTGAGTTGAAGACCAGTCATGATATTTATGGTAATAAGAAGAGGAAATTTCTACCTAGGGTTGTTTCATCGAATAAAAATTTGGGCAAGAAAAAAATTAAAAAGTGGTGAGTGAAGAACACCCAAAATAGGCTACAAACAAAGAGCACTTGGAGGCCTAGGTGCAGGGGGATGCAGATGTGGATGAAGAGTTTAGAATTAAATCTCATATTTTCATAGCTATAAAGTTGGGTGTCAAGAGATCCAACAAAATTGTAGGGTTTAAAGCCCCTTTGGTGAATATCATTAATTATCCCTCTACTTCGAATCCAGAGAAGGAAGCAGGTATTTTAAAATTTAAACTAAATTCAAGCCAACAAATTGATAAGGAACTAGCCACTTCAAGGAGTTGAATAAATCCTTATATGAATCAGTTAAAGAGAATTTTGAAGACACCTATGATGATGATATCCAGTTCAAAAGGGAGCTAGAGGAAGTAAAAAATGGTTTGCACTCGCTCCAAAACAAAATAAAAGTGTTCACAACCATCTACTTGAAGGTTATTCATCAAGATGCTTCTTTGCTGATGATTTTGCAAGAGGTTCCGGATGAAGATAAAGATATTGAAGGTAAAATTGCCAATAAAGAGGAGCTTCTTAGTTTCATAAAATATGACTGGAAAGACTTGATTAACAAGTAGTGTTTCTACCATAGTTGCCTTCTAATATATTTTTGGTTTGCTATTTAGCTATCGCCTGTTTGTTGTTTGTTTGTTGTTAGTGGCCTTTGGCTTATCTTGATACCCCTTGGGATTTTTTTACTTGGGCTCTGCACCCTTTTTTTAGACTTATAATATATATAAAAAAACTTTATTTTTGTATTTTTATTTTCTTTTATATTTTAATTCAAGTTTAATAATATGTTTATTTTTGCATTAGAAAATTTATGGTATTTAATAAATTATTCATATCATATAAATGAAAAATTACTACTAAACTATTATTAAATATAATGAATATGCAATTAATAAACAATGTATCAATATACTACCAGTTGACAAAAATTAGTGAACAAAAATAATTAAAAAAACTACCAAATAATGGCAATTAAAAATTAAAATGACTAAATTTACTACCAATAAATGGAAATCAGTGAATTAAAATGACTAAATATACTATTAACTGATGTCAATTAATAATTAAATTGACTAAATATACTACCAATTGATAGAAATCAGTGAATAAATATGACTAAATATATGACCAGTTGATGGCAAAATAATGATTAAAATGATTAAATATATTACCAATGGATGGAAATCAGCTAATATAAATGACTAAATATACTACCAATAGATAAAAATTAGTGAATAAAAATGACCAAATATACTACCAATTGATGGCAATTAATTATTAAAATGACTATATAAATGACCAATTAACAACAATCAATGACTAAATTAACAACTAAATATACTACCAAATTGATCAATCAAAACAACCAATAAATGACTAAAATGGTTGTCATAAATTTGGTCACGTTATAAATGATCGGCAATAAACTACTAATGATCACGTGACCAAGATTAGTCATTTATATGCAATTTTTAGTAGTTTTTTTACTCATTTATTGTTGTTTTTATACTAGTGTCAGGAGACTTGTATGCAATTATGAACCCAATGTATAACCTTACTCCAATGAACCACATGCCTGGTGGTCATCCTTATGTGCCTCTCAACCATGATTTTCCACATACAACTAATAATCAGAATATGCCAATTGCTCAGTTTCAACCCACTGGACATACCCTCATTCTTGAAAAATCAATCCACTACCAATACCAACCTTAATATAGCTACCCCAACATTTATAAATTCTAATGCACATCTGAAAAACCCACAACAGCAAACTATGAATCAATCAAATAGTGGCATAGACCCTAAGGTAGGCAATCTAAATTAAATAGTTCAATGTTTATCCAATGATGTAATAAATATATGTAGATAGGGGACTCATAATTCAAACCAAAATGCAAATAACCCACCTTAGGTTAGAAATTATAAATTCTATAGGTCTAATAGATAATTGAATACTCAACCTAATAATGTAAATATGCCTAGTCCTCTAGTCATCGATAATCTAATTAGCAATAATGATTCTCATTTAGTGAATTTCATAAAATTGGATTTAGACACTTGATGTAGAGTACATAACATAGTTGACCATGTAGAAACCAATTGTGTTAAATTTATAACTACCTCTAACATCTTTTGAAAGGAGGTAGATAGCATGGAAATAGTGCCTACTCTAGGTGAGAATCCAAACCAAGATGGAGGAATCCCAAGTACCATCTAGTATTGGAGAGCTAAGAATTTCCATTTCAGGATTAAAATGAGCCCAAAGATAATTTGGATGAGATCCATGATTTCATACAGTTCTATAAGGGGAACAATTATCGGCTTATGAGTAAATCAACTAATCTTTTGACAACCTCTACTCTTTTGAGATACACTCAGGTTCCACTTGATGTGATTTCAAGTAATAATCCTTCCCCACCTAAATTACCCCCCATCTCTTATCAGACAAATAACTATGTAGCACATACTCCAACTAGTAAGTATCAAGAATAATCCAAACCTAATTATGACATTGTGGAAGCTTTAAATAAAACCAAAGCTAATATCACTGTGTTTGAATTCTTATAAATGACTAATCAGAAGGAGTTGATTTTGAAAGAATTGTCTAATAATAAATGGAAAGAATCTATGAAAGTGTCTGATGCACATGTTTCTTTATATAAGGAAAAAATTAAAAACTTTTCCCTCTCTCCTAGCATTTAAAATCTTTGGCAAGAAATTACATAATTGCTTGGTAGATTTAGGCACCTTTAAGAACATCATGCCAAATTTTATCTACCAATATTTAGGTCTTACACCTACCAATGCCAATCACAAGGTAGTCCAATTAGATAAAAACAAAGGTGAAGTTAGTGGGAGAGATAAATCATATACACATGAAATTAGCCTCATACCCATGGATTCAACAATTCATTGATATCCAAGTGGTACATATTCGAAATTCTTATGGCATGTTACTGAGTAGAGAGTCAAGGACACTCAATGGTTACATGGCAATATACTTTAGCCATATGTGGATACCATGGAGTGGTCTACCTAACCAGATCATGATCGAGTGAGAATTGAATATGGTGCATATGATCACTAATTATGACCAAAATAATGAGATCCTTTATGAAGAATCATAAATGGGAGTTTACTCACTTGACAAAGAAGAAAAGAAGACTCGTGGAAGCCTCTCTATTAACGTGCTAAGTGTGTATCAAAATGTAGAAATAGAAGAATTAAACCAGATAGACAAATATGACTTCTGCTACACCTTCGAGATGGTCTCATTTTAGAATGTAGCTCCAGCGTATGATAATTTTAAACCCAATGAATTAATCAATAAAAAAGAGTTTTTATGTTATTTACAAGATGAAACAATCACCCTGGATAACTCAATTCTTGTTTTTTCCATAGATGAATTATCCATAGTGCCTTTGTCATCTAAAATACCCTCATAAATTGAGAAGTAGAATGGGTGCTCAATTGAAGATGATAAAATACACCAAGGGGTTAACATTGCAATTGCACTCTCCTTGAAAATACTAATAACATGTTCTGGTAATAGAACATCCACTAGTATAATAAAATCATAATTATGGAATTAAAATTTGATGGTTCCAAGTCCAAAAGTGGCTATGGTGCTGGAGTATAATTGGTTAACCCAATGGGAATTCACCCTGGAAAATAAGGTGAAAAACATTAGAGTATTAGGCAACCTAAAATTAGTGGTTAAACAAGTGATGAGCTAGTATTTATGCAATGATAAGTTTTTATTAAGATATCATAATTAGGTCTGGAACCTATTAGAATATTTTAATGCATTTGGCATTAAAACTCTATCTAGACAAAATAACTACATAACAAATGCACTAGTTATTACTACAAGTACTATTGATCCCATTTCTAATAAAAGAATGAGAAGATTCTAAATAAAGTTGGTCCCTACCTCCTTAGACCCTAATAATATCATGAATTCTCAAGTCTTTAATGATAACCAACACATATTGGACTTCATCACCACTACAAAGGTACTCATCAATAAAATATCAATGAGGATCCTCGAGAATACTTCGAGTTGGATGAGGATGGGACCATGAATCTAAAGATAAATAGCATACCCAAAGGGATGGTCTCACTCAAGAGACTATTCAACAAGCATTATCAAAGGAAAAAGAACAAGTCTACCCCTATTAAAGGCATGTTGCATGAGCATTGTAACTTGGTTGATTCTAATGATCTAAAAAATGTGCTTTTAGTCATAGCTAGTACCCCAAAATAGGAGTGGTAAATGGAAAAATCCCTCAATGATTTTAGAGATGTGATTGCATAGATCTAGAAGATATAAAAGTCTTTAACACCTCCATATTAACACACACAATCCTCCTGAATCTGGGAGTTGAGCCCCTCAATAATATATAAAGTTTGGTTGATCTATTTTTGGATCCACTAATCTTTTAAAAAGTGAAAAAAATACTTTCATCAAGAATCATATTTCTTGTCACACACTCCACATGGGTTGAAAACTTGGTGTTGCTAAGGAAGAAATGTAGGGAGATCAGACTTTGTGTTGATTTACAAAATTTGAATAAGGCACATGAAAATGACAATTACCCCTTACCCTCATTAAATGAAGTTGTATAAATTGTGAATGGATCTCAAATGATTTTCTTCTTGGATGGATACTCTAATTGTAATTAAGTATTACTCATCTATAAGGATCAAGTCAAAATGGAATTCATGACCAATTAGGTCACCTTCACTTATAAGAGGATGCCTTTTGGTCTCATCAATTCAAGGGCTAAATTTCAAAGGGCCATAGACATAGCTTTTAAGGACCTTAATGGAAAGTGTATTATGGTATGTATGGATGATTTGATAATCTTCTCTAAACATAGAGATGATAATGTCAAATATTTAAGGAGATTATTGTAGAGATGTAGAGATCATGAGATCTCATTGAACCCAAAGAAGTATATATTTGGGGTCACTAAAGGGAAGCTATTAGGCCATATCATTTCAAATTAGGGTATATCAATAGACCCTGAGAGAATGCAAGATATTCTTTAAATCCCATTGCCCAACATGAAGAAGGAGATGAAGTCATTTTTTGGCAAGATCAACTTCACTAAAAAGTTCATCTCCAGATATGCAGAGATAGTTAGACCATTGAATAGCATGCTCAATAAAGATACTAAAATTATGTGGACAAGTGAATTCTAGGAATCCTTCACCCAAATCAAAGAGGAAAGTATGCACACACTAATTTTGATCAGCCCTAATTACACATAACCCTTTTATATTGACACTTTCACTTCATAACGCTCGATCATTATTATTTTGACACAAAAAAGAGGATGGAGATGAATGACCTATTTCATTTATGAGCTCCCATTTGAGGAATGAAAAATTAAAATACACTATGATGGATAAATAGACCTTTACACTAATCAAGGCCATCAATAAATTTTTCCATTACATATTATGAGGTAAATTCTTTGTTATTGTGCTTGATCCAGCAATCAAAACCATGTTAATGCAGAATGAATTACACAAGTGAAGAGGCAATTGTATAAATATCCTTCAAGAGTTTGACCAAGAACTCTAGTCAATGAATATTGTGAGAGGATAAGGACTTAGTAAAACTATGGTCAAGTCACATCCATAAATCACTTTCCAGTAGTATAGGATTAAAGACATCACCAATGATGATTGGTATAAGGACTTAGCCCATTATCTACTTAACACTGAGTTCCTTGACCTTTTGAAATTTACATAAATAAGGTCAGTGCACTTGAAGAGTAGCCACTTTATGGTCAAGGTTGGCATGCTCTCTAGCCAAGGCATTTTTTTGAGGTGTCTTAATAGAGATGAAGTAACAAGCATGCTTAGTGATTTTCATGAAAAATATGGGACTAGGCATGGTTTAGTTGATTTTATTGCCCATTAGATATTGATAGCAAGTTATTATTTGATGCATGTTTACATGTCTAAAACTATAAAACAACTACATATAGAGAAGTAACCCAATAATGACTCTATTCCCACTAATTGAAGTTTAAATATTTACAAAGTGAGGATTAGATTTCATGGGAGTGATCAACAAGAATTCATCCATGGGACACAAATTCATTCTCATAACCAAAAACTAATGTACTCGATATACTGAGTCTCAACCACTTGAGAATTGCATGACTGATATAGTTATCCAATTTCTAAAGGAGCACATCATCACAAGGTTTGGTATGCCTTATGTACTAGTATGTGATAATGGACTCACTTTCTCCTCTAAAATTCCAAGAACGGGCATATTATTTCTAGGTAATCCTTAAATTATCTTATAATTATTATCCATGGGTAAATGGACTAATTGAGTCTACTAATAAGAATTTTATAAACATAATCAATAGGACATTGGAAAAGAATCCTAGGAGTTGGAATAATATCTTAAAATTTGCATTTTGGGCTTATAAGACTAGAACTAAAGTAGCTTTAGGCACTTCTCCTTACCACTTAGTTTATTTCCAACACCCTATTTTTCCAACTAACATAAATATGTTTACCTTTTAATTTATGATTGATTGTTTGGGAACCAATGACTAGGTAGAGGCCCACCTCTTAAACCTTATGCACTTGGATGAAAATTGTGGTGTAGCATTACTACACTTCAATAAATATTGAGGGATTATCAAATGTTAGGTTCATAAATAATCCAGATCAAAATCATTTTGGGTATCAAACCTTATCCTTATGTGGCATAAGGCTCAAGAACAAAAGGCAAACCATAGAAAATTTGATTATGTATGGCTAGGTCCCTATCTAATTTCCAAAATCTTGGATGAGAATGTTTTTCATCTAAGGTGTCTAACTAGTGAGGATATCCCATTGCCTGTTAATGTATAACTCCTCAAACTACTTCCAGGATTGAATGGGTTTGCAACACCCTATAAATACTTTCTTGTTTCTTTTTTCTTTTCTATTTACTTTTTTTCATGTCCCTTATTTTAATTTAGGTCTACTTTCATTGTTTTTTGTTTGTTTGCTTTTATTTTTGGTGTTTGGTTTAGTTGTGTGGTGTTGGTTTTTGAGTTGAACCTGCTATTTTAACCTGAGGGTTCCCTTGCTTTTTCAAAGTTTTATAAATGTCAGCTTATATGTAAATAGCATCAAATGACACTCATATGCATTAATGTGAAAATATTCATTTGAATGCTTACATAAATTACTATGTTATCCTTATATTTTTATAATATTGAAGGCCAATAATTTGAAATGGAACATGTGGATTTAGAAAAGCCTCTTTTCTTGTTTAAAGGCCATCGAATGCACTAAATGAAATATATGAAAGAATAATGTAGCACTGCTTTAATTCTAATTTGTCTTATTTGTCATGAGCTTTTTTATTTTCACTTAAACCCATGCCTTGGTCCCCAACCCTCCACAGATAGAAATAAATCAAATTCTCTTTCAAAATAAGTTGAATTAAAATATAACAATTTGAAAATTCTCCTTGAAAGGGTGATCCTAGAAACCTCCACCATAGGCTTTCTGGCCTAGTTAGAAGTGGAGCAAGGTCTTTAGAAGGGACCATAGGTATCTCTATTGGGGATAAGAACACATAAATGAAAGTATATAAATGCCCATGCCAATCCCCCCTTAAGCCAAATTGTAAAATATGTCCCCTTTCATAAGTTATTATCATTTGGGCAAATTTGATTTATTATGTGTGTATGCAAAGTAATTGAAATAATCACATAACACACACAATAATGGTCTTTAGGTGAAATTATGGCTTAGTATGTCATGTGTTGAAGTATAATGTTATGTCTTTATGTTTTTATTTTGCCTTAAATGATTACTTGCAACTAATGTTTATTTTTGAATGAGAACTTGAGATTCTTAATTCTCAAGATACTCAGGAGTTTCTCTCAATATGATTCACCATTTTTTTGTTGCTTGCACAACACACCCCATTTTTAAGATAAAAATGGGGACCCTCTTTTTCTTGACTAATCTAAATATTGCTACATCTGATCTAAATGACCTTTCATGTTACGGATTTGTTTGGGAGTGAGGATTTTGCATCTTTGTGAATGGCTAAATATTGAGTTAAGACTTTTTCAATTGTGAGCTTGGGATAATGAATTTATATTTTCTAGGTCTTAATTTATTTTATCATTTTAATAGCCCATCTATCTTTAGTCTTTTGGAGAAGACTTGATTTCTAGTTATGTCAAGCTCAGCTCAATCGATCCCTTATCCTTTGAGCTCAAGTCCATCCAACCCAACTCATTTGACTCACTTGAGTCATCTGACTCACCCAATTCATCTGAATCATCCAAGTCACTTGAGTTATTTGAGTCACCTAAAGATCTCACAATCTCTAAGCCTATCGAATCAAGTTGAGTTGACCATGTCTTAAAAATCTAAGCTCAATGCTTTAGTATTTTTTATTTATTCCAAATTTGGGCCTTGAGTCTTTTAATTCCCCCAAACCTTTCCACATGTCATCATCATATAACTTCAAAGTCTTGATCCAATCCAAAAAGATTCTAAGTCAAAAAGTTTCTAAGTCTTTTTAATACCTCTAGGCCATGAGATCATGCCACATGGCATGATCTAATAACCTAGATCGATGAAGAGTTAGTCAAAATTTTAATGGTTTTATGGCCATAAGGCACGAGAAGTCAGTATATGGTGATTCCTCAGAATCCTAAGACCATGGATGCTTAGGCAATAGTCTAAAGGTTCTAAGCCCTTGAAGGCTTAAGAAGTTACCATGTGTCAAATTTTTGAGAGCCTAAAAATTTGAGCCAATAGAAGACTCAGGCAATGGGCTACTAGTCTCATGGTCTTGATGTCCTAAGAGGCCACCATGTGGTGAATTATTAAGAACCTAGGACCATGGAGAGGAAACTTATCACAACAAAAATATAAAGGGATCAGTTTGTCTTGGTGATGCCATGTAGTGCCTTTTCATGTCCTCAGACCAAAGAGCTAGTTTGATGAGGGATTATCATGTGCCACCATGATGATGTCAGCATTCCCCTAAGATCAAATTTGATAGGCATATACTTATCACCAAACTATAAACCCTAAACCTCTAGGCTAATAAGGATGTTCCAAGTGATATTTAATGATCTTAAAATTGATTACCATTCTAAACATCAAAACAATTAAAGTCCCAAAGAGGATGTTGGATGAATAAGTGTCAAATTTCCATTGATCAAGTAGGCTTGACGGGGACATTATCTCATTTTAGATGGTTCGTTATGAATTAATTATGGATCTTTATGTTTTTAATATGTATGGAAAAGCTTATGCATGAATAAAAAATTTATTAATGTGAATTTCTATGTCTAAATAACAAAATATTTCATTTGTTTATCATATTTGATGTAAATTGGTTATGGTTCCTCTACTCATGATTCAATCATATAAATTATTTTGCCTTGTCATTTATTTAAAAGATGTATGCTTGACCATTTCATTTGATATTTTAGGGTTCATCTTTCAATCTAAGTCATTAATTTTGATGTGTGTCCTCATTAAACAGCTTTGATCCTCAGTCAAACCATAATAAAGAAAAGACAAACTCTGATTAGTGTAGTATGTAATATCGTTTGGGAATCATAAATCACATGGTAAAAGGGGATTGAATCAAGCTCTACATGTAGTAACAAAATAGACACATGAGATAGCTCTGAACTAATGAGAAAGTGATAGATTATAAATGTTGAGTGGGATGGTGGATCCCAAATTAATCAACCAATGATCAAAGATGATGGTGTGGCCTCCAACTACTAAGCATGGGCATGCCTTCATATGTATCATAAATCTTAGACACTTCAAGAGACCTTGAACTATTTTTCCTCAATCAGTAACGAATGTTTGTAACTACCCCATTAGTGGGTTGAGTTGGCAATCAAGGGAAGGGGTTGGCCCTTTCTTATATATATATTATTTTTTGATAGACTTTCTTTGGGATATAATTTTTTAAGATTAGAGGATGATGTGCTTGGCTGGATATTTATGAATTGTAATAGAGACATATAGAACCAAACATACTTTCATGCATTTTACTATTTTTTATCGATAATCTCTCCTATTCTCCTGTTTTAATATTACTAATACATAGTTATTTCCTACACTTGAATGATTATAGTCACTCAGTATTATTAATCAAAACATATATCTTGAAATTTGAAAGGTTTTTAATAGTTTAAATCCATATCTTATGCATGTATATGGTGGTCATGGTTTTTTCCTCCTATTTGGTCAGCTTTTTAGGCTCTCGCACCATCCTTGGGTTAAAGTTGTGATAAGTTTAGATCAACCAAGGATTGGTTTTAGTGGGTATGCTCAATCAGACATTGCAATAATATCTTTAGTATCATCAAGACTTTTATCTCTTTATCCCTTGTATTTTATACTTTCTTTATGATAATAGGTTAATCTAGGTTGAAATCAATCTAAATATGCATGTTAATCTTGGTTTTTAATTATGTTTATCACTCTTTAATCATTGTTGAATATATACACATGATAAATCTACATGGAAATTATTTATTTACTTATTGGGCTTATCGTAAGAAATGGTGATTCATATTTGAAGCTAGGCCCAACAAGTACTATCTATTGAATATCCTACCTCTTCCTTAATGTCTAAGTTAAAGCTATCATAGAAATTTAATTTGTTTAAAATTCTGCTTGAAATGGAATGGTCACATAAATATTACTGAGTTACCCTACATACCAAACCCTGGTAACCAAGACCTTTGGGAGGTTTATTCACATAAATCTCCTTTAAAGAGAGATGGGGCCTAATAACCCTTGCCTAAGTTGGCACCTCAAAAACCCCATCAACAAAATCTTGTGTCTTATGTAATATTGTGTGTGTGAAATTTATCCTATTCAAAAAGTTTACAATAAATATTATTTTAGTATTTCTTCTCTTGTATTTATTTATCGATAATTTTCTCCTCATTTGGTATTAGAGATAGATTTTAACTTTTTTGTCAATAGTTAGAGTTTTGTTTATCTATGATAAATTATTTTGTGATTGGGAGCTCTGAGCATGGGAATATCTTTGTGAAGGAGAATGAAAAGAATCACAAGGAAAAATATTGACAAATTTAAAGGTCAACATTTTGAGATGTGGAATCTCAAGCTAGAATGTTTTCTTATAGATAGAGATTAGTGGGTTGTTGTATCAGGAATACAACATGTGGGTATGAAGGTAGAAGATTGGTAAAAGATCAATAGGAAGGAAAAGATTTTAATCAGATAATGTAAGTTAAATTTCATTTTATTTAATGTTTTAATAGATTAAACATCTAAGGAACTATGGGAGAAGTTACAGAATTTGTATTAGATAAAGTCTCTAGTGAACAAGTTATTTCTCTTAAAGAAGTTGTATTTATTGAGAATGAATGATGGTGACTTGATGGCTAAACATCTAAAAGCCTTCAATACTATTTGGTTACATTATATTGAAAAAAAATGAATAAATAATAAAAGTGTATTACTTTACTTTATTCTTTTCTCGACTCTTGGAATAATTTATTTATGGCAACAACTAGTACTACATCAACATTAAAAATTGAATATAATATAGGAGATTTATTATAAAAATAAATGAGGTGGAATTATATTGAATATTGTCAATAAATGATGCCTTATTTTTTATAGGTCACTCACAAGAGATAAATAAAAAGAACTTGAGAAATTCAAAGCTTGTAGGTAATTTTAAAACTATAGCAAAAGATAAGAGGAAATGTTAAAACTATGGTAAAATGAGGCATTTTGAAAAATATTCTATATTTAAAAATGTTTAACTAGGTAAGTCATCTAATGATTCCCAGTATGAAAAAATAAATACCCCCAAGACTTGGGGTATCTATTATTGGCAGCATCAAACTTACATTGATGCCTTGATGCATGGTTGATTGATTTAGGTGCCTCTTTTCATATGACTCACCATATGGAGTGGTTATGTGAATATGAAAAGATAAATTGAGATGATTGCTTCTTGGGAGACATATCTACCTATAGGATTTTTGTTTGAGGGAGATTTAAGTTGATGTTCAAATATAGAAGATTTAAAACCATCTTATATGGAATCAAAAATGCATAATGTCCATAAATCAATCCTGGATCTGATGGGATAGAGCACACCTACACTTCTAATTGGGGAGAATAAAATTTTTAAGTAGGAGCATGACCAATGTGAGGATTTTCTAGACTTGATTAGGGGATCACTTGTCACAACACACTGTGTAAGGTAGGGTTTCAAATCCTATAGTCTAATGCAATTGCATAACAACCCTCAAAGAGTCTTATGATTTAATATTTCACTAATCAAATTATAATAAAATTAAATCTAATCTAGTGCACACCAAATCTTGTGGCACAAAGTGGGGGTTAAAAATAAGATAAATAAATAACTAACCTAAACATGTATTAGAAGACATATACTCACATCAATGTATATTGAATCCTAATACATGAAAGAGAAGAATACAAATGCACTATCTATCTAATCTTACAAGGAAGGAATAAAGTTAGGAATACTTACCTTTGAAGATGAACCTATCGAGCCTTAATCTCCCCCTTGGCCAAGGTGCTTCAGAAGAGATTATCATGGTATGTAAGGATAACTAAGATAAATCAGCTCTAGGCTACACAACCTATCCAATCATCCAAAAGACTTATCCACAAGATGAGATCAGAGCTTCAAAGAAAGTATTGAACCCTAAATCTGTATTCCCCAAGTAGAATGGTCAATAGGTAGATGTTTTTTCACACTTCTTTACTTAATTCTTCACTCTTCTAAAATGGTGGTAAATGACCTTATATATAGTAGTATCTTACCTTAAAATCATTCAAAAATGTCAATTGTGCTAGGTCAACCTGGTCAACCTAGCATGTTTTTTAGGCTAACTCTCTAAGTCCATGCTAGGTTGTCCAAGAGGCCAATAAACCAAAAGAGATAAAAAAAAATATGTAAATTATGTTAGGTTGACTTGGTCGACCTAGCACAATTGATAGGTCAAAAGGGTGTTAAGGAAATAAATAAAGGATAAAACATATCAAATGATAGGAATATGTAGAACTAAGAATAATAAGCTTGGGTTTAATGGTTTAAAGAGGCTAGAGTGTGGATGGTAAGTGACAAAAGGAATAACAATCTTACAAATCACTAATTACCCACCCCTTTCTCGGTGCACCCTTAAGACATGCACTCAAAGAGATTAAGACTCGACAGGTTCCTACAAGATATAAAGTGTCAGTAATCAATAATAGTTAAAAATATTATTTGTATACATATGCCCCAGCCAAAGCTCATAACGTGTCATGTAAGTGTAATACGAGATAGTACTTCGGAAGAGAACATGATAACACACAACATTGATGCTAGGTATTGTGTAGTAAGCATCAAATAAGATAAATTAAAGAAATATATTGAAAAACACATACCTTTAACTTACCTTAGTTCCATAGATAAAGAAGTAGACTATAAGAAATGAAGGTGTCCAATGTACAGTACACTAGGCGAACTCGTAGAAGTTAGTGCAAAAAATAGCCAAAAATCAAATTTTTTGGAAGATATACATATGATAGTGTTAAATAATCTCTACACCATCATGATTCTAATGCATTTTATGATTTTCAAAATGGATGAGTAGAAACAAAGATAGAGGCAAAACAAGGAATCTACCTGAAAATAAATAAAAGAATTAAGTTGTTAAAATTGGTTTTAAATAGGGAAAAAGAGATTTCATTTGGCATTTTGAATTGTAAAAGAGAGAAAATAGAGATCTGAGACCAAACAAGGCTAAGATGGTGAGGGAATGGCATGCTAGATGAGGAATACACCCATAGGCAAAATCAGGTGCACTACAGGTATGCAACTTAAGATCTCAAACTAGTTTTTAAAATTTGTATTAAATTAAGTGAATTTTTGATAAAATTTTATTTTAAGAATTTATATATATCAAAATTTAACAAACTTAGATTCTAAAGGTATAAAATAGGAAGATGGGTAATGGGTTTGAAGTGTTTAGGAAGAAAGTAAGTAAAATGCACATTCTAAGAAAAATGTAATGGGTCAGCACACATAATGCACTAGGTTAACCAAGTTGACCTAGTAGGATAAAACAGGGCAGAATCCACATGGTCGACCTAGTGTAATCTACAAGCTAAAAATCTAGGATGGAGTGAGAAACTAGTTCATAAGGGCTAGAAAGAAAACTCAATACCAAGGAGGGGAAAATAAGAGGGTTGACTTGGAATTTGAAGTTAACTAGGATACAAATAGGGAAATTTTGGTCAAACTAGGTTGCCTAAGGAACCAGAATAAACACAAAAAAAGTGTACAAAAAGCTGAAAGAGGACTAGAATGGCCCAAAATGACCAAAGGAGCGAAAGAGGGATCAACAAGGCTAGAAATAGGATAAAATGAATAAGGTAATATTAATTAGGCTTATTTTTTGTTAAAATTGTAAAAGATGATGTATAAAGAATGTATTGTGATTATACATGACATGGAGGAACTAGTACATCCTTTATTGTTTCTTGGTTGCAAAGATGGATGAGATTCTAAAGGTTGGTAGATATGTTTTGGTTACTAGATTTTTTGGATAGATTATCAAATGGAGATTGAGCTAGATTAATAGTTATGGGTCTAGGAGTTATATTTGAGATGTGCAAGATCCCCCTCAGTGTTAACTTGTTAGTCATGTTCTTGGGATGTTGGGAATGATTGACTAACACCTTCATCTGGGAGGTGGATGGGGATGTGATAAAGGTGGGTATCACACTAGAAAATGTCTATGCCATCTTCAGGTTACCCATAGTAAGAGCATTGGTGACCATAGGGATACCAAATAGCTTAGAGGAGAGGAGAGCCTTATCCATATGGGATATAGGTTCAGAGATGATATTGAGAGAATGGAGAGTTAGTATGGATGATTTGTATATATCACATATTCTAAACCTCCAAAAGGTGGTGATAGGCCTTATGACATAGTGGGTGCTTTGTTATAAGTCAGATGGCAAGGTAACATTATTCATGGTAACCTTGAGTAGGATGATTTTGAAGGAGGGAATACTATATGATATAGGGTCTATCATATGGATCAAGCTTGTACATGATCTATTTGAGATGTTGGTCAGAGGGTAGAAGACTATGGGATCAATCATACTACTAATATCATGGATATATGAGAGATATCCCATGTATCGATTGGTTGGGTTACCCCATGTGATCAATGATGGGTCACCTCAAGTGTAGAGATGGAGGGAAGACTAGGTAGCATGGGCCATGCCCCACATGCCAACACTATAATCAATGAGATGTGTAGGCATCATGTGGTAGTTGTATGGGCACATAGCAGCTACATGGGTGAGCTAGCACATAGTTGCACCAACACCAAAGAGGAGAGAGGTGATTGGACACTATACATGGCGGAGAGAGCCACATATAGTGGTATGAGTGTCAGGATAGATGGGCCTACCTCACTCAGTGACACTGAGACTAATTCCCAACCAGTGGGCTTAACATGTGAGGAAGACACAAGGGAAGAGGGGATTCAGACCATTGATAGTGAGGCTGACACTGAGGCCATCTCAAGAGTGACCATGGATTGGTCAAGCACAATAATTACTAGAAGAGGAGGCAAAGGAGGAAGAGATACCAAATGTACCACTACTATCCCCATATCAAGATGAGTATCAACCACTAAGGACATAGTGGTGATGGAGATAGGAGAGAGTGGAGACTATAAACATCCCAAATGATCCCATATATGAGCTAGAGGAAATGATAGAGAGACTACTCAGATGGAGGTTGAGATAGACACAATCCATGATAATCAGGTTTGAGTTAAGGAGGTGACCTATCGAGGAGGTACTATGAGGCCATGTAGATGGGGCCACTATAATATGGGATCATGTAGAGGATGATATCATAGAATCTAAGACATAGATAGGTATGAATATGGTTGAATTATTTCTTAAGTTTTTTTTGGTAGTAGAGATATATAGATAGATATAATGAGATATGATAGTGATATAATATCCATTTGGTGTGATTTTGTAGGAGTACCTTAGGATAAGGAGGATAAATGGGGATCCCTAGTGAGTGTATCACTCCATGACATCCTGGATGAGACTCTACATCCATATAACACCATGACACTAAAGGAAAGCGAGTTTAGATTAGTTGATAAGGTAGATACAAGTGTAGAGAGAGAAGGTATAACCACCAGTAGAGATGGGTGTAGGTAAGAGATAGGCCTAGTAGACCTTGGGAGATGAGAGAGATATGCATATAGAGATAGTGACATAGATGATGTAGGCATATACAATGATGCAAACTCAACTGACATAGCCACATACAATAACCTAAGCTGAGTTGGTGCAGGTATAGGTGCAGATAGTACACCTATAGGGATAGGTAGAGGGATTGAGATCTTAGATTGCCTCATTAAAGTGTACCATTTAGAGGAGTCAAATTTAGACCTTAGTAGGAAACATGGCTAGGCTATGAGATAGATAGGATGAAGCCCATCCCTAGTGCTGAGGCTTGGTATATGGTTTTATATGTTGTATCAAACTCATGGTGTGTGTGTGTGTGTGTGTGTGTGTGTGTGTGTGTGTGTGTGTGTCATTTATGGCTTATTGGTGTTGGTTGTGTATTTTGTCTTTATGATGGATGTGTTTGTGGATGCTTTTGGATACATTTAATCTTAGCACATGTATTTAGATTTGTTGTATATGCTATAGGAAATATATGTGGTGTGGTTTATTTTCTATCATTTTTGAGTACACATACATGGTTTAAAAATAAATAGGTGAAAAGGACTTGAAAAATATAATCAATCAAATAAATTTTACTACAGACTAGTTCAAGTTGGGAAATGTGTAATAAAAAAAATGACTAAGTATAAAGATCCAATAAAATGGAAAACAAGATGGTAAAAAGGATTTGTTTTTAAACCAATGTAAAATATTTTTGCACCAAATTAAAACAAGTAAAATCATACTAAATATCACATTGGGAAGTATGACAAACAATGCAATAAAATGGAAGGTATGTAAAAGGGCACAAATGGTAATAAAAAACAAATTGAAATTAAGTCAATCAATTATACTATTTCATGATGGTAAGTATAAAATAAAAACAAAATTTTCAAAAAAATGATCTTAAATTTATCATACTAATTCAAACTGGAAAGTATGAGAAATTCAAGAAATGGCTGAAATTTTACATGCACTCAGAAAATAAGAAAATAAAAGGCAAAATAAAAATGAAGTAAGCATAAAATATACTAAATATCAAGATGGGAAGTATGTCAATGATGTGTAACCTCATAATATATCGAATATTATCTCATATTTGACACGTAATTTTGGATGGTGACTTGATTATTAAAAAAAATTGGGAGGATCAAGTCTTATCCACGTTCTTACACTAAAACTCACAAAAGAAAAACCCAAGGGGTAACAAATCAAGATTAGTAAGAAGGATAAGGTAATGGTAAATCAAGGGTGTGGGTAATAGGATGGAAAATATGGTAATTTGTGTGGGATGTCATGTCCTATTCGTGGTCTTATAAAGTAACTCACAAATGATATTCCATGGGATGTGATCAATAAGAAAAACAATATTTCCAAAGATTAAATGTGAAGGAAAAGGAATGAAAAAGGGAGTGTAAGAAGTAGGACTTTATAATTTTATGAGAAGACCTTAGGAGGCAAGAAGCATGATAAAGACATGAAAAGACACTAAGTAACTAGTGGTCATCTATGTACAAAGGAACCCTGCTTGCTATAAACAAAAATATTTGTAGGTAAATAGGTGTGCTACTAAGATCAACTCATGATGGTAGATTGGTACAAGCAAAATTAAAATGGACCTACCTTCTCACAATGTATTTCTCACTCCTCAAGACCCCTTACAGAGCCATCGATCTACTACAAAGATTGGGTACTTGCATGAGAAAGTAGGTAGCACTAAAATATTTTTTATTCTCCTCTTCTAATCTACTGGCCTACCACACCCCAAACGACCTCAGCTCTATCATGAGGCCAAATTTGGAGTTTGAGTTTCAACTAAAAGAAGGAGATGTGCTTTGAATCGTGTCTTTTAGTGTGATTAGACTTTTAAGAATATTTAATATTTTTGCCTTTTGTTTAAATGATTTGGCTTTTAACTTTCTTTTTAATGATTTTTAAGATTCCTCCTCCATATGGATTTGGAATGACCAATCATGAGAAAGATAGTGATACACATGAATGAGATGTAAGCTAAGGTTAAAGGAAATGAAATATCCTGAGACAAAATACTGACTAGAACACTTAGGCTTGAAAATAAACATAGCATGTGATCTCAAGTCTCAACCATGTATATGCTTAGTTTGTGTAAAAAGGAAGAAGAGAAAAAAATGAGATCCAAAGGAGGACCGGTGAAAGGAAATAGTAATGAGAAATATTGCTTGTGAATGGATCACATGGTAATAAGAGATAGTAATCAAAGGGAAGAGGGTAAATATAACCAAGTCACCATGACAACTATATGTAAAAGATAAGAAAGAAAACAATCATTGAGATACAAGGGAATATTTATTAGAAAAACTCTAAAGGAAAAGAAAATAATGATAAAGGAAAAATAGCAATGATAAGGAAAATACAAGTATATGTGAAATGTAAAATGATAACATAAGTTAACTGAAGTAAAAAAAAAAGGAGAAAACATGATATAAGATAAGAAAGAATTTGACACAGTGTCAAATTATATAATCAAACTAGAAATAATATTGAAGCACATGTCCAATCCAAACATAAATGAGAAAGTACCATACATGTGCTCATAAATATTGGTAAATTTGTCTACACACATTATCTAATACATTGGATAAGTCTCTACAAATTTGAATGTGTACTATAATTAAGGTCTCATCAATCTTCATTGAATACTAGGTAAATACTTATTTTTTGATCTCCTCAACTGAAAAATTAGGGATGCTCAAAGCATCATGCTGAGGAGGAAAGGCAAATTTTGATCAGGAAAATGTGTGGAAATAGGATTTATAAGAGAAGAAGGAATCATAAGTGGAGAAGAATCCACATGTGAAGGACTCATCAATGGATAAGTATCGATAGGTGACGGAAGCTCCACAGGTGAAGGAATCATGGGTGGAGGTATAGAAGGTGGTGAAGGGACCATAGGAGGTTATGGAACCATTGGAGGTAGAGCCATGGGAGAAGAAGGAGGATCCTTCTTGTGATAATGACCAATGGGAGGAATGGCAGAAGGTCCAAGGATGGATACAAGGTGATCCTTAAGATGGTTTTGGATAATGTAGTAATGATCAGTGTGATGCATGCCACATAGGTGCCATAGACAATATACCTCACCATACTTAGGTAAATATTCAGGAAGTACCTTCAAGGGAGGTATGGCTTTGTCAAATGATGGGGAAGAAGGATGCAAGGTATCAAGGTATTGTTACAACTTGTAACAATGGGTGGAAGAGTGGTAATTTGTTCCATAGAAGTAATATATACGATTTTGAGTGGTTTTAGGAGCACTCATGAAAAGAGGTGAAATAATAAAGGAAGAAATTGAAGAGGACTCATCGGCCCATTTTGTGGGCAAAGGAGCCATCTTAGGCAGTGAAATCAAACCATCATCAATGGAGGGTGATGATGGGGAAGGAGTGGAAATAGGATCAATAGGAAGAGCACTAGGATGAGAAATAAGAAGAGGCTAAACAATAGTAGGAAAGGAAATAGGTTCAATGACAATGGAAAAAGGAACAGGGTTAACTATAGTTGGACCTACTGAAGGAGGGGTGGGATTTTTAGAAGGTCTAAGGAGGACTTCTCTAGGTGTGGAAAAGTGATAATGTCCATTCATAGCATGATCCTAAGTGGCTCCTCATAAATTGGAGGTATCGACACCATTTCTACCCTATGATAAAGAGGAAAAATGCAAGAATCAAGAACTATAAATGAAAGAGAATGATGAGATGCATGAAAAGACTCAAGTAAAGAACATTGGTAATAAATAATCTTGGCATCATAGGCCTAGACAAGGCCACCTAAAATAGGATCATCTAAAGAATAGCCATCATCATAATCTGGAGTCTGCATATCGATGACACAGGTCGAGATGACCTTGTCATTAGAAGAAGCTTGGTTAATAGAGTACCTAGTATTGGCTAAGACTATGAGAAGTCATCATAAGAAGGAAGCTGTGAGATGAGACAATAAATTAGAAGTTTTGATATTTAAGTTAATCTCATTGGGCTCATCATCATCATCAAAGTCTAAAAGGTTGGGAGGAATTTTATTGATGAGATCAAGATGCCCATTATAACCTCTGGTTGAGTTGATAGGAAAGTTGAGATGCTATGACTCACAAAATGGAACACTAAGCAAAGGCTCAAGAGTAGGAATCTTAGAGACACCATGATCTTAAAATTATTCAAAATTATAAGGGTTAGTATCTCTTTAAATTCTATAAATGGCTCCATTGTGAGGAAATTTTATGCATTAGCAAGTGGAAGATGCAACAGTGCGCATACGATGAGTCTATGGTCTACCAAGAAAGATATTATATTAAAGGAGAAAGTTGAAAATCATCACCTTTACACAAATAGTGATAGGTGGGATGGTAATGGTAAGCCACACACACCCTAAGGGAGGTATTTGCCTTTTATCATATCTTCAGCATGTGTTACATGTAAACTTGATATTATATTCAAAATACCCAAGAGTCTCAATGAATTCAAGGGAAGAAAAATAGGTGTTAAAACCCTCATCTATCAAAGCTCACTTAACTTGGATATCACCTATCTGGAAGCTAATAAATAATGAAGGATCATCTATACAAAGTATAATCTCATCTAGAATCATAGATGAGATAGTAAATTGTAAATAAAAGGAAGTGTTTATAGTTTCATCAATGTTAATTGACATCTCTTCACATTATTGTAATATACTATCCTCAAATCCAGATAAAGTATCCTCCCATCCTACTAGAGGAGGGTGAGGGATATTCATTTTGAATAAGAGTTGCATAAGGTGGTTTCTATGATGTGTAGAAGTCCTCATGAGTTCAAGGAAAGGTATCTGAGATGGAATATTAGTAAGTTCCTCAATGGTATCCCACTCATCATAGCCCATAACAAGATTGTTAGATATAGTTGTGTAATGATTAAGAATATCTTTTTAACGTGGATCTGAAGAGCATTGAAATTTATGTCGATAGGAATGAGAAGGTTGAGAAGAAGGTTGTAAATTATTTGGTGATGAAGAAGTAGTTGGTTTACATTGATCTTGAAGTTTGGAAGAAGTGTTAGTAGAAATTAAATTGTTATTAGTATCAGAAGATGATGGGAGATAAGTAGTAATAGCATGAGATGTGTCATCCAAGAGAGAATCATAAATTGGATCATCAAAATAAATAAGATCTTCTTGTCCCAACTCATTTAAATGAGTTGGAAAACAATCCTGGATAACATGATATGTCTTATGGGAAGGAGGAGTGTAGATAGGTTGTGAGTCAATGAAAGCCATCACTCTTCATATATTGGTCGTGCTAACCACATTATATTCAAAATTTGGTTCAACAAGACTTTCAATGTTATTGGTGGAAGAAGTGGGCTTATCTTGACTTTATTATATTGGTTGATGATTAGGCAAGGGGTCTTTATAGATAGCTAAATGAGTGTTTGATTGATTTAAGGATTGAGTTTTATCATGTGATTATTAGTCTTTGAAATAAATCTCATAGGCTTATTGATGCTTATGGATAATATAATCATGATCAAAATTTGGGCCAAGAACAAAGTCCATTGATAAATTGTGGAGTTGTCTACAAGTCTTATGAGATTGGCCCTAACTAGCATGAAACCAATAAAACTTATTAGGATCATACCATGATTTCATAGGTCAAGTAGGGTCAAGATATCATAGAAGAGGCTTGGGTATATGTTTAAGTAATTAAGTTGAGGATAAAGGTTTATGGGCATTAATGTTATTTGTTGAGAAATGAGGATTAGTGTATTATTGAGGAGTAGGTTTTCAAGAAGGGGTAGGAACGATACCTTGCACATTATGAATGGTATCAAATGAATCAATAACACCATCATTGGTAATATTGTGGTTTTTTTTCTTTACTAATATGCAACGGTTAGTGGAAGGTTGGGGTGGCTTGAATTGATGCATGAAGAAATATTGTCTTTTGGCTTGATCAATAGCTTCCTCCAAGGTAAATGGAAAAAGGGTATGAACTTGATATTGTAATTTTAGAAATAAATAATTTGTAAAGAGATGATAGAGGATATCATATACTATGTTATGTTCACATTTATTTGACAAAGTCTTCCATCTCTTGACAAAGGCTTAGGAAGTTTCATTTTCATTTTGTTTGCAATTGATGAAATGGGCCAAAGTGTTCTAAGGAAGATCGTTAGTTTGAAATTCTTGTACTAAAGCATTTACTAAGTATTAAAAACTATTGATAGAGTGTGTTCTAAGTTGATTATACCAATCTATGACATCACCCGTGAGGGTTTTGGCTAAGGATTTGGCAATGGCAAAGGTATTTAACTTGACCCATTCCTTCTAAAGATTTACAATTTTTTTAAGTTGAAGATTAAGATCAGTTGATCTATTGTAATAAATGGTAGGTGTTATACCTCTAATGTCAATCTTATCAATTTGGATGGTAAGAGGTTCATTTTATAAATGTTTGATGGATTTATTGACTAATGGAGGTTGAGGAATGAGATTAACTTGAGAATCTCAAAGAGGAGGAGGAAAACTTTGGTCAAGTGTGCCCCAAGTCATTAGTTGAGGATTAGATTGAAGATTAAGAAGGTGGTTTTGCATTCACATCATTTGATTCATATGATGAGCTTGGAATGTGTTCATTTGATTGAGAGTTTGTAACAATAGTTGATGAGTTTGATTAGTGTTATTAGAATAAGTAATATTGGTTTTTGTGTCAGTGCTAATGGTTTGAGTACCATTATTAGTGTTGATATGAACTTGAGAAGAGCTATGAGAATTTGAGGCATTAGTGGGAAAAATTTCTTGTGAATCAAAAGATGGACTAGTAAATGGTTGAGAGGAATAAGCACTAGAAGTATGAGGGCCTTGTGTACCAAATGATGAACTAGTGGAAGGATTAAGTGTTATCACTTGAATATGCACCCCTTGAGGAGATGACAAGTCTCTCCTTGATCAAGTGGCACAATGGAACCACCTCAGGGCTGTGGGTGACCCAAATTTGAAGTAGATCTCTAGATTAGGGATAGTTCCCTTGATGTACCACTATAGATCAAACCTACTATTAAATTTTGGGGGGGTGAAAAATGATAAGGATAAATAAATAAATAAATCTAACCTAGGTAATGTGATACACCAAATATATAGTCTACTCACACCACTTAAAATTCACTTGAAACCAAAGAGAATCCCACACATAAACTTCATCCAGTTAAATACTCCTCTTCTACATCAATTTTTCAAGTATGGGGTCTTAAAAAGAGATTAGGATAGGAGGACTTAGACAATAGGTCATATAGAAACAATAATGAATGATATAATCACTATACCTTAAATCAAAATTAGACACTTATTGTTGACCTAAAAAATATAGATTTCAATCCACACAAGTCACTAGGTAGAATAACATGTGAAGGTAAGAAAAATACTCTTGCACAAGACCAATAACCATAACATGCACTTAGTGAAATCTTGAATGAGGTAAAACAGAATTATTTATTAGTTAAAGGTAAAAATTTGGTAGGAATTCACCATACCTAGGTGGAGAGATCTATATAACACCTAAAAAGGCTAGAATTTATAGCAATTATGAGAGGAGAGAGAGAAGGTGAATCTCAAGAGTCACTAAGACACTTTTCAAGCAAGGAAAATGAGTTACAATATCATTTAATCTATAATGAAACAAGTCCTATAGGGAAAATAAGGATAAATGTCCCTCCAATTGTCTAACTCCTCTATATTTGGCATAGATACTCTTTGTTCACACATGAAACTACACTCATGATTGCCTTCACAAAACTACCTCATCACTAAGTACGGTCAAGTATAATGATTGATTTGAAGGGAAGGGGTTATTAACAAGCCTTTACATACATTTTAATCATCCCTAATCATCCACATTCTCTTGACCATGAGAAATCATTCATGATAGTCATAAATAACTCCTTTTCATGCACCTCTCACACTTGGCATTCAAAATCCTTACAATTATGTAATCTAATCCATGCACAAGGAGGAATGACACATGTTAGGAGTGTCCAAGTCATTAGGTTCATCAATAAAGCCTTAAAATTCTTTCTAATTGGAGTTTCACCATTTTTACTAAGTGTTCATTGTGCATTCACTATGAATGGCTAGGATGAGGAAGATAGTAGGCACACTTTGGAGATTAAATAACTCAATATATGGACATGATGACTTATAATAAGTCATAATCTCTCTCTCAAAGGTGGTTTTATCTCTTGAAAGCTCTCCATGCCCAAAAAACACACAAATGTATCAAGAAAAGCCTTATTGTACCTATTTTGTATAGTTTTAGTATAACTCAATCACATGGAACAAGGGCCTAGAGAGTCTTCTACAACTCCAAGTTGGTTTCATGGTCACTTATCCCATTTTGATTCTCCATTTTCCTTCTTTTCTCCATCAAGTCCTTAAGGAGGGTTTTTAGTCTTTTCAAGTTTTAAGAATTGTTCATAGAGTTGCCAAATTGAATCTAAGAATTAATTATTCTGAGATCATCTTATGGATACTCCCTAACACCTCCAAACATATTATTCCACCATGCAAAGTATTATGAAATTTTTAAGCATCTCAAGATGGTCAATCATGCCTCTTCCATGCATTTTATAGGGTCTGAGTATCATCAAACCAAGAAATGGATTCCTGATGAAATTTTATACAAATTTAAGGTTCAATCACCTTTTTTATATCCCAAATAACATTTCTCACATGTTCAAAATACCCATTTAATTTAAAAATGATGATGGACTACTTCTAGGTACTAGGCCTAGACTAGGTCTAGTAAGCCTTACCTACAACTTTAGGTCAACATGACCCTAAAGTGGATTCACCTACCTTATAATGGATCAAAAACATCATTCATACTCCCATATACATTATCTCAAGCATTATAATGCTTTTAAAATGCTATAATTGGAAATGACCCCGTATTTGGAGTTAGGTTTTCACTTTGTCTAACTAAGTCTGCCTATAAACCTTGTTGCATAGAGTAACATATTTGGTTTCAATATTAATATATTATTTTACCATGTGTTATTATTCATTTTTTATCTTCACTAATCATCTTGAAGGGTGTTCAAAACTTCTAGTTCATGTTTTTAGCCCTTACTCCAAAATTGTAGGCTTTGTGCAAAGGGAAAAGTGCCCTACCTCTGACATAGAATAGAGGCATGTTATCCTATTTTTCATCAAATTTAGATATTTTATGGATTTTTAAATCCCAATTATGTTTTATACAAAATTTTATCTCCTCGTGATGAGTTTACACCCCTTAATTTTCTCAATTTTTTAGGCAGACATTTCAAGGAAACTCCCTGTAGGGTTTGTGGAAGTGGACTGTGTATGTCCAAATTGGATTCAAATTTGCTTGGTTTCCACTATATAGAGTTTTTAAATAATAAAATTACTCTGATATATAATTTTAAAATTTCATTCATCACTTTAACCCCTCCCTTGTTCATCATATGCATGTTGAGAACATCACATTGGGATCTCTAACACAAGACTGAGATACCCCTGCTTGGCGACTCCTGTAGGTCATTCATTAATTTAAAACTTAAAAAACAATGTTTTAAACCTATTCATTTATACTCCATCATATCTCACACTTTATTATACCCATTTCCTTCGTTCCATTTTTTGGAAGCATCTATATATATCCTTTCCTTTAGGTCATTACCTGTTGACTGTGTTCTTTTTGAAAGGCCCCTACCTGAAAGTGTTTGTATGAAATAGGCCTTAATTACAATGGTTTAAAAATAATTTAAAGATTTATATGGTCATATATCATTTATTTAAACTATCATTCACCCTATGTATGGCTTAAACCATCCTCATGACACCTGTCTCAGCTAATTATTTGCTTCCTCTTGGAGATACTCTTGTTTTTACCCCTATTGGTGACTTTAGCCCATTTATATATTGTTGATGATTTTAAACACTCCCCTTGAACCCTATAAACTATATAAGGTATTTATATTTCCCTATATTCAACTTTAAAGTGTCAAATCACTATCAAACACATGTTTATGGCTCATTTTCATGTACCCTACTGTAGGTTACCCTATCTCAGTGTATAAACTACTAGGTCAGTTAGAGAGTGCAAATCACTTTCAATGCTCCCTATACTTGTTTTATATGATGAGTATATGATATTTAGTTTACCTAGATCATCTCACTTTTCTAGTATATATTAAGACCATTTTATTTCTTTAAATAACTTGTTAGCTCATACAATTGTAGAGATCAATGATGGTATTTTGTGTGTTTGAGAGCACTTTTAGACCTTTAGAATACCTTTCTCCACTTGACATAATCCCTTAAATCTTAGTACACTAATTATCCATTCTAGGACTATAAGGATAATGAAAAATAAGTGACCAAATTTCAATTTGATACTGCTACAAAATCATTCTAAAAGAGCTAGGGGCTCTGTTTTGACAAAAAAGAGATCAGGGTCCTCAGCTTCAGTCTTATCATTTTTAAAGATATCCTTCATCCTTCACTTATAAATTCACCCTTATAAACAATTTTACCATGTTATTCCATAATATCAAGGAAAATTAATATTTCCTTAAGTGTCTTAAGGTCACTAAATGACTTCCATATTCTCTGCTCAGACCACCTAAAGGTATGCATCTAACTGTGTGTAGACAAGGAGGATAGAATTGAGCAAGAAAAGTTTGTTAAAAGCCTTAGAATAACCCAAATGGATTTTTCAACCCTCAAATGGATGACCTACACCAATATAAATTTGAAATCAACTTCAAACACCCTCCTCCACATGGAAATCACCTGCCTATAGGTTAAAAGAGCAAATAGAGAAGGAAAATGTGGACAATGTATAAAATTAGGCCTCATGGGCAGGCCTATCTCTTTTATCAATACTTCAAGGGTTAATTTCCATCATGATAATATTTAAAACATTTTCTAAAACTCATACTCAACATGATATTTCCCTATACTGATAGTTATAATGTACTCTTATGGCTACCTAGCTGAAACAAGTCTAGATGTGAGTTCTTGAGACCTTTAAAAGCCAAGAGAACAATGGGAAACCTAATTATAGGCCATAAGAAACAACAAAATGTGTCAAAACCAAAAAAAATATTCTAAAACAATCTCAAAAATGCAACCTTCATGGATGTGAGTGCATAAAATCTGCCTAATTTCTTAGCAATGGTTCATAAAGGAGGAACCATGAAACTAAAACTTCTTGCCATGGATTTGAAGTAGACTTAGACCCCTTTTAACCCCCAAGATCACTCCTCCCAAATTCACCTGTATGACTCGTAACAAGCATGCAAAGGTGACTCTCCTTGGCTTGCAAAAGTGAGAGAGAAGAAATAAAAGCAAAATTTGATCCATCTGACATTTTTTATGTAAACTAGGTGTGGTAAAGAGCTTAGGGAGGTGAAGAGGTATATTCCCATGTTTTTATATAAAGGTGGACTTCCAAAGTCCATGTAAGTGCCATTAATGGGAAATGTTTTAGGATTTTTCCCTATTTTCATTCATGAAATTATTTCTTGAACTAACTTTGACTACATCCTAACATGTTCTAACCTCTTCCACATTTAAATCCAACTTTGTGACAAATATGTTTCCTTTGAAAGTTTGTATAAGTCATTAAATGAGCTAAAAATGTGACCAAAATGCCCTTTTAGACTATGAAACATAACAAAGGATCAATTTATGACTTATGAACACTTTAAAACACATAAATGATCACATTAGAATATTTCTAAAATAATTTGGGCTTTTAACCATGTTTGACCAGAGTTGACTTTGGTTGACTAGATTAGTACAAAGAAGCTAAGCTTAAACCAAGGCTAGAACAAGGATAGGTGAGATATATAGAACAACATGAGACCCCATAAGACATGTGGAAACCTTATAAAATTTTAAAAATGTAGGGGTTGACCCAATTTAACTAAAATTCAAATTTGTCAACACTTTTGGTAATTCCTAAGGGTAACATGCTTGCCTATGTTAAGGACCAATAGCTTTATCACATCCATTGGGAAAAGGGAGTTAGATGCACTTTGAAATAATAGCATCAAACCCTGACTTCACTGATAAGATAGTTGATTGACCTCAAAACACACAAAGGAAAGATAACACACACCAAGACCAAGGAAACACACAAAATAAAGGCACACTTGTGCTACTAATTACTTAGGGAAAAAAGACACAATAACAAGAAAACTAATTATGTATGTCTAACCAAACATACCTCCCTTCTTGGATCAAAATTAAATTACCTTGAATCTCCTTCCTCACTAGATGAATGAGGGTGCCAATCATTCTTCATTTTGGATGTAGTACTAGATGACCCATGCTTCTTTTTTGTTCCTTGGCTTGGCATGTCCTTTGATGGAATCATCTCAAATAATTCTCTAATTTATATGAATTATTATTGATCTTGAAAACATGCTTCATACTATTGTCCCTTTATCTCACCATCGTATATTTACATATCTATACATGGGACAACTTGTAGAGCATTTATGTCTTCTTGAAAGGTCTCATTGTTCTTCTCTTTTATTAATATTTCTTCAAAACCTTCAAGAAGTGTTGTGTTATATCACTCTAGTAATGTTTCTTATTCAAACTCCTTGTTGATTTTTGTAGGAGCAACTTCACATGTGGTTCTAGGTCCAATCTTAAAACCATCTTCAATAACCCCATAGTCATCATAGATTGCTCTATCATGATTTAGACTATCTTGATGGTGATACATCTCAACACATACTTGATCCTTAATAGCTTGGGTTTGTGTTCCTAGGATTCTTGCCTTCTCACTATATTCATAATCTTTGAACATTTTCACAAAGTATGCCACATATCTTCTCCTTGAAACAATCCATCTTGTTTATCATGTCTTATAGTCAGCTCCAAAGGAATTGTAGGCTCCTTGGGGCTTTCAACATCATTACAAGTGTCTTAAAATCTCTTCCACAAGTCATCATCTTCTTTTTGATTATCATCATGAAGGTGAAAAATAAGAGAAACTTCTTCCTCTTTGGAATCCAAAAGAACCTCTTTCAAGGCTCCTTCTTCAACACAAAGAATGTCATCTTCAATATCATCACAATCTAAATAATCCTCACAAGAAGACAGATCCTTTTTATCCTCAACCCATTCTAAAATTTCAATCTCCTTCTCCCTCTTAATGATGCCCATAATAGGCATCTCAAAAATAGGAACTTCATCCCAAGAAGGCTTCCAAGAATTAATGTATTCCTCACCATTAGGATGGAAGAATGGATTAGCTAGAAGAGGTGGAAAGATGGGTTCAATGACTTCATTGGCTTCAAGCTTCCCTTGAATATATGAGAGATTATGCACTTTGAGTTCCAACTCCTCAATTATTTTGGCAAGGTTTTCTTGGAATATCTTCTCTTAGGGGGAAATAGGATCTTCATTATGAAAGTAGGAGGAAGTTGAGATGAAGGGGAAAATGCTCCTTGAGGAAGGGTGGGAGGGAGTTGAGTAAATTTAGTCTTCTTTTCACTTCCAACTTCTCAACATAGACATCCTTTTTATTTATTTCCACAAGCTGCCACTCCTTCCTTCCATCTTAGAAAACTAGAATTAGAATATTCTTCATGAGTTTAAGATACAAAGGAGGAGTAAATGATAGGCTTAGTAAGCTTGGGGTTTCCTTGGGCTTAGCATCTTATCTCCCACTTGGGAAAGTAGGCTTAAGAACCTCATTTTTGGTTGCCATGATGGATTATGTCAAATGTTTGTTTGCCAACTCAATATCCTTGTCAAAATGGGCCTCCAAAATTCTTCTCTTAAAATCTTCTCTAATCAGGGTGTGTGATGGATCAACTTTCTCAATAACGGTGTCCTCTTTCCTTTGGCTGCTCTTTTGGATGGACCTCCAAGAAGGGAAACTTTGGGGAATGCATGAAGGACTTGGGGCATTTTTAAGCATGATTGGATTAGGATTTTGAATGGGTATAATTGACATAGATTAAGGTTGATGTGGGGTGTATTGGAGATACCAAGACTAAGTTGGTTCATGAGCTTTCAACCTCTCTTCTATGTGGAAAATTAGACCACAAACATCAATCATTTCACTCCTAAGGCACTATCAATTAGATTTTTTAATGGACATCCATTCTCTCTTGACTAGCTATAGAGCATCCCTCACACTTTTGATACAATCACTAGGGATGGCTTGACCACAACCATTTATATTATTAAGGTCAAGCATATTTTCTTTATAGCTAATGAGAGTCTTCTTGAAACTTGAAATGGATTGACTTGAAGAGACTAGGTGAACTAGGTGAAACATAAGCTTGGGAGGGCTAACTACAAGACTGACGTAAATCATAGCAAGGTTGATAGGACTAATAAGGATCATGACAAGATTGGCTAAGGACTTTTTCATATTGATATAGGATAGGAAAAGCTAGATATATCTCACCAACTTATGTTAAGACAAAGTAAACATCAAAATAAACCATGAATAATTTATGATAAGACCATAGAACAAGAAAATAGGCTAAAATAGAGTAACTAGATTGCTTGACCAGTAGATTAATGTTTGGAGTCACCATTGGTGCTTATTGGAATTACCTCTAAAGGCTGGTATCTTGAGGAGAACACCAAAACTCCTTAAGGAATGGACTATTCAGTCCCATTGAGCATGCCAAAAAAAATTGTCACTTGAACTTTCACCCCTTGAGGAGATAAAAAGTCTCTCCTCATTCAAGTGGAATAATGGAACCACCTCAGGGCTGTGGGTGACCCAAATTTGAATTGGATCTCTAGATTAGGGCTAGTTCCCTTGATGTACCACTATAGATCAAACCTAATATTAACTTTTGGGGGGCTAAAAAGGGAGAAGGATAAGTAAAAATAAAGATAACCTAGGGGAGGTGATACACCAATATATAGTCTGCTCACACCACTTACAATGCACTTGAAACTAAAGAGAATCCCACACATACACTTCATTCAATTAAACACTCTTGTTCTACATCATTATTTCAAGCATCAAGTCTTGAAGAGAGATTAGGATAGAATGACTTAGACAATAGGTATTATAGAAACACTAATGAATGAGCTACTCACTATACTAGTAATCCACATTAGACACTTCTTGTTGACCTAAAAAAGAGAGCTTTGAATCCACATAAGGCACTAGGAAGAGTAACATGTGAAGGTAAGCAAAACACACTTGTACAAGACCAAAAACCATAACATGCACTTCATGAAATATTGAATGAGGTAAAATAGCATTACTTATTAGTTCAAGGTAAAATTTTGGTAGGGCTTTGCCATACCCAGGTGGAGAGATCCATATAATAGCCAAAAAGGCTATAATTTATAGCAATTATGAGAGGAGAGAGAGAAGGTAAAGCTCAACAGGCACTAAGACACTTGTCAAGCAAGGAGAATGATTTATAATATCATTAAATCCATAATGAAATAGGTCTTTCAATGAAAATAATGACAAATGTCCCTCTAACTTGTCTAACTCCTCCATATGTGGTGTAGATATTTTTTATTTGCACATGAAACTACCCTCATGATTTTCCTTCACAAAACTGCCTCATCATTGAGTAGGGTTAGGTCTGATGATTGATTTTAAGGGGAAGGATTACTAACAAGCCTATACATGCATTTGAATGGTCCCTAATCATCCACATTCTCTTGACCATGAGCAATCATTCATGATAGTCATAAATAACTCCTTTTCATGTACCTCTCACACTTGGCATTCAAAATCCTTTTAATTATACAATATGATCCATGCACAAGGAGAAATGAACATGTCAAGAGTGTCAATGTCATCAAGTTCATCAATCAATCCTTAAAAGGCTTCCCAATTAGAGTTTCACCACTTTCACTAAGTGTTCACTACTCATTCACTATGACTAGATATGATGTGGAAGATGGTAGGCACACATGGGAGATTAGATAAATCAATCTATGGACATTATGACTTATAATAAGTCCTAATCTCTCTCCCAAAGGTGGTTTCATCTTTTGAAAGTTTTCCATTCCTATAAAACACACAAATATGTCAAGAAAGGCCCTATTGTACCTCTTTTGTATAGGTGTAGTACAACTAAGTCACATGAAATAGGGGCCTAGAGAGTCTTAAAAAACTCCAATTTGGTTTCACAGTCACTTATCCCATTTGGATGCTCTATTTTCCTTCTTTTATCCATTTGGTCCTTAAGGAGGGTTTTGTGGAGGTTTCTAGTCTTTTCAAGTCTCAGGCATTGTTCATAGAGTTGACACATTTAAGCTCTGAATTAATTCCTCTGAGATCATCTTATGGACTCTCCATAACACCTCCAAACACCTTATTCTACCATTCAAAGTATTATGAAAGTTCTAAGCATCTCAAGATGGTCACTCGTGCCTCTTCCATGCATTCTATAGGGTCTGAGTATCTTCAAGCCAAGAAATGGCTTCCTGATGAAATTTTATACAAATTTAAGGTTAAATAACATTTTTTATATCCAAATTAACATGTCCCACATGTTTTCAATTCCCATTTAATCCAAAAATGATGATGAATTACTTCTCGGTACTAAGCCTAGACTAGGTCTAGTAAGCCTTACCTACAACTTTGGCTCAACCTAACCCTCAAGTGGATTCCCCTACATTTTTATTGTTAAAAAACTTCATTAATACTCTAATGTACATGATATCAATCATTATAATGCTTCTCAAATGCTATAATTGGAAATGACCCCCTATTTGGAGTTAGGCTTGCACTTTATCTAACTAGGTCTCCCTAAAAACCTTATTACATAGAGTAACATGTTTGGTTTCAAGCCTCCTATATTGTTTTCCCATGTGTTATTATGTATTTTTAAACTTAACCAATCATCTTGAATGGTTTTTATACCTTTTGGTTGATGTTTTTATCCCTTACTCCAAAACTATAGGCTTTGTGCAAAGGGAAAAATGACCTACCTCTAAGACAAAATAGAGGTAATTTATCCTATTTGGTCATTAAATTTATCTATTATATGGGATTATAAAACTCCAAATGATGATCTATACCAAATTTTAGCTCCTGGTGATGATTTTATACCCCTTAACTTGCTCAATTTCTTAGGCAGACTTTTCAAGGAAACTGCCTATACGGTTTGTGGAAGTGGACTATGTATGTCCAAATTGGATTAAAATTTTCTTGGTTTCCACTATATATATTTTTTTTAAACTACCATGGCCTTGATATATAATTTTAAAATTCCATTCATCACTTTAACCCCAACCTTGTTCATCATATGCATGTTGTGAACATCACATTGGGCTCTCTAACACAAGACTGAGATACCCCTATTTGGTGACTCTTATATGTCATTCATTCATTTAAACCTTGAAAAAATAATTGTTTAAACCTCTCTATGGCTCTTACATACTATCTCACACTTTATTATACCCATTTCCTTCATTCCATTTTTTGGAAGCATCTATATATATCCTTTCCTTTAGGTCACTGCCTACTAATTGTGTTATTGTTGAAAGGCCCTTGCCTGAAGGTGTTTGTATGAAATAAGCCCTGATCACAATGGTTTAAATATAATTTGAATATTTATATGTTCATATAATTTATTGAAACTATATATTACCCTATGTATGGTTTAAACTATCCTCATGACACCTATCTCGGCTGATTGTTTGCTTCCTCTTAAAGATACTCTTGCTTTTGCCCCTATAGGTGACTTTTGCCCATTTATATCTTGTTGATGATGTTAAACACTCCCATTGAACACTATAAACTCTATAAGGTATTAATGTTTCATTTTATTCACCTTTAAAGTGTCAAATCACTATCAAACACATGTTTATGGCTCATTTTCACCTACCCTGTTGTAGGTTACCATGTCTCAGTGTATGAACTGCTATGTCATTTAGAGAGTGAAAATCAAATTCAATTCTCCCTCTACATGTTTTATATGATCAGTATGTTACATTTAGTTTACCTAGATCATATCACTTTTCTAGTATATACTGAGACCATTTTATTTCTTTAAACAACCAGTTAGCTCATATAATTGTAGAGATCACTAATGGATTTTATTATGTGTGAGAGCACTTTTAAACGTCTAGAATACCTTTCTCCACATGAAATTATCTGTTAAAAATTTTTACACTCATTATCCATGACAATTAATATAAGGATAATTAAAAATAATTTACCAAAGGTCAATATGACACTGCTACAGAATCATCCTAAAAGAGTTAGGGGCTTTATTTTGACAAAAAAGAGATCAGGGTCCTGAGCTTCAGTTTTATTATTTTTGAAGATATCATTCATCCTTCACTTGTAAATTCACCCTTATAAAAAATTTTACCATGTTATTCCATAATATAAATAAAAATTAATATTTCCTTAAGTGTCTCAAGGTCACTAAATGACTTCCATATTCTCTACTCAGACCACCTGAAGGTATGCATTGGATTGTGTGTAGATAGGGGGATGAAATTGAGCAAGAAAAGTTTGTTAAAAGCCTTATAAATCCCATAATGGATTTTTTAACCCTAAAATGGATGACCTACATCAATATCACTTTGAAATCAACTTCAAACACCCTCCTCCATGTGGAAATCACCTACCTGTAGGTGAAAAGAGTAAACAAAGAAGGAAAATGCGAACAATGTGTAAAATTAGGCCTAATGGGTAGGCCTATCTATTTTATAAATCCTTTAAGTGATGATTTCCATAATTTAAATATTGAAACCATTTTATAAAACTCATACTCAATGTGATATTTCCCTATACTGATATTTGTAATGTACTCTCATGGCTACCTAGTTGAAACAAGTCTAGATGAGACTCCTTTAGTTCTTGAGACCTCCAAAAGAAAAGAGAAAAATTGGAAACCTATTAATAGGCCTTGAGAAACATAATAAATAACCAAATTTTCAAAACCAAACAAAATATTCTGAAACAAGCTCAAAAAGGGACCCCTTATGGACGTGACTGCATAAAAAGCTACTTGGCTTCTTACCAATGGTTCATAAAGGACGAACCATAAAACTAAAACTTATTAACATGGATTTGAAGTAGACTCATACCCCTTTCAACTCCCAAGATCACTCCTCCCAACTTCACCTATACGACTTGTACCAAGCATGCAAAGTTGACTCTGCTTGGCTTGCAAAAGTAAGAGAGAAGAAACAGAAGCAAAATTTGATCCATCTAACCTTTTTTACATAAAATAAGAATTTTTAAGACTTTAAGTAGGTGAAGAGTTATATTCACACATTTTTAGTTAAAGGTGGACTTCCCAAGTCTGTACAGGTGCCATTAACGGATAGTTTTTTAAGAGTTTTCCCTATTTTCATGCATAAAATTACTTCTTGAATTGACTCTGACTATAATTAGAGGTTATAGATGGTGGAAGGATCCTTCCCTCTATGTTGAGTGAATTTTGTGATAAATAAAATCATTTTAGGAGTACACTCTAACTCAAGTTGATCCTCTATGATAAGAAGAGGGTTTTGCTACAAAGGGGTATGAGGAGGGGTCCCATAGTTCATCATGTGGGTTGTAATATGAACATTACTAGCATTAATTAAAGGAACCCTAATTTTTCTATAGGAGACCCTATTAGGATTGGTGAATTATATCATGTTTATTGGCTAAACTTTACTATTGTCACCAAAAATAAATTCCATGATGAAATAAAGAGGAAGCAAGATGAGAAATCAAAGAATCAAAAAGTGAATGAAATAGTACTAGGTCAACCTAGTCGACCTAGTGCAAAAATAGGGACCATAAAACTGTATAGGGTCCATAGGGTCAACGTAGTTCAGTGATTAGTGACTAGCAAAAAGAGGAAAAAATGTTGTAAATAGTACTAGGTTGACCTAGCACAGTGTATAGAGGTTGAAAAAAACATAGGGTTGATAGGGTTGACCTAGTACAACAAACAGGGAAGAAAAAAAGTGGATAACAAGTTATGAATTAAATCAAGATAATTGTAAGTAATGTAAAAAAGTAGTAAGTACTGAAAGGAAAATAAACAATCAATTGAATTGATGTTAGCTAATCCAATTGATGCATATAAAGCAAAATCTTGCACTAATGTTAGCTAATGCAAGCTTTTGCAAACACAATTGAACAAATAAAAAGAAGATAAATTTAAATTAGAGCTAGCTACTTGGTCAACTTAGAAGGTTGATTAGATTATTAAGAATGATTTTAAATGTAAAGGGAGATTTGCTATAAGCAAGGTACTAGATAGCAATCTAAGGATAGTTTTAGGTAAGTTTAGGATGAAAGGAACTATAGTGGCAATGATATAGGCTTGTTATTGAGGCCTACCCCCTCTCTTCATACATTTTAATAATAAGGGTAACATGTGCTTAGCCAAAATATACCATTAATAACACTTTATACTTGATCAGAGCATCAAGTCAACTTCCCCTTTAGTGATGAAATCTAAGTAGGTAGACCTAGGTCGTCAAATATTTAAATGTTTTTTGATGTTTATGTGGTTTGGCTATATGTACATAAAATATAAATAGTGCAACTAAGCGATTAATTGAAAATACCCTAATTAGACTATGTGAAATATTCTAAGCATGCAAACAACTAAAAGGAAAGATGTGATTAACATATATGGTTCATTCCAACTTTGAAATAAGGTATAGTTGAGAAACTATATGTACAATTATATATAATAGTGTCGACAAGGTCAAACCTATACTATGAAAGCAAAGTTTGAAAATGAACTAGGTCGGTCAGGTCGACCTAGCTATTTTAGAAAACACAGAACACAGAACTAGGTCCACATGGTCAACCTAGTTGACTGTACAAGGGTAGTTTTGGATGACTACAAACTTGAAAGGAAAATACATAAAAAGAAAGATACAAAAAAATAAAAATTTACTTGAATGGTTTAGAGATGAAAAAGAGAAAAATTTTGATCTGAGACCTTGGATAAAACTATCAAAAACCTACAAACTGGGTTGAGTTGGTCGATCAAGCTATACAGGTTCCTACTGAAAATGCACTAGGTTGACTTGGTCAACCTAGTAGGCTAAACATGAAGTCTAAAATTTTGAAAAACTTATAATAGGTTGAGTTGGTCGATCCAGTTGACTAAATAGAATTTTACAAGTTCTGGAAACCTATATTGGGTCGATCTAGTTACCTGTTCCTATAAACCTATGCACAGAGATAGATAATTGGGTCAATAGGGTGAATCCAACATAGTAAAGATATGATAAAAATAATGATAAACAAAAATTAAATAAGTGAAATAAATCTTGCAAGGGTTTATTTCACGTCAGGTTCATCAGAATGTATGCAATCAAAAATGCATCATGTCTATAAATCAATATTGGATCAGATGGTATACAGCACAACTACCCTTCTGGTTGGGGAGAGTATAATTGTTAAGTGGGATCATGACTAATGTGAGGATGTTATAGACCCAATTAAGGGATCACTTGTCACAACACACCATGTGAGGTAGGGTTCCAAAGCCTACAGTCTAACATAATCACACAACAACTCTAAAAGAGTCTTATGATTTAATATTTCACTAATATTATAACAAGAAAAGTAAATCTAACTTAATGCATACCAAATCTTGTGGCACAAAGTTGGGGTTAGAAAAAAAAAATATAGCTAACCTAAACATGTATTAGAAGACATATACTCACGTTAATGTATACAAAATCCTAATACATGGAAGAGAAGTATACAAATGCACTATCTACTCTTACAAAGGAGGAATAAAGTAAAGAATACTTACCTTTGAAGATGAACCCATTGAGCCTCAATCTCTCCTTTTTCCAAGGTGCTTTGCAAGAGATTATCATGGTATATAAGGATAATTAAGATAAATCAGCTCTAGGTGACACAACCTATCCAATCATCCAAAAGACTTATCCACAAGATGATATCGGAGCTCCAAAGAAAGTATTTAACCCCAAAGCTTTATTCCCCTAGTATAATGGTCAATAGGTAGATGTATGTTTGCACTCCTTTGCTTAATTCTTCACTCTTCTAAAATGGTGGTAAATGACCTTGTATATATAGTAGTATATTACCTTAAAATCATTTGAGAACATTAGTTGTGTTAGGTCGACCTGGTCAACCTAGCACATTTTTGGGGCTAATTCTGTATGTTTGTGCTAGGTTGGCCAAGAGGCCAACAAACCAAAAGAGAAAAAAAGTCCCTAAACTATGTTAGGTTGACCTGGTCAACCTAGTGCAACCGATAGGTTAAAAGGGTGCTAAAGTAAGAAATGAAGGATAAACATAGCAAATGATAGGAATAGGTAGAACTAAGAATAATAAGTTTGGGTTCAATGGTTTCAAGAGGATAGATTGTGGATGGCAAGTGGAAAATGGAACAACAATCTTACAAAACATTGATAGTCTACCCACCACTTTCCCAGTGCACCCCTTAAGGTATGCACTCAGAGAGATTGAGACTCGATAGGTTCTTGTAAGATACAAAGTGTTAGTAATCAATAAAAGTTAAAAATATTATGTCCATCTTACTTCTTTTCTAGTTAAAAAGATCTTGAGAAATCAAATTCTTTAGGTAATTTTAAAACTATAGCAAAAGATAAGAGGAAATGTTAAAACTATGGTAAAATGAGGCATTTTAAGAAATATTCTATATTTAAAAATGTTGAACTAGGTAAGTAATTTGATGATTCCTAGTATAAAAGAATAAATACCCCCAATGAATACTTGGGGTATCTATTCTTGGTAGCATCAAGCTTGCATGGATGCCATGATACATAGTTGATTAACTCAGGTGCCTCTTTTCATATGACTCACCATATGGAGTGGTTATGTGAATATGAAAAGATAAATGGAAATGATTTCTTCTTGGGAGACATATCTACCTATAGGATTATTGGTCGAGGGAGATTCAAGTTGATGTTCAAATATGGAAGATTTAAAATCATCCTTGGTGTTCTGCACATTTTGGGTTTGGATATAAACCTAATTTACGTAAATAAGTTGAATGATGTGGGTGTGTAGGTGATATTTAACAAGGTAATCTACAAGATTATCCATGGAGCCATGGTATTTACAAGAGAATTTTTCAATTAGAACATTATTCAATCTTGACGCCAACACTATCAGTGATGGGTGTAATATCTTGATTATTTGAGGATAGAAATGGAAAAAATAGAACTCTTACACTACCTATAGAAAATATAATTCCCTTGCATCATATGATGCATCATTTTTTATATAAAGGACTTAAATCACTAAAAACTAAATATATGGTTGAAAGTATTTCTTATTTTACTTTAGATGTTGACTTATGTGATCATTGTGTGTATGGGAAGAAAAATTGAGTAAAGTTTACATCAATGCTACCAGATAAAAGGGTATTTGCATTTAATACATACATATATGTTTAGACCTATGAAATTTTCATCTTTAGTAAATTCATTATACTATGTGTCTTTTATAGATGAATACTCGAGAAAAACATGGTTTTAATATATCTAGCATAAATCTGAGGTTTTCAAGTAGTTTAAGGAGTTTAAGGCTCTTATTGAAAACCAGGCAGAAAAGAAGATTAATGTCTTGATAAGTGATAATGATAGATAATGTTTATCCAATGCTTTTGAGTACTTCTTTAAGGCCTATTGAATCAAAAATTAAAACATGACTCCATTTACACCTTAGTAGCATTGATTTGTAAAAATAATAAATAGAAATCTGATGGATAAGGTGAGGATTATGATAAGTATTGTAGGGTTATAAATGATTTTTTGGGGAGAAGAAGTTATGATTGTTTGTCACCTGATTAATTGATTTCTCACATTAGATCTAGTCTAAAAACTCCATATAAAGTGTGGACTAGTAAGAAACTCTCTCTCAAACATCTTAAGGCTTTTTGTTATGATGTTTATATGTATATTATAAAATAAAAAATGATTAAATTGGACAATAAATTAGTAAAGTGTAGATTCATTAGATATATTGTTGGTGTAAAATCATATAAATTATGGAACCTATAAATGAATAATACTATATAAAATTGAAATATTATCTTTTTATAGGTTAACGGGATTTAAAAATAGGAAGGAAAACCAAAGGATGAACCTGAATAGTTTCATGTTGGACTAAAAGAAGGAGAATCGATGTATGAATTCTAAGCAATTGTAGAAGATGACCTAAATTTGGAGTTGTAAGGTGAATATTCAAATGAATAAGAGGATGAGGAATCAGAAGATGCAGAACCAAAAACTTTAGTTTTGAGAAGATTAGATCAAGTGATAAAAAACAAGAAAGGTATAGTCCTCTTCATTTTATCAGTTTTATTAATTATTGATGAAGAACCCAAGAATATAAAGGAGGCACTTGGATCAAATGAAAATAAGTCTTGGAAAAAGGCTATGGATGAATAAATGGACTCCTTAGATAAAAATAATACATGGGATTTTTTGAAATTACCTTCAGATAGAAAACCTATTGGTTACAAATGGGTATTCAAGAAGTATATGTAGAAGGAAAAATTAATAAGTATAAAACTTGCCTAGTGTCAAAGGGATTCTCTCATATAGAGGGAATTTATTTTGGTGAGTTACTTTTTCTTATTGCTAAGATAAAATCAATTAAATTTATTTTATCTATTTTTTTTATTTTTGATCTTAAAATAAAATAAGTGTACGTAAAGACATATTTTCCACATGGTGGGCTTGAGTAATAAATCTACATAATGTATTCAGATAATTTTTAAGGTAAATGGAAAGGAGGATTCAATGCACAAACTAAAAAAACTTCTTTACATCTTGAAGCAATCACCAAAGATGTGTAATTATAAATTTGATATGTATGTTTTTAGACTTGGGCGTGAATGAAGCAAAGTTGATCCATGTGTGTATTTTTAAACAAGAAGATGCAAAAAAATATCATAGTGTTATATGTAAATGACATGTTGTTAATTGGTAAGAATAAGGAAATGATCAGTTAAGTTAAGTCTCATTTATCATCTCAATATTATATGAAGGATCTAGGTGTTGCAAAATTTATTTTTGGAATGGAAATTAAAAGAGATCATGTAAACAATAAAATCAATTAAACCAAATAAAATATATTGAGATGATCCTACAAAGCTTTAGGATGTATGAAAGCAAACATGTGAATACTCATTTTTTGTTTGGTCAAAACCTATTGGTTGAATAGTGTCCAAAGACATGATAGTAAATTTATGGAATGTCTCAACTCTCATATGTTAGTGTTATTAGAATTATGATGTATAAAATGGTTTGTACTAGACCTAAAATTGTTCATGGAGTCAAGTAGTGAGCATATTTATGTCAAATCTGAGCAATGAACATTGAACTATGGTGAAAATTATCTTTATATATTTATATGGGATGCTTGATTATGCAATATATTATCAAGGCAATCCTAGTGAAATTAAGACAATGAATATACATGGCTTTATGGATTTTGATTGGACTAGAGATCTTGACTATTGTAGATATACCAATACATATATGTTCAACTTGTTCAATGGAGTTGTAAGTTAAATGATAAAATGACAAGCAATTATTTTTATATCCACCACAAAGGCTACATACATGGTTCTTACTCATGCAAGCAAGGAATAAATTTGGCTTAAAAGGTTATGTTCTATTATTATGTTCATACAAAAGGTTGTAGGGATAAATCATGACAATCAAAGTGTAATTTATCTATAAAATAACCATGAGTATCACTCTTGAATGAAACTAATTGATGTATAATATCATTTTTTAAGGAAATGGTGAATAAGAACATATTACTGAAGAATGTGACCACATATAAGGATTCTTTTTATTCACTTAAGAAGGCTGTGAACACTAAGAATTGTTTTTGGTGAAAAATATTGATGGGCATGGTTGCCCTTAGATATCATGCAACTATGAACCCCTATGCAAAGTGTTCAGCAAGTGGGAAAATTTTGGATATTTTTTTGTATACTTTTCATGTGTTACACCTCTTAAAATGAATCATATTTTGTTGATCCCATAGCTATTTTTACCTATAGTAATAATATGGTCAATGTTATGAATCATAGTCTTATGGGGAACTATTTAGGTTGTATTCTTAGCATATGGTTTTGATACCCATGGTATTTTAAGACTACTTACGTAGACCTATAAATGTGTCTATATATACTCACACATGCAATCAAGGTAGAGTATAACTAACAAGTACATTATTTTATTATAGGACATGGAGGGTTTCCATCAAATTTTGAGGTGATATGCAGAAATAAAGTGGTATTAAGCATACTCTTAAGAATTTTAGAGTTAAATACTTTTCACTAATTCTCACGAATATGAAAGTAGAATGAACTAAGAGATAAGGCACCTCAACAATTGTTTTAATTTTTTCTTAAAATGTCTAACTCAGATTCCTTGATTTCAACTTGTGGTGATTTTGGACTAGATGGTGTTGGATGAATTCATACTTTTGAGGGGATATTTTCATTTTCAACATGCTTCTGTATTGATAATCTACTATTGATATTATTTTGTCCTTTATTGAGTTTATATCATGGAAGATCTTGAGATTAAGGCATTATATTATTTATGTTTTAACACTGTCAAGTCAAAACACACTAGTGTGCCCCACTTTCCATTGATCTTATCTTTTTGATGCATTCTAAGTGAACTACTAGTGTGGCCTTTGACTATTGATGTTTAGATAATAGACCAAATGACCCTCCATTACCATACCTGCCATAAATTATCTTTATTTCCAACAAAGTGTGGACCCCACCCATCGACTAAAAACATGAAAAGTGAACCCCTAACATGCCCCAATGATTCCATATATTTTTCATAATTTCTAAAGCATTTGTTTTACTTACCATAGAGTGTTGCATCCACTACCTATTTTATTTCCCTTCCAGAGTGTTGTTACTTTTAAAGATCACAAGATGGATTGTTCCTAGTCCAAATAATATATGTGTTTGAACTCTGCTTCATTGACTGTTAATTTAAAAAGTCCTGAATCCACATACACTCCTACTCCAACAACTTGTCCCATACTAATTCATTTTCCATAAAATAATAAAATAACAAAAAGATTTCTCCCTTTACAAGTAAGTATGTTTTACTTTGAAATAGAGTGTAGAAAATTTCCCAAAAACAATTAACTAGATGTTATCATTTTATATTGACATAAGGTTACAACAGTCATGCCATTTCTATAAGGGACATTATGATATTGTGTTTTGATTTGAAATTAGCTTTTATCATTTTATACTAATATAGGGTTACATGGGTCATGTCATTTTTATATGAGGCATTTTGATGTTGCACTTTACCTTAAATTTTTCAAACCCTCTTCAATGTTTCAATCTTTTTTTAAACATACTTTCACATTATGAAATTTTAGGAGGTGTATCACACATCCAAAGAAGACTTTGGCAACATGAGATCTTAATATTGGGATGAGAAAAAAAATTATCTTGGACTGCCACTACAAATTTTATTAGAAATGATCCTTAAATTTTTTTTTTCTATTATCACATTCTTATGTAAATCTCTCAAAAAATATTTTGATGGTGGAATTTGTCAATGAAAATGGCATCAATTTAGGAGTAGAGTAGTAATGAGTGGAAGTTAGTGCAATGTTAATTTAGCCTTACATTTTTATGTGAAAAGATATATTTAAATTTTTATATATTTTTTTCACTTCTCATTTGTAATTTTAAAAGTATGTTTTAATTTGAAATTAAAATATCAAATCAAACATCTTATATTGGTTATACATATTAGTTTGAATGTTTGGATTAGTATAAACCCACCTTGAACGGGTGTGGAATCTAGCTTGAGACACAGTAAGAGGCATGGATCTCCAAGAAGGTTCAACATGAAAGTAAATAGTGGCACATATCACCTAAACAAAGAAGGACCCACACTACAAAAAAAAAAGAGCCTACTAAATACAAGTAGTATAAAGACAGAATAATCAAAATCAAAAACTACCATCCATAACATCAGGAACCAGAAGAAAATGTTCCAAAGGCCATAAAGGGGGCTCTTCCATCTTTCCCCTAGGTCCTATTATTGGGGAATTCTTTACTTCCATGGTTTATTCCTTCAATAACAAAAGGAGAGGAGGTGATTTTGGGGGTCAAGTGAGGAGAAATGGTAGCTCTGGATTGTTGCCCAGTGGAACCCAAAACCTAAAGATCATTTAGTTCATCTAACATTTTGTTGTGTGGGCTGATAAATTTAGAATCATGGCCCTCCTTGGCCATCAAATCAACTCTAGGGAGAAGGACCCAACAGATATCCTTAAGCTCTTTCCTCAACACCCTGAGTTCTTGGGCCTTGTTCTTTAGACTTAGTTCCAAGGAATGTAACCTATCTTTTGGTAAGCTTATCTCAACCAAAGTTATAACCTCTAGATCAGGGGCCTTTAGGGAACTTAGAACTGATGAAATCACCAAAGGGTCACCCAACCACATCTTCAACCAACTCCTCTGAATCCTTGAATTCTAATATCAACTTCTTACTTGGCTTGCTTATTTTTGCCTTTATTGCTTCTGAAGCCTCAACTTTTGATAGCTCCCCTCTTGGTATTTTATTTCCTTTTTTTGAGTCCAAACTCAATCCAGGGGTTAGTGACACCACCTTGCTCCTCTATATAGAGTCATTCTTAAAAATCATGAGGATAAGAGAGTGGTGGGCTACAAGGACCTTGTTGTTACATTGAAAGGCCACAACTGAATCCTTGAGGGAGCGTAATAGAAAAAGGGAAGACTAGTTTAGTAAATATCCTTGACATGGTTAAGTAGCATGAAGTGATGAGAACAAACTAGACTAAATTTAGAATCCATGGTGAGGTACATCATGACCTTCTTACATACCTTCGATCAAGCTTTCATGAGTTTGGTATGCCTTAATATTTTAGTGACCTCCGTAGCTTTTTCAAGAGAATCAAAAAAAATTAAACCCTCTCATTTTTCATGCTCTTGTCCTTATAGTGCTTGAGATCATGGACAATTAGTCTCATGGCTTATTTTGAATGATGTCATCTAATTGTCTTGAAAATTTCAAACCTTAAACTAACTAAAAATAATTAAAAGTTAAATCAAATTGGATAAAAAATGATCTCTCATCTAATTCATAATTTAGCATACAAGTAAAAATAGCCTGTTGTCAAATGATTTATCGCAACAATTAATAAGACCCTATTATCAAACATCAACCAAATTCATTTCTTGGGAAAGAGCCATACCCATGTCTGTACTATGCCCTTAATCCTATTTTTAAAATCATAATGAATTGGTACATTGGCACTTATTTAGACCCATCATTTGTAAAATCATGTTGGGTTGTTCATTTTTTTTTCAATTATTTTTTTTTCCTCTACAAGTTATAACTTTATTATAGATGAATGTATTCATATATTATTCATAAAATATTCATTTCATTTCCATATACTAGTTTATTCTAATGTTTATGAAATTTCATGTTAGTTGTCAATTGATTCAAAAATGGTCCATGAGCAAGAACATGGTTGGGATCCTTTTCAGAGCCTTCAATCATTGGTAGTTGATATATTCCCAAATAATTTTCATGGGTCTGGTTAATAAACAAAAAATAAGTTTTTCATTTTGGACAAGTTTCTCATCAAGTAGGATACCCCAACATAGATAATCGAAGACAAATTGGCTAAACTCAATGAAATTAGTTTGGTAAAATCACAACATTTTTTGGTTTCCATTTTCATTAATTAATTTTGGAACTAATTATATGTTATACACTTCTCTAACCATTTATCGTTTATGATTTCAATGTTTTTTATTGGATATAAACAACCCTTTGTGTTTCATAGGCAAGGCAAGATTTTGATGTTGACAAACCCAGCCCCAAGTCTACCATCAAAAATGTTAAAAAGGTGAATTGTTGGTATTCATCTTTTATATTCTTTAGTTTAATTATAATTATTTATTTTAACTATTTTATTTATTTTTCATAATATTAATGATATTGTGGAGAATGGGGCCCATGTCACACCTAGGAGCATCTTCCCTAAATTCCTTCCATGACTTGAATGAAAAATATAACATTTTGGGAAGATAGTCAGTTCGTACTCAACTTGATTTTATTTTGGAAATTTCAAAAAAAAATTATTAATTTGTTATATTCAATTTTTAAAATTTTCTTTTTCAATTATAATTTTGAATTATAATTACTAAATTTATTTTGTATTGTAATCATGATAGTGGGGAAGGGGGTGCCCATGCCACACCTACAATGAGGCATTTAATACAACTTGGACCTAGGTTTTCCCTAAACGTGAGTTATTTTTATTAATTTTCTATATTATTTTACTTAATTTTAATTGTGAATTCTAACTGTTGCATTTATTTTTTAGCTAAAAAATAGTATTTCAAAGGGTTGCAGTCATGTCACTTCTAGGAAGAATAGTAAACTAAAATGGATGCAACAAACAAGCCTCATAGGACCTTTACATATACCAAGAAATATTCAAAAGGATAAGCTATGTTCTTCAAATGTTGTGTTTATAAGTTTTTGAAATTATTACAAAACATGTTTATGATCTTTTTTTTCATTTTACTAGCATAAGCTTATAATAATCTTAGATGAAGAAAAAGACTAATATGTTTCACGCGAGGATGAGTATGATGCCAAATACAAGCTACCACATGTTTCCCTCAATGGCATGCCATAAATGCAGTGTAAAAGGGTAATTTTCTTATTTTAATCTATTTCAATTCACTTATATATGTGTATTACATGATTAATGTTTGTTTTTAAAACATATTCTTCTAATTTCAAGTGATTCATGTGTAGGTTATCTTTGAGTATGAGGAGGATGGTTATGATATTGTTTAATAATTTGGTAGTCAGGAGAAATTCTTTTATATTGCACCATAATGTTGTGTATTGTATGAGAATTGCAAGAGGTTTTGGTCCAAATAAAAATTCAATTCACACCATTCTAAAATGCACATGTTACCTCTTATTGTAGACTATCAATCAAAACATAATTATATAAATTAAATTAAATAAAATAAAATAAAATAGAGTTTTGTTGATTAAAATTTAAATAAACAAGTGAATGAATTGAGAAAAATAAGGAAACTTTTGTTAAAGATAAAAGAACATGTTTATGAATCTAATCATTTGAGCAAAGAGGAGCTGGTAACAATAGAGGAAGAAATATAAATTTATACTTCCATATAAATAGAGAGAAATGAATTAGGAGATACTAAGGAGAATGGATTTTGAGTAAATAATTAATACATTGTGTTTCTTCTAACTTATTCTTCCATTGACCAATACATTAGCATGTTGTGCTTACACATGAAGTTTAAAACCTGTTAAGAAATAGAGATTTCCTTAGTTTCAAAGAAGAACAAAAAAAGGGAAAGGAATGGAATCTAAGGTGAGCAAATTTATTTTCCCTTGATTTTGCATTAGTCTTTTTTTCAGTTCATTTGGAGGTGCACCTTTTAATTTTTGTGCCTTTGATTTGTATTTATTTTTGTAATTGGTTGGATTTATTGAGTGATATAATAAGATAATGATAATGTGTTTGAAAATAAGAAACAAGAGGGGATAAGAAGAAGGGAGTTAAAGGTGAGTGTATATTGTGCACCACATTATGTATTTTTCAATTGCATTGGTTTTGTTTAATTTTTTGATTAATTTGATCTTTGTACTCACTGATACAAAATAGTTTAATTGAATTTCAGTACTAAATGGTATTTAATTTTCATTTATTTAGTAATTAATTGATTTTTGTCTAAATGCAAGATAATGATGTGGAAATTGAACAAAATTAGATGAACTAATCTCTACATATGTCTAAGTAAAGTAGAAGGAGGGGAAGAAGTCAAAAAAATTGGAATCAGTGAGATTTGTGAATAGTTGTAACTATTACATTGATATGTTATAATATAATGTTAGTTTTTAGTATAAAATGTTCATATGATGACATTTATTTGACACTAGGATGAGAACCTAATGTTTTTGGACACACAATTGAAGGGTTATTATACTATTCCACCACCTAATGTAACTAATGTGGTGAGTACCTTAAATATGGGGAAGTGGATATAAAGTGAGTTTAATAATGTTGGTATAGTTGAGATAAATGGAATTGATATTGATGTGAACATTCCAATACATGTTAATGATGATTAAAGGAGAAATGAACATGATGCTTATGTACATAATGAAGTTATAGTTGTGTAAAATGACCAAATTATTAAATGTCATTTTGGAGATATTATTGAGGTCATGATAGGTGAGATTGTTGTTGCATTGGGGCATGTAAATTAAAATGGGTGCAATAAATTACTTGAAAACCTTGTCCTAAATGTTGTATGTTGCTATAAGTTCTTAAATGTTTGAAACATCAAAATTTGTTTTATTATCAAAAGGGTAAGTTAGTTACTATTAGAGATGCGTTAAGAAAACACATCATATATGGAAATGTAATATGAGATCAAAATAAATACAAATATGCTATAATATTGATTGTGCCTTATAAGATAATAAAGTAGTGGATTTTTATGTGGATGTCAAGAGGGATACTATCGGAAGATTTTTTTCTATACTAAAGGATTATGTTTTACATAGGCAGGATATGCCCAATGATTGTCTTCCCATTTATGTTAAACATGTCAATGATTTTCATATGGTGTTTCCAAACCTATGGGCCATTAAGAGTTATATGGGATAATTTTACAACAAGATAACTTTGTGGAAAAAAGTTATAATGAACCCCCATTGGGATGAAAAGGTGTGTATTTACTACACATCATCTCTTTGTTTAGTGTGTATTTGTTTCCCATGTTATTGCTTCTTAATACCTCTCAAGATCCTAATACCTCTCATCATCTTTATTTTGGGTATGTATTTAATGTCCATGTTATCACTTTATATATTTACTTTGTATGGCCACATTTAAAATCCTCATCTACTCACTTTGTAGTTTATTATAGGATAGGATTTCCATTTGGAATGAAACGCAATTCAATATAGGATTTTATTTTTTCACTGAAAGTGTTATGACAATTTTGATTGAATTTTTATAGTTATTTTTTTAATAGGGAAGTGGGATTTGTAATAAATTTTCATTTCCATTTTACAAAATTTGTATTCAATATTCAAAGACTAAAATACTTTTTTCCTTTTCACAATATTCAATTTTTGGTATTCCAATTTAATTCAATGATAATTTGTGTTACAAATGCCACAATGTGAGGATATTCCTACTACATCTAGTTATGACAAGAATTGAAATATGTTGCTTGAAAGTGTTGAAATATTTTTCTTGAGACTTGAATATCTTGTTGAATTTGTTGATGCCAAAGACCATGCCTTATTGTAAATATGCATTAGTTAACAACTTGAATCAATGGAAAATATTTGGAAATTTTATAAGGACATGCCTTATTGGCAATGTGTATTACTTGACAACTTCAATTAGTGGAAAATATTTAAAAAAATGTATGCCTTATGTTTCTACCTCAACTTGTTTTGTCTGGAAACCTACTTTTATTGGTTGTTCAATGTTAGAAAACTTTTCTCATTTAATTAAATTATTTTAAAATTGATTGATCAATTTGGTAATAATCCCTTGCATTAAAATCCATGTTTTGTAATTGGTGTGGTATGAGTATAAACAAATTCGCAAACAGGCCTCAGGAGTGTCATTTTCTTACTCATTTGTTTTGATTTTGGTGAAGTTTTAAAGCCTAGTATGTCAGTTGTAAAAGTTTCATTATGTTTTATAGCAATTTTTTGGGTTTTATGATAACCAAATAAAAATTTGGGAAGCCTAATGTTGATTGCAATAAATAAATATCAGAGTTCCATGTTTTTTAGTGTGATCTAGTTGTGTCTTTCCATGTTTATAATTTTTTATACCCAAAGTTATATGTTTATAGTCACCTTCACATTATCTTTCTCATGCACTCAATATTTCATAATAAGATATGTTTTTAGAATCTTGTAAAATTACTAAGTTGGGTGGTTCAATTTGAGGAGATACTAGTGTATAGATTCTTGAATTAATTGATATATTTTGATTTTGTTTCAAAGTAAAGGTGATTTATTTTTCATTATGACTCAAACTGAATACTCAAAGTGTGTGGGTGTGCTTTCACATTATTTACATGTGGCATGTATTATCTACAACTATCTAGATTGTACTTGTCATCATAATACACTTAAAAAGTAATTATACAATAGTAATCACATGGTTAGAATGACTTAATCAAAAATAATTATTATTGATAATGGGTCACATTACTCCAATAAACAACTAAAATTTATAATAATGAAATGATGAAATTGTGTGATTAGAGTATACACAAATAATAATTTACAGTTTTGAGAAACATTAAGGATAAGTAGATGTTCAGTTGACATTATTAAGCATAATTATGTGAAGTTGAAAATGTTAAGTAAAAGGGTGTGAAGTTGGCATTAACCAAAGTATCTTAAATATAAATTTTATATTTCATGTAATATAATTGTATGATATTGGTGACATTGTCAAGTATAGTATGGTAGCAAGCAAGTGTTACAAATGCTTGGGTTTTGTGAGGACTAAAGAAAGAATTGGGAAGCCTCTAGTTGAATGCTTGTATATTATGATCTTATTAGACTTATGTCCACAATATGTATGCACTTGAAATTGAATATTTATATTTTTTAAGAAAATATTATTTACAAATGGAATTCTAACCTCATGAACTATAAATTTTGTGAATTTTTAAGAAATTACAATTTATAAATGTAATCAAAACTAACAAACTAAAACTATTATGATTTTGTATGCAATTACAATTCACAATCATAATTCATAACTTATGAACTATGACCTATAATTTACAATCTTGTAATTACATCAAGACATGCAATAAGAGATGGATTTCTTGAAACAATCATTAAATTAAGACCTAAAGATTATGACAGTAATAACCATATTCATTGCCATCACTCAAAAAAATTACAATTCAATTATGAGTGATATTAATGATTCAAACAATGGGAGGTGTGATTTAATTGTATGATTACTAATAGTGAATAGAAATTAGAATGATGTAATGGAAGGGTGGAAGTGCCTAAGCTATTAGTGTTGTTATACTGTTATTTTTCTATTGTGTTTTAACTATCACTTTGTTGTAAGTGGTATTAGTGCTCTCTTTTGGTCTTTCAACAGGGTTTTATATTTACTTATGGTTTTTAAATCTTGTCTGTTTGCAGTTTGTAATGGGGTGGATCCCCTTTAACAACCCATTTTTACCATTAACAAAAACTATATGAAAGACACATGGAATGTATTATCTGAAGGACACTTGACATGTTTTATCTATAATTTTCAATATTGGATGTGGATGATTATTACATATTGCATGTTTTTGAAAGTGAATCATCATAATACAACAAGAACTAATTAAAGAATAGGGACCACATGATAGAATTGATTTAATCTCAAAATATGATTACACATCATGGATTACATTATCATAAACAACAATAAAAAATAAGAATAAATTAATGATGAATAAAAATCCCTTATTCCTACTAAATGAGACTTTTATGCTTTATCCCAAAGTTTCACCCATCCCAATTTTATCATATTTTCAAAACACCATCATTTGGGAGTGGAGGGTCCTGATTTTAGTGACAAAATCTTACTTTAATAAGGGATTCATAAACTCTTAGATAGTTAAGGAAGCACGTTCCTTCTTTTATCTCCAAACTTCTAATCCTTTATTATGTCAAATTTTCTCCTACTTGGTGACAGCCTGGTCTTAGAAACATTCATTGTTTTGCCTTCTTGAAAATTTATCATTATTTTGTAAATATTTTTTTCTTCAGGACATGTTTTTATAAATAATGTAGAAATTCATATAAGCAAATTTGTATGGGTCTATATAGATTCCCAAATGTAAGAATGAATTAACATTTCTTTGATTGTTTTGTATTGTACAAAGTTAATAATGAATTTGTACTTCAAGAAAAAATAAGATAGTGGAGTAGCATCTAGATTTGCTTACATTTGTTAAAAATTCTCTCACCAAGCTCAATTTTTCATGAATCTAATTCTCTTTACAAGAAATATTCTAGCTCGAGATTATTTAATTCTAAACGGGATCCATTTAAATTATTAAATTTAAATAGTGGGCTCACTCCACTATTTAAATAAATGATCTCGTGTATTTTAAAGCCATCTCATGCTCTATTAAAATCATTTTATAAAAGCATTTTATAAAATAAAAAATAAGTTATAGGAATGGATGAAGGATCCCACCATGATTTAAATATTCAAAAATAAAAGGCTTCTCTTCTTTCAATCAATAAGAAGAAGCTAAAAGTTAAAAATGAGTAGGCCAAGTACGTGAGAGAGTCTGGGCATCATGGGAAACATTGAAAATTTTGTTTTTAGCCACTAAAAATTCAAAAGAAGGTACAACATAGAAAAAATGAATAATATAAAAATGAAAAAGATAAAAGAGAGGAGAAATACATTAATTTTTAGCCACTAAAAATCCAAAAGAAGGTACAACACATAAAAAATTGCAGGATTCCATTCAATTATGGTAGTGGGAAGCTAAAAACTAATGTATTTCCCCTCTCTTTTTATCTTTTTAATTCTTATATACATGTAATGAGATCATTTTGAGAAAGTTGTTGATTTCCTAAACTTTTAGTCTATTGGATTTTAGAATTGCTCTCTGAGCCTCTGCAATTTTATATGTGAGAAAATTTGAGCCCTCAATAAATAGAATGTGATTGTGCATACTCTCTACAAGTGAAAAATTTATTGTGGCTTTTATTTGTTTGCCCCTAGATTTTATCTTGTTGATGTGACTTTATTTACAAGTTGCATTTTTCCCTTTAGATTTATTTTTCTTTGTTGTGTTTAGTTTCCTTTTTTCATACCCATAGCATTATGTTTGAATAGATAGGAGATTCTCTCATTTCTTATTTTAGTGCATCACCACATTTCCTTTATATTTTTCTCTCCCCTTTTTCCTCCAAGTTTTATTATATATATATTTGTATATTATCATTAGAGTCTGAAACACAGCCTCTGAGCTCTAAAGGTTACTCTATAAGATTAGTTCCATACTAACATAGATTCCCATGTTGTGTTTTAAATTTGGGTGTCATCAAGGGAACATTTCAAAACATTAACAATTTTGGCATGCCTGATTGGAACTAATTGAAATAAATTTGTTTTTTTATTTGGTCATGAGCTTTATACTATAAGATATGCTTATAAAGCATTATATTTTCCACCATGTTTCCTTAAACATTATTAGTTTTATCACACCTGATGGGTAGGATTTGAGTTTAAATTTTAAATTCTTATGTAAATCCCCTTATTTATATTAAAATCTAAAATTTTGGTGAGAGTTTTAAACCCATCTATTTTTTGAAACAAATTTTCAATCACCTGACAACTCTACTAATTAAAGAAACCCAAACACAAGGAGCTACAGACCTTACCCTACCATCAAATCAAGAAACAAAATAGGTATTTTCAAAGAAAGATTCATTTTTATATAATTCCTTGTTGCAAAGCAATTAGAATACTATGGCCAACCTAAGATCCATTCCCTTTGTACCTTGAAATTATAGGAGCCCATTTCAGCTATAGCAATGGAATCCTATCACTAAGTTAGATTTAATAACTCTCCCTATATTCAATATAGATGGTTCTATTAGTGCAATAGATCACATTCAAGATGTGGAAAGTCTTTGTGCACTCCATAATATCATAATAAATGATGTTTATGTTCAGAGTGTTTTCTTCATCCCTTAAAGGAAAGAATGGTTTAGAGGATTGGATTCTCAATCAATATCAACTTGGGATCAACTCGATGAGAAACTACAAAATCAATTCAAAGAGATGTTAGATTCTCTATCTTTAATTGAGCATCTAACTACTATCAAGAGGGATGCCATGGAACATGTGTCAAATTTCAATTTTAGATTTGACAAATCATGGAAAAAAATACATTTATAGGTGAATCCTCCACCATGTATGACTTACTTATATTATCTAAAATATTTCAAATTTAATATTTCATTAATGATAAAAGCTTTAGGAGGAAAAGACTACTAGAAGCCTATGTATTTATTGTTACAACTAAAAATAACCTTATAAATGCTGGTGTATTATCTCTTATACCCATAGTACCCTTGAATCCTAAGCCTCATGATGTTTCCCAAAATCCCTAAATATTTCATATTCAAGTCCTAAGCCTACCCTAAAAATCCCATAATCGATCCTTGACTGAGATAAGAAGTTAGGTCATACATATTTCTAATGAGTTCATGGCTTTAAAAAACCAAATATCCATCTAACATGCCCAAGAGCAATTAGATTTCCAAATCAACTCAATACCTTGTCTCCAACCCCACAAAATCCCAATAATACTCAAGATGGAGGCTAAGAAAGTATTGGCAGATAATTTAATTTTTTTCATTATAATGAGGTGGAAGATCTCTATGAAAAACTAGAGAATGAAGACCCTAATATTTAGATAGATCATGCATGAAAAAAGGGAAGTTTACTAAAGAGGAGATGTTTGATGATTTATTCATTATCTAATGGAGCAATGATGATGATGAGGGATTGCTACCTCTAAAAGAACTCAAATGGAAAATAATACTTAAATATCCCATGAAGATTAACAATGGAAGAGATTTATTTTTTTTTTTGAAGGAAGGCTACAAATTTATTGATTAGGAATGTCATGTTCCCTCTCTTGAATAAGAGCATCCAATGGATCTATTCTCTACTCTTAGAGTGGTTATACTCTTATTGATGAGGGATAATATATTTTGTTTCTTGAGAAGCAACATATTGATGCAAAGCTTAATGCCACTACAAAATAATATAGGATCCAAAATAATCCTAATTGCATTAATAATTTAGAGGAGCCTAATGTTCATTAACAATGCAAAATATTTCCTTTGAAGGCAGGTTGTCCAATTAGATTCCAATCCCTCTTGGAATCAAGTGAAGAGAAGCTATCAATCATGCTTACATTAGATCATGAGGAGGAACCAAACTTTATAGTCATTCAACTCAAGCAGCCATTTAAACAAAATATAAAGCATGGGTATGAGGATTGGAATGATTATAAAGTAGAAGTCAATCATGTAAAGTAGAGATAGATGTTAGTGTAGGATATTATTTTCCTTATATTTATTATTATGGATTATTTTTACACTTATATTTAGCTTGCTTATGTGTTATTTTTAGGTCACTTAGGTGTCATAAATGAGATAATTAAGGTGTACATGCACATGGAAAAACTGTAGTCAAATTGGTGGGTAAGGATACCCTTACCCACCAATATTGACATATAGAGCACACAAACTATTTGGCAAAAATCTTGTGTTCACATTACCAAATGTCTTGGATCTATGCCTCCATTATACCTATAAATATGCCTCTCATCTAAGTTATTTTTTAATGAGTCATGAATACAATATTATTATAGTTTTTCTCTATTTTTGATTTCAGTCTCAACAACGGAGTTTTGCTTCTATTTGTTTTGCATTTGCAGTTCATGTATTTGATTCTATCAGTTGGATCTTAGATAATTATGTCAAGGTATCAGAGCTTTTTTTTGGTAATGAACACCATTTTGTTGTTAATTTATTGAAAATTTGAGTATTTTTTTGATTTTGTATTCTAACTAAGATTGTAAAGGAAAAACCTGTAGATCTGTATGTATCATCTATAGTCCTTTCTTATTTAATTGGTGATCTTCATCAGTATTTACAAGTATTTCAATTATATTGGATATATAAGTAACTTTTGTAGATCTATAAATAACATTCAAGATGGTTGGATAGAAGACTAAATCATTTTTTTTGATAAAGAGGCAAGATCTACAAGAAGTTTTTTTTGCAAATCCATTTTTCTAAGAAAAATGACTGGTATTTTTCCAATTGTGATAAAATGGTAAATAATCGCTCAAATATTTTTTTTATTTCTATGCACCTTTGTTTCCTCTTTCTGGATCATTTTGAAATTCTTAATTTCGTTAAAAATTCTGAAAGTTATCATAGTTTTACTGACTGTGGTACTATTCAAAAAATTGCAAATAATTATATTTTTGATGATGAAGTTTTAAGGTTTCTTTTAATTTTTTGTATTTATAAAAATCATATTATTGTGAACAATCATATTGTAAGGATTTTTTTATCATTTTTTTGTAATATTCCTTCTATTTCATGAATACGAAGGGTGAGGTCCAGTTTTAGTAGGAGGTCAAATCCCCTAACAAGCAAAATAAATTTTTTCCTCTTCTTTGCTTGTCTCGCAATTTAACACTCTTGTTCTCCTCATGGACACATTTTTGGTTGATCTTGATGTCCATTTTTATGATCTTGCATTGTCACTTATATATTTATTGTACAGATTGCTCATTGTCGATGCATTATCGACTAAGTTCGACATCTATTTTTTATAAACGTGCATTGTTATTTGTGTCTTTAATACAAATATTTCACTCATTTCTATACTAGCCATTTTGTTGTTGTGTGTATTATGCAATAGTAAATACTACACTATATTTCATATTCAACAACCTTGGGTAGTCATCTTATTATTGTGTGTATTGTGCGATGGTGAATACTACATCAAATCATGCAATTTGACAACATTAGCTATAAATTTTTGGTTTATTGTGTGGATCTGTACCTATAATTCACTGTATTTGAGTATAGATCTATTGTGTAGTATCTTATTTGCAGTGTATGCATCATCTATCCTTGGTACATGAGTTGAATCTTCAAGAATCAACTCTATATGCATGTTTATAACTATCTTTGGCCCTGCATTATATCTTAAGATTTAATGGGCTTTATTGTACAAAAAAATTGGTGCCTATTATATTTGCACTAAAGTATTGATTGTATATGCACTAAAACATAAAATACCAATTTTATGTGCACTAAAGTGTTTATTATATATGCACTAAAGCATAAAGTGTCAAACCTTTGTAATTAGGGGGGTTCTTTTTTATATTTTTAGGGGAGGTTGTTTTCTGCCTTGCCTTCTCTATTGCTCATTCATTTTTTACCTGCACTGCATCATAGATCACAATTTGGTTCAACTTCTCACTCCATTCAATTATCATGACTCGAAATCTAAAGTGCAAATTTTTCTATGATGTAAAGGTTTACACATGATAACCATGACTATGGAAACTAAAACGAAACTTGGTGTAGATAAAATTAAGTGGTATAATAGGTGTGATGAATCATATGGTATTTTATGTTTGTTTGTTTCTCCTGACTTACTCTTTCAAATTGAATCTATTAAATCACCACATGAGATTTAGAACACCTTAGAATAACTCTTTGGGAAGCAAGATGTAATGCGGGGTCATGAGCTAGAAAATGAGCTCATTAGTTTGAGTCCAAAATGTGTTGGCACTATAGAAGATTTTTTCACAAAACCTAAATCACTTAGGTTGCAATTAAAATTGTGTGGCATAGAGAAAAAAGATGAATAATTGATCCTCTCTAGCTTTTTTAAGTTAAGTCCTGACTACTTAATTTTTGTTTTTACCTTTTATGCTACAAAATGTACCCTAGAAACTGCAAGGAGTATGCCATCCTTAGATGATTTTGCTAAAGAATTAACTCAGAAGCAAGATAAGCTCATCCAAATGGGTAAATTGAAGTCCTCCAAATCACATGCTTTGTTGAGTCATGACAAACTAAAGACCTCAATTAATAAAGAGAATAAACAAAACAACAAGGACCAAGAGCAATGAAGGGGTCAAAAATTAGATAATAAGCCAAAAGTATCATATGAGTCCTCTTCAGGTGGGAAACCCAAGAGAGTATCACATGTGCCTATTGTAAGAGAACTGGGTATGATGAAATAAAATGTATGAAGAAATAAATTGATCAACTAACAAAGATGCTTGAGAAAAATAACATCAATGTCCTTAATATAGTCAAATCAACCTCATCAGCATATGAGTCTTCTAAGACAAAAGAAAGTAGTAACGGAAAAGGTAAGGGCAAGGCCCTTGTTGCCGTAGCATCTCAGCTATCCACATGGGTGATTGATTATGGTGCCTCCCATCACATGACTTCTTCACGAGACTTGTTCTCATCCTTAGAGCCATGTTCTATGCCATATATTCTAATAGGTGATGACACTTCTATTGAAGTTTGTGGGAGAGGATCTGTTGAAGTTAATGATAGAACATTTTAAAATGTCTTATATGTTCTATCACTATTAACTAATATCTTATCTATTTATCAAATCATCCACATTAGATCAGGTAAGAAAGTTGATTTTACTCCAAATTTTGTTGTCATTAAGGATCTGCATAGTAATACTATAGTGGCCATTAGGAAATCAAATCACTAATCAAGATTGTACACATCAAATTTTTCTCTTGATTACCCTTCTACTACATTACTCACTCATTTTGATGGAGTGAGCAAACTATGGCATGAGCAATTTGGCCATCTAAGCTATCGTTACTTAGAACAACTTAGTCAACAAGATATGGTAATAGGGTTGCCTCGTGTTCATTTTTTTATAGTGTTTTTGAAGGTTGCATGCTTGGTAAACATTCCAAAGAGAAATATGACAAAGGCAAATCATGGAGAGCCACTCAAATTTTGGAGCTAATTCACAGTGATGTTTCTGGACCATTTCCAAAGCCTTCATTCAATAGGGCTAGGTACATGCTTACCTTCATAGATGACTTCTGTAGGTATACTTGGGTGTATTTTATTCAACAAAAGTATAAGGTCTTTGACCATTTTAAGGATTTCAAGGTTCTTGTTGGGAAACAATCAGGAAAAACTATTATAATTTTGCACACTAATAATGGTGGTGAGTATGTTAGTCATCGCTTTGAGCAATTCTATACTTCAAAAGGGATTGATCTATAACCAATAGTTCCATATAGTCCTCAGCAAAATGGTGTTGTAGAATGTAAGAATAGATCTTTGAAGGGAATGGCAAACTATATGATACACTTCAAATCACTTACACCACAATATTGGGCAGAAACCATTAATTATGCTTATTATATCCAAAATCATGTTCTTCATAAAGCATTGAAAGGGATCACTCATTTTGAAGCTTGGATCAATCAAAAACTTGAAGCTAAGAAATTTAGGGTATTTGTATCTCAAGTTATGGCTTGCATTCCTAAGAAGAAATGTAAGGCCATGGAACATCAGATTAGGATTTGCATATTTGTTGGGTATGCAAAAGGTGTTAAGGGATATATGTTTCTTCATCCTACCACACATGAGTTGTTCATTAAGAGGAGTGTACGCTTTCAATAGGGTCCATCAGACTCCACACACAATACTTATCCCTCCTCTTTGGACTCTTTGGGATATGATTGACAGTTTAGATGATTTAGATCATCTAGATCAGATACCTTTTGATGAAGATTCTTCTTCCAAGTCAGATGATGAGGATAGTGATATAAATTCACCTCATTCCATTCACAATCATATTTTTGAAGTTAAGGGATCTCTTGATTCTCTGACTCTGGGTCCTCTTTAGGCTATACAAACTCTACAAAGTGCAGGGGATTAGGTTGGGAATCCATTAGATGTCAGATGGACTCATTCACAATTTCAAGGTGTTTTACATGTTTTCATTACTTGTGCTTCTGATCCATAATCATTTCATGAAGCATCTAGCATTCCTGAGTGGGATACAACTATGCATGAAGAGTATAGTTCCTTAATTAAGAACCACACTTGGGATCTAGTACCCCTTCCTAAGGGAAGGAAATTTATTCAATGTAGGTGGATCCATCGAACAAAATTTGTAGCAGATGGGTTAGTGAATAAGTTCAAAGCACGATTGGTAGAAAAAGGATTTTCACAAGTTTTTGGCATAGACTATAATGAAACATTTTCTTCAGTCGCTAAAATGAATTATATTTGACTCACCCTTTCCATTGTCATAGCTTATCATTGGGATGTTCATCAGATGGATGTGAAGAGTGCTTTTTTTCATGATGACCTCAAGGAGGAGATAAATATGGAGTAACCACAAGGTTTTGTGGAAGATTATTCCTTATTGTGTAAACTTCAAAAATTCATCTATGGCCTCAAGCAGGTCCCTCAGGCTTGGTATGCCAAGATGGATTCATTTGTTCTCATAGTTGGGTTCACTAGATGCAATTCTGATCCAAATGTCTACATATTGTGGCAGAATAATTCACTCTTGATTTTGGTTCTATATGTGGATGACCTATTGATCACAAGGAGTGTTTTATCCTTTGTTGTAGCAGTGAAAATAGCTTTGCATGATAGATATCCATGATTGACTTGGATTTGTTACATTATTTCCTTGGAATTGATATTTCACAATCTGACTCAGGGATTACCGTTGCGCTATCTAAGTATGCTCTTGATTTACTTTCATAATTTCACATGGATGGTTGTAAGCCAGCTTCAACTCCCTTTCTTTCTGGAGTCAAACTTGAGGCTGAGTGTTCTTCTCCATTGGTTGATGTTACCTTGTTTCGACAACTTGTTGGCAGCCTCATCTATCTAACTCACACTAGACTTGATATTTCATATGCAGTGGGCATGATCTCTAATTTTATGCAAACACTGCATGAGCTACACTAAAAAGCAGCCAAATGGATTCTCCACTACATTCAACCTACTCATAGTTTTGGGATTCACTATGGAGCAGGCATTGATATTAACTTGATTGAGTACATAGATTCAGACTGGGTTGGTGATATTTAGCATCGCAAGTCTACTTCAAGATATAGTTTCTCACTTGGTTTAGGACCAATTAGTTGGTCTAGCAAGAAGGAAATGATATTGCTTTATCATCTACTTAGGCTGAATATAGAGGGGTTGTCAATGCTGCTACTGAAGCTATTTCACTTCAGGGTATTCTTACTAAGTTTGGTATATAGTTCAAGTGACCCACAATCATCTTTTTGTGATAACCAAAGCACCATCCAGATTTGTAGGAATATGATCCAACATCAACGGAGCAAGCACATTGAGATTCATATGCACTTCATTCGGGATCTCATTCATGGGTAGGGCATTGATCTCAAATTTTTCCAAACTATGGAGCAAATAGTTGATATCTTCACCAAACCCTTCACTGAGAGTAAGTATATTCACTTGTGCACTCTTCTTAGGGTACGAACTACATCAGCATCATCTTTAGGGGGGCCTTCTAGTCCTCTTCTTCTTTTCTCTCTTTTGCGGGGGAGTTTTTTTCCTACATTTTTTCTCCTTTTCCTCCACTTTATGAGAGTTGCATTATACTTGGGTACCTCATCAAACCATGTTGCCAAGACCAAATTTTAGTTACACACCTAAGCTATGCTTAAGGGGGGTGTTAGTGTAGGATATTATTTTCGTTATATTTATTATTATGGATTATTCTTGTTGGACATAGCCATTAAGGTCTAAATAATTGTCATTGATGTCACAGGTAGCATGTGCTATAATGCATTAATGTCAAAGGTTGAATTTCATAGACATGTGGTATAAACCAAGGTTATGAAGTGTTTTTACATATAAAATAAGTAAAGCAATCTCAAGAACCTGAATGGGTCTCAGTGAGTAAATTGGGTTTCCAAAACAACTTTACTTCATTATATTTCATAAGCTAGGCAGTCTCAAGAACCTGAATGGGTCTAGTGGAGTTGATCGGGTTTTTAGAATGGCTTAACTGCTCTCATCTTTATAAGTCATGCAATGTGAATAATTTAAATGGGTCAAAGAAGATTTAATCAGGGCTATGGAATGACTTCACTTCATTCATTTTTATAAGTTGAGCAAAGTCGAGAACCCGAATGGGTCTAGGTGAGTTAATCAACTTTATGGAATGACTTTACTTCTTTCATGTTTATGAGTTAAGCAACGTCAAGAACCTGAATGGGTCTAATGAAGTTAATCGAGGTTATGGAATGACTTAACTTATTTCAAACTTATAATTCAAGAAATATGAAGAACCTGAAATGGTCTTGAAATAATTCTTTTGGAAGAATTATTTCAAAAAATGGTTGTCTTTTTCAAAAAAATTGTCCTGAACAAAAATTCTGAAGGGGTTGTTTCAAAAAGTCTGAAGGGCAAGTGGACCCGAACAAAGTTTCTAAAGGGTAAGTGGACCATTCCAAAAATGCCGAAGGGATCATTTTAATAAGTCTAAAGGGTAAGTGGACCATTTCAAAAAGTCGAAGGGGTTATTTCAAGAAATTTGAAGGGCAAGTGGACTGTTCAAAAAGTCGAAGGGATCATTTCAAGAAATTTGAAGGGTAAGTGGACAGTTCAAGAATTCTGAAAGGATCATTTCAAAAAAATTGAAGGGTATGAGGACCATTCAAGACTTTTGAAGGGAATATTTAAAAAAACCCGAAGGGTATGTGGACACTTGTAAAGCTTCTAAAAGATCCTTGTGAAAAACTCTGAAGGGTACATGCCAAAAGTTCTGAAGGACATTTCACTGGGGAAGTTATCCTGAAGCATTTTATCAAGAAAATTATTTGAGATAAAAATCCCAAAATAATTATTCTGAAGGATATGCTCTGAAGGGTATATGCCATAAACAAAAGTCCTGAAGACCATTACAAGTCTCTGAAAGGTAACTCGGAAGAAGATTTAAGGAAAGTTAAAAGTCGAGCAAGTTTGAAGAGATCAAAGGAGCGAAAGCATCTCAAAGAAGCTGAAGAAAATTAGATAAGACCAACATGCCAAAGTTTAATGACCAAAGCCAAGATAAAAATTGTGGATCTTTAGAGATAAAATGGCACGTAGAAAGCATGATTAGAAAGATCCAATGAAGCAAGGTAGAGTCAATAAAGCAAAGGTGATTGGTGGTTAATGACACAATGAAAAGGTAAAGATCGAGCATGTTTGAGATAATTGAAAGGAGTGAAAGCGGCCTAATGATATAAGAGATAGTGAGATGCAGAAAGAAGCTTGATAATTAATGAAAGAGCTCAAAATTGGTATGAAGAAATAAATAAAAGGCCTGCATTTAATATGTTCTAATGGTCAGTAAAGGAAGAGGTAGAACTAGTGATGAACTTGAGTCTACACGGAGCTCAAGATCAATCTTTGATTAAAGAAGCGATGCAGTTATGACCAAAATCTAGTAGTTGCCAAAAATAGAAAAGAGATTTAAGCATTAAAGTTTGTTGCATGAATCAAGACACATAAATTCACATATGTCAAAGTTTCATTGAATGAGAACAGATAGATGGAATCAGTTAAGAGGAGCTGAAGTGTGAACACATTACATAGATGAAACCCTAAGACTCATTTGTCTTTATAAGAGACATATAGAACCTTGTAAAAGGTTGTTACTGCTACCATCAAAATTTTGAGAGTGAGTCAAAGGTTGTTGATTGGAAACATATGCAAATGGAGTTAAAGGCTATCGATTAGAGACATATGCAGATAGAATAAAAGGCAAAAGAAAAAGGGGGAATGAAGAGTGTCTAAATAGAAAATATCTAGACATTCATAGATAAATAAAATGGGTTATCGTTGTTGTTGAAACTAAAAAGTGCCATCAAGAAAAACCTGAATGGTGTCAACTCAGGATGTATGTAGACCCAAAGTGAAAGACAGTGGGACATAGAGTGAGGCAGAGAGGAAGAAAGAGCATGTAGAGAATGTATAGAGATTGAGCAGAGAATAAGAATAGGAATACATAGAATAAGCCAAGAGTGACTAGTTACCGACTAGACTTGTAACAAAGAAACTGAACTAGATTCATTTGTGAATCAATCTTGTATACTAGAGTTGTAGCTCCATAGTTCTGATTGGTTGGTGCCATCAAACAAACTAAGTTGATACTAAGTTAGGGGATTGAAATCTCCTTAAGTTTGGTTCCCTTAAATCTTGTAATCAGTAAGGTTAAACTGAGTTGGTGCTCAATTAGGGGATTGGTGTCTCCTAAAGATAGGTGTCCTTGAATGTAACTAGTGTGGTTTTTCCAATGAGGTGATTTAACTGTGACATTGGATTAGAATAATAAATTCTAGTAGTTATTCTCATCGTGGTTTTTTCCTTTGGGTTTTCTATGTATAAATCTAACGTAATGTGCTTTTGTGTATGTGTGCTCTCTACATTTATTCTTTGATATGAATATGTTTTTATATCTTCATTAAAAAGTTAAAGAACTATTTTTTAGCTGATCTATTGATTCACCCCCCCCCCTCTCAGTAGATAGTTGTGTTTAATAATTGGTATCATAGATTAGGGTTCCTTAGAAAGAAGCTTAATCAGCTTAGGTAGATCTTGGTTAGTGAACACAATGGCTAGTCATGAAGGATCCTCCTCAAACAAAGCACCTCTCTTTGATTTGTCTAACTATGTTTTCTATAGCATAAAAATGGAAACATATATGTCATCATTAGGATTTAGTGTATGGATATTTATAGTAAATAGATATATAGCTCCTGTTGTAGCTCCTACTGATCAGGCTACCAAGAAGGCATATGAGAACAATGCCAAGGCAAAGAATGTTAACCTTTGTGGACTGTCAAACTCAGAGTTTGTCAAAGTTATGTATTGTCAAAGTGAAAAAGACATCTAGAACAAGTTAAAGAGCATCTATGAAGGAGATGACAAGGTGAAGCATGCCAAGCTGTACACATACAAAGGAAAGTTTGAGATCCTTAAGATGAGTGAGGAAGAGAAGATTGCAGACTACCTCCTCAAAGTAGATGAGATTGTGAATGCTATCAAAGAACTTAGAGAGACAATAGATGAGTCAACTATTGTCAAGAAGGTTTTGAGATCTCTACCATCAAGATACGACTCCAAAATCTCTGCAATAGAAGAAGCAAGAGATTTGGATAAGCTCACAGTAGACGAGCTACATGGAACCATCACTTCTTATGAGATGAGAATGGGCGATGCAAACTCTTCCAAAAGAGAAGCTACATTCAAAGTTTCCAAATAAACAAAGGACAAAGAATCATCTACATCAAGATTTGAGAATGTAGATAAGGAAATTGCCAACTTTATCAGAAGATTGAAAAGAGGATCTAGAAAATACAAAGGTAAGTTACCTTTAAAATGTTTTAACTATGGTAGAATAGGACATTTTACTACCAAATGTCACTATAAGAAAAAGCGTGATTCTAAGCAAGAAGAGGATGGTACAAGATTGAAACCTCACCATTCCTAAAGAAGGAACTTCTCCAAGAACAAGAAAGGTTTGTACACAAAGGAAGATAGTGACTTAATGGAATACAGTGAGAGTTCGGATGATGACTATGATTGTGCCTTTGTAGTAAAGGGAAATGAATCTCTATTCATGGAAATAGAATCAACCTCAAAAGATTTAAATCAAGATAATGATGAAGACTGGGATGAAGAAGTGGAAGGAGAAGTAGATATGGAAGGAGAACTCATCTGTGCCCTAAATGAGATTGATAGTCTAAGGAAGGAAAACTCAAAATAAAAGAAGATTGGACAAAAGGAAATTAAAAAACTATCCAAGAGTCTTGAAGAGTTTGATCAAATGGTGGTGAGCTTAAAGACTCAAATTGAAGAGCTCAAAATAACAGAAGATGTAGTCAAGATTGAACTACACCTCAAGTCTATTGAATGTATGAAGCTAAAGGCAAAAATAGTTTCCCTGAGAAAGGAGCTTGAGAAGGCTAAAGAGCAAATTGACAGAAGTCTAAAATTGAAAGGAAGTTTAGACATTATTTATGCATTGATCAACTCACAAAAGCCCTCAAAAGAAAGATCTGGTCTTGGCTATGAGAAAAGAAAGAATCTCATGACAAATACATCTACTAAGTTGTGTGACAACTTTGAAGTAGGAGGATTAGGATCCAAGAAGGAGATAGCTTTCAATGGAGTAGAGTCGAATACAAGCAATGCAAATAAGAAGAAGGCTAGAGGAGAGAAGAATCCTGAGGCAAAGAAGAACCAAGAATCTCTCTATGCAACTTCAAAGAAGATGCAGAAGACAAATGTAACTAATGCAGCCAATTACATCAACAAAAGAAGATTAGCAAGGAGGCCTAATGTTATGACCAAGTATTCTTCCTCTTTTATGGTTATTGCTATAGTTGTAATCAGTTTAGTCATAAGGCTAGTAAATATAGAGTTGTACCTACAAGGAGAAATAACTTTATAATCAAAAATTTAGTTGCATCCTTGTTAGATACAAATGTAGTGTGTTATTGGTGCAATAATTTTTGTCATATAGATAAACTTGTAGAGCAAGCTTTGTGAGATTGAAAGTGCAAAAAGGTATGCCTCTGAATGTGAACAAAGGTTCACAAGCCTCTAAGAAGGAGAAAAGGAGACCCAACAGGGCACATAAGGAGACTAAGAATGTGAGCAAAGGTGAGTGCTTTAATTGCCATGATGAGGGACACATGGCCAAGTTCTACAAGAAAAGGTCTACAAGTCAAAACAAGCTTATCCATGTTCTTAGAGCTCAAAAAGGAAGGCAGATTAATTCATGAAGACCAAAGGAGGTGAGCATGAAGCATGATGAGTCTGTGGATCACATCAATTTAGTTGATGTGGTGGAGAGTGCAACAGAGGCTGGAAAGGGTCAAGAGATCTCAACATTAGCCATTGTTGAGAAGGAGAAGACAAAGTTCAAGGAGAAGCCCAAGAAATTGACTGAAGATAAGTCAAGGATATGCATAGATTCAAGTGAACACCCAGCTATAGTAGAACAAGTAATGAGCATAAAGTGTCAATATCTTGGGCCTAGTGATGAGATTTCTAGCTGCAACGAAGATTCATCATATGAACAAGTGTATCATGGATCCATATTGTCTCCATGTATTCTAATCCTAGAAGGAAAAGATAATAGTTTGATGGATGAGCATGTCACTTATCTCAAACCTAAAAATAAGAAGAAAAATAACAAGAAGAATAAGGAGGAGAAGGATTGTGAGGAATTATGTGTAACTCCTGGTTTCACACTATTCTAAGACATTGTCAAATAAGGTGTCTCTATCTGTGCTTCTTAAGATACCCTTTTAAGTAAAGAAGCAAGTAATGCTCTTCAGAAGGTGTTGAAGGCAGGAATGAGTGCTCCTAGTTGATGATGGTGTCTCAAGATGAGTCAAGTGATATGAATATGGTATCTGATGAGATAGAATGAGTATGCTAACAATGTGCTCATGGACTCTAGTTCCAAAGTTAGGATATGGAGAATTCTAAGTAGGAATCAAGTATGATTACTCTAAGATCATGATATCAATCAATATAGAGAAATGAAGATTGTTGATTGATCTTTTTAGACCAATGATATATTGATATGTAAATGATCATATGTTGAGTAGTCTTGTATTGATTATTAGTAGGTCAGTAGAGCAAGGGGGAGCTAAATTGTTCAGTTTGTCAAGATCAAGAAGGCTCAAAATAAAGGATATTTTTATATGACCTATGGTGGATGATGGATGAGAGTAGTTATGCTACATAATGAAAAAAATCTTGAGTTCTGAAGATGACAAGCTGCATATACCATGGAGTTAGGGGGAGATAACTTAGATAATCGGAATGGTTTGAGGAGCCATGCATAATTTGAAAAGGAGTGTATGTGAAAAGCTTCAGTCATAATTATCTACTATAGATGTTGACTCAATAAGGTTAAGATGATAACTTGATTAGACCAAGTTAGGTGCCTAGATAGTATACTAAATCCTCATGAATAAACAAAGTGAAAGCTTTGTAATTGGTCAGGTCCTAGGATTAGAAGACTATGTATGGATAATTTTAATGCTCAAGTGATACAATGTGACAAAATCTAGTAGTAATAGATCCTACATCACATCATTAGATACTAGTTATAGGGCATGAGTCCAGGGGGAGCATTGAAGGAACATTATTAACTCCTAGATTAAGAGGAAAGGTAATCGAGAGAGATAGTTACAGTCTCTTTGCTATTTGATGACAAAGGAGGTACCAAAGGTGTGTTGGCTCTAGATCATTATGCCAATCTATATAGTGGTATGTCGATTATTGATTGGTCTTTTAGAACAATGCTATATAAATGATCTGTGGTAGAACATTGGAGCCAAAGAAGCTAGATGTGAATGTGTCTGCGTAGAGTTTAAGAAAATATGCCATTTCCTAGGGGGGAGTTTTCTCTCAAACGTGTTCTAATCTACCAAGTCTAAGGATCAGAATAGCCATAGTGCCAGAAAAGGAGCAAATTGTTGACATATTATGGTAGACTTTTTGTCATTAATGTCAAAGGGGGAGAAAGTAGAACGGTGATAAAAGAGTTAAGGCATTCTGATGATGAGTGATAAGTTTCCATCAATGACAAAGGGGAATATTGTTGTACATAGTCATTAAGGTCTAAAGAATTATCATTGATGTCAAAGGTAGCATGTGTTATCATGCATTAATGTCAAAGGTTGAATTGCATAGACATGTGGTATAAATCAGGGTTGTGAAGTGCTTTTACTTATAAAATAAGTAAAGTGATCTCAAGAACTCAAATGGGTCTGGGTGAGTAAATCAGGTTTCCAGAATAACTATACTTCGTTCAATTTCATAAGCTAAGCAGTCTCAAAAACTTGAATGGGTCTAGCGAAGTTGATCGAGTTTTTGGAATGACTTAACTACTCTCATCTTTATAAGTCAAGTGATGTGAAGAACCTGAATGGGTCAAGGAAGAGTTAATCAGGGTTATGGAACGACTTTACTTTGTTTATTTTTATAAGTTGAGTAAAGTCGAGAACCTGAATGGGTCTAGGTGAGTTAATCAGGTTTATGGAATGACTTTACTTCTTTCATGTTTATGAGTTTAGCAATGTCAAGAACCTGAATGGGTCTAATGAAGTTAATCGAGGTTTGGAATGACTTCACTTATTTCAAACTTATAAGTCAAGCAATATGGAGAACCCAAAATGGTCTTGAAAGAATTATTTCAAAAAAATCATTAAGTCTTTTTCAGAAAAAATTGTCCCGAACAAAAATTTTTAAGGGGTCGTTGTAAAAAGTCCAAAGGGCAAGTGGACCCGAATAAAGTTTTCGAAAGGTAAGTGGACCGTTTCAAAAATGTCAAAGGGATCTTTTCAAGAAATTCAAAGGGTAAGTGGACCATTTCATAAAGCGATTATTTCAAGAAATTTGAAGGGCAAGTGGACCATTCAAAAAGCCAAAGGGATCATTTCAAGAAATTCAAAGGGCAAGTGGACCATTCAAGAACTCTGAAAAGATCATTTCAAAAAATCCAAAGGGTATGAGGACCATTCAAGACTTCCAAATGGATTATTACAAAAAAAATCTTAAGGGTATGTGGACACTTACAAAGTTTCTAAAAGATCCTTGTGAAAAACTTCGAAGGGTACATGCCAAAAATTTCAAAGCACATTTCATTGGGGAAGTTGTCTCGAAGTATTTTTTCAAGAAAATTGTCTCGAAGCATTTTGTCGATAAAATTATCCGAGACAAAAACCTTGAAACAATTGTTTCGAAAGTTATGCTCCAAAGGGTATGTACCACAAACAAAAGTCTCGAAGGACCATTACAAGTCTCTGAAGGGTAACTTGGAAGAATCTTTAAGGTAAGTTAAAAGTTGAGCAAGTCCAAAGAGATCAAAGGAACAAAAGCATCTCAAAGAAGCCAAAGAAAATGAGATGAGATCAACATGCCAAAGTTTAATGACCAAATCCAAGATAAAGATCGTGCCTCTTCAGAGATCAAATGGCACGTGGAAAGCATGATTAGAAAGATCCAATGAAGTGAGGTAGATTTAGTAAAGCAAAGGTGATCGGTGGTTAACGACACAATGGAAAGCTAAAGATTCAGCATGTTTGAGATAATCAAAAGGAGTGAAAGTGACCCAATTATAAAGGAGATAGTGAGATGCAAAAAAAAGCTTGATGGTTAATGAAAGATCTCATAATTGGCATAAAGAAATAAATAAAAGGCTAGCATTTAATATGTTCTAATGGTCAATAAAAGAACAGGTAGAAATGGTGATGAACTCGAGTATACACGAAGCTCAAGATCAATCCTTGATTAAAGGAATGACATAGTTATGACTAAAATCCAATAGTTTCCAAAAATAGAAAAGAGAATTAAGCATAAAAGTGTGATGCATGAATCAAGACATGCAAATTCGCATATGTCAAAGTCGCATTGAATGAGAACAGATAGCTAGAATTAGTTAAGAGGAGTTGAAGTGTGAACACATTACATAGATGAAACCCTAAGACTCATTTTTATTTATAAGAGACATCTAGAACCTTGTAAAAGGTTATTGTTGTTGTCATCTCAATTTTGAGAGTGAGCCAAAGGCTTTCAATTAGAGACATATGCATATGGAGTAAAAGGTTGTTGATTAGAGACATACGTAGATAGAGTAAAAGGTAGAAGAAAATGAGGGAATGAAGTGTGTCTGAATAGAACATATCTAGACATTCATAAATAAAGAAAATGGGTTGCCATTACTGTTGTTGAAACTGAAAAGTGCCATCAGAGAAAACTTGAATGATGTCAACTCAAGATGTATGCAGACATAGAGTGAAAGATAGTAGGACATAAGTGAAGCAGAGAGGAAGAAAGAGCACACAGAGAATATGCAGAGATTGAGTAGAGAAGAAGATTAGGCATATACAGAATAAGCTAAAAATGAGTAGTTACAGACTAGACTTATAATAAAGAAATTGAACTGGATTCATTTGTGATTCAATCTTGTATACTAAAGTTGTAGCTCCATAGTTCTGATTGGTTGGTGCCATCAGACAAACTGAGTTGATGTTTAGTTATGGGATTAGAGTCTCCTTAGGGTTGGTGCCTTTAAATCTTGTAACCAGTAAGGTTAAACTGAGTTGGTGATCAGTTAGGGGATTGGTGTCTCCTAAGGATAGGTGTCTTTGAATGTAACCAGTGTGATTTTTCCAATGAGGTGATTTAACTATGAGGCTAGATTAGAACATTAGATTCTAACAACTATTTTCACTGTGGTTTTTCCCTTTAGGTTTTCCACATATAAATCTAGTGTATTGTGATTTTGTGTGTGTGTGTGCTCTCTATATTTATTCTTTGATATGCATATGTTTTTGTATCTTCATAAAAAAAGTTAAAGAACTAGTTTTTACTTGATCTACTAATTCACTCCCCCTCTAAATAGATAGTTGTGTTTAACAATTCCTACACTTGTATTTAGTTTGCTTATGTGTTATTTTGAGGTCACTTAGGTGTCATAAATGAAGTAATTAAGGTACACATGCACATAAAAAAAATTCAATAAAACTGGTGGGTAAGGATACCCTTACCCACCAATATTGACATATGGAACACACAAACCATTTGGCAAAAGTCTTGTGTTCACATTGCCAAATGTCTTGGCTCTATGCCTCCATTGTACCTATAAATACACCTCTCATCTAAGCTATTTTTTAAATGAGACATGAATACAATATTATTACAATTCTGCTCTATTTTGATTTTAGTCTCAACAACAGAGCTCTACTTCTATTTGCTTTGCATTTGCAGTTCGTGTATTTAATTCTATCAGTTGGATCTTGGACAATTTTGTGAATAGACATGCACCAATTTCTCATCACATCTCTCATTATTCCATTGGAATTGGTCATTGCTACTTATAAATGAATTTGTTGGTTTAATCTAGTAAGAAAAGGTTGTTATTTTTATATTGCATTTAATTAGTTTGTTTGAATCCATAGTAATGTTTGGTTAGAATAGGATTTCCATTTTTTGCATAATAATATGCATTTTGCATCACCTTGCATGGTTCTCTTAGACTGGTGTATGTGTTTTTATTTTTCTATCAATATTTTTTATCAAATATTGGGAAGGAGTTTTAGATATGAACAACTTTTGAAAGGAAGACGATAAATTGAAATTTAGAGTTCATCTCTCACATTCTATGTCATGGCTTCAAAATGGTAAGTTGTGAAGATTCAAAAGTGAAAGTGGATGAGAATTTCTACTTAAAATTATTGTTTTAGAGTGTAGATATTTAATAAATAATGGTCATGAAAGCATTATCAATATTTTGCAACTTTTCAAAGAATCCATTGGGGATAAAATTGAAAGCCCAAATTGATAGAGCTACGATGGAGGATCATTATAATTGATTTTCAAAGTCATGGACAAATAATTGAGTGGTATCAATGGTAAAAAATGATCATTCTCATGGATAAAAATGGATTCAAAATGGATAAGTATATTTCTTTTGAAATCCCAGAGGAATCTCCAAAATTGATCTTCTTTAGATTTAATAGCATGAACCTTTTTGGAAAAGTTTATTGATGTCATCCACTAGAAAGATCTAGGGCCATTAAATTAGAAAAGGATCATCTCAAAGCTATATATATCATAAATCTTTATTGAAAACTAAAAGACTTAAATAAATATGAGGGCCATGGATTGAAAATTCAATGGCAGGTGGCACTCGCTTGCAATATTAATGAAGGTAGAAGGATCTCCAATTGTTAGATCTATAGTAAAAAGGAAGCATCTAAATGAGCTAAGGAAAAGTAGTGGAGACCATGAATATATTCATTCACAATATTTTCATTGTCAAAAATATTTTAAGGTAAAAAAATTAGCCCCTCAAAGCCACTAATTTTCTAAGGTCTAATTATGCCTAGTCAAGACAGGTGGCAAACAAAATTTGTTTTAAAAAATTAAGATGACATCATTAGCTAGATGTTAGCAACCCAAGTTTCACCCTTTGAAGGAGAGTGTTGAATTCTACTTCAAACCTAGGCTAACATGGGATTGGTTTACAAGTTGTGGGTTACCTATAGGTAGACCAAACCTATAGATTATGGGGTTAGCTCCCCTAGTGCATCTATTTGGCTCAATTTACTAAGATCTATTATTTTTGGGGTGAAAAGGGATAAAAAGTGCATAATAGAAATATAATCTAAGGGGCGGCGATCCACCAATACAATCATTCATCCACTCAATTTGGACTTCAACAAACACTAGTAAGCAATACAAGTGATTTAATCTTCTAACTCCAAGGACTCCTATGTAAAAGTGTTTCACATAAAGGTTTCACTAAGTGGTCAAAACATGAGGGTAACGATGGAAGGCCTAGATCAAGGCACTAACCAATCAAATCTCCACTCGAAGATCAAACACTTAACATTCAAACACTATATATGACCTACATAAGATCATATACTAGTAATAAGGTGAGAGTAAGACCTGTCAAGGGAGAAAACTACCACATGTACAAATAAAACTAATAGAACATACTAAATCTATATCAAAGAGTCTATAAATAGTCATTTGCATTAGCTTAAAAGGTTACAATGTGCCAATATAGGCAGAGTCTCCTCATGCCCAAGAGAGGGATTATCAAAATAGGCCTTCCAAACTCAATAAATAGAAGTACATGGAGAGAATAAGAGGGAGAGTGGTGTAGAAGTAGTGGAATAAGTCAAAATATCATGACTTATTCCACATGGCAGTTACAACAGCCTTCCATGTATTGAAGTACCTTTAAAGAGTGTCCTTATGATGGTCAAAGTCTATTTTTAGTAACATTTGACACATGAAAGGTCTATGCACACCATCCTCAAACAATTATCTCTTTTTTATAGTTATAAGACAATAAATAGTTTCAATTGAGTCACCATGAAGCATATAACAGCCTATCCTCCTTTGGAGCATATTAACCAAGTCAATAAATTGATTTCTTCCTCCATTATAACCATTGAAAGTACACTTTCCTCCTTGAAAGAATCTATTATATGGTGTAATTAATTTATAATAACTCTCTAAAATTCCCCCTACACCATTCTTCAACTTTCTTTTTTGACTAAATAGGCCTAGTAGGCCACTAGGCCTAGTTATATGGTGTTGCCACTTGAGTAGCCATGAAAAACCTATATAAGACCTGAGGATCATATGAACAAGTGAGCTTTAGGTCTGAAACAATGTCCCATATCAAGACATGGGCCTTCTTGAGTATTTCACACTTGCAATCTTATCAAATTAGGTGACCTAGTCACCTTATCCTTCATATATGTAGACTAGTTGTTTAGAAGAGAGTTGCAAAGGCATTTCCATGTAGATTTTTTGGCATGTAATGACTTGAAGAGATAAAATAAGTGCCAAACCTTCACTTCCAATGATTGGCATCATCCCAAATAGTTATTCACCCTGTTCTTTGCCCAAATCCTTGAAAATTTATAGTTTTCTATCAAATCCGTATAGTTTCTATATAACACGGTAATATGGCTAGGGCCTCCTCTAAGTGTACTAGACATTTTAGGTGTTTATCAGACCATTCTAGGGTGTTTGAGTGTAATTATATCTATTTCTTCCAAGTCTAGTCTACAATAAGGTCTAAGGAGGGTTTTGGAGGTCTACCATCTTAATGATGGTTCATATAGATGAGACATATGATCCCAAACTTATGGTCATGATTGTTTAGTCCATAAATTGACAAGCTTTGGTTCCCATGCATCTTGTGTGGAAAGGTGTGAGTGCAAGTTGGTGGACTTGTAGTTATTTGTTAGGATTATAAACCTATTATTATAAATGGTTAAGAGGACCAAGTCAATAAATTTACAAGCTTTGGTTCTCATGCATCTTGTGTGAAAAAATATGTGAGTGCAAGTTGGTGGACTTGTAGTTCTTTGCTAGGCTTCTAAACCTGTCATCAGTATTAGCAATGGTTCATAAACTTGTGCCCTTGAATATAACTCACTCTTTTATGGATTTTAATTATATATGGGTCCTCAATTCCTACCAAGAGCATTTACCCCAAGTCCTTATGTGGTGAGATATGTAAGCATTTGAAATGATGACTCAAGTTGGTTGTGTACACTGTGGAGTTTGAGATGGTGATAAGACTAAGATTGGTTATTATCTTGCATTCTTATGCTTTAAATTACCTAATTAAGACCTAAAATAACCTCTCATACCTTCTCATGGTGTCATTTTCACTTAGGATAGTCTGAGAGTGTCTCAAGTGTGTTGATGGAGCTTGAAGCCTAAGATTGGCTTTTAGGCCACAATGGCATAGACTAAGAGTTAGGTGTCTAAATGGATTTTAGATTATTTTTGGGTATAAATATCATCATAATATCCCCCTTATCACCTAATTTTATCCTTTGTTCTTACCTTCAATTTTTTAACTCAAACTTTGTTCCCTTCTCTCATAAGACTACTTGTAGATCACTACCTAGACTATTAAGTTTGAGTGGTTGATAACTAGTGTTGAAAGCCTGAGTAGTTTGATGTTTCTTCAACCATGTTAATGAAGTTATGATTCATTTAATATTATTTAAAGGTCTATAAATATCCCTTCTAATAGGGTTTCTCCTAAACTTCTCTCTGTATACCTCATCTCCCTTGCCTAGGGTTTACACGTAGCTAAGCCTATGTAACCCTTGGGTCTGAGTTCAGCGCTCTAACCCACCTAAGCTGAGTATCTCATCATCATGGAATATTAATATACTTTATCACCTTCCCCTCAATTGTATTCAACCTCATTCATAATCCCTAATCTGATACACAGGTTTGTTCTCATCAGTTCTAGGTCCAATAGGCCTAAAAGGCCATTAGTCTCTCTCCACCAAACTGGGAATTTAGAACTTGGATACCTTTACAAAATTTATTGACATTACTCCTAGGTTTTTACAACTTTAAACATCCCCTCAAATATGTATAATTCTTCAACTGGCATGTACAAACTGGTTTTAGGTCTGTCTAGGCCTAAAAGGTCTGTGTGGGCTCTTAGACTCTTTCGTTCCTTTGGCCTGGGTTCCTATCAGTAGAAAGTATTTGTCCACATTTTGAACTCTTTCATTTAGATTTATCTAAATCTAGAAACACTCTAGGACCTATAAATACCCTTTACTTGCATGATTTGGTCTATAATTACCTAGTTCAGGCCAAAAAGAGCCAACTGTCAAGGTTTTTGTTTCACTAAATAAGTCACTTTTGGGGGAAGGTTAGGGACCTTGAGAGAGAGGTCAAATATATTATTACCTCTTTGCACTTTCTTTATCGAACATACTCCATCACTTTTCATAAATGATTGATCATGTCCTCTTCATTTTGCCTGTAGGTGGAAAACTCATTTCTTAACTGTGTATGAAAGGTGAGTCTCTTTTGTTTGGTGTCTCTAACCTTCAATGGATCATGATTGGTTATCATGTCTTGGTAGATAGTGTTCTCATTCCTTATACCCAAGCACTCAACTTTCCCATTAGACTACCTTGGACCTTCTTAAGCTACCTACACATGGTTATGCTTAGGTTACATTCTCAAATTGCCCTTGATGTTAAGTGTATTCAAGAACTCTATCCAAGTTGTAACAGATAATCATTGTTTGGGTAAATACTTCCCATTGATCTTATTTGAAAACCACATCTTCAGGACATTGAAACTCTCTTTGAGCCCCTATGAGACAGTCGAATCTTTCAAGTAAACCTATCTATCTTAATGCTCTTTTTGCCCTTCATAATAATAACTTCTTAATGCCCTCATCTTCATCTTAGGGTTTTCATATTCTAATTCTCTCTCCATAAGCCTCTTTTGACTCCTAAACATCTAATCGATAGTATAACTAAACCCTATAACTGTCAATAGACCTCTATCTCTTTAGTATGCAAATACAGGCCTAAATTGATTGTAAGAGGTCTACCTTTTGTATAGTGGATTGAGGTTGGGGATGGTTAATGTACATGGGTAGGGTGAATATGAGACATCAAAATAGAGCATGGATCTAATATGGGATTACATTTATGCCTATCAATAATCCCAAGACACTTCACAAGTATTAGCAAAATAACTTCCCATTACATACACAGCAGTCATAGACTTGAGATAGGATATGAAGAAGTTATTTGGTATGAGGGGGATTTGTTGATCATGGGAGGTAGAGAAGATCAAGTGGGTTCCAATAAACTATTACACAACCCATAGCCACCATCAACCTGCATTATCAAGCTTTGGGAACTCTGTAATATGTGTAAATTTGTCTACAGTCTGCAAATAGAGAGAGCAAGAATGTTTTCCTTACTCCCACACCCTCACACGTGTGAAATGATGTTGGACAATGTTTTTGAAACGTGGTGTAGACCCCTAAAAATCTATCATATCTTTCATTTCTCTGTCATCATGCTCAAGAAAGAAGAAAACATGGAAAATTGATACCCTACTTGAATGTAGAGACATTATGAGTGCCCTACATTATTAATGATTGTTCATAAAGGAGAGAGAATCAAATTGAGAAAAAATTCACAAATATGGAATCTATCTAAGGTCCCTTCCTTTGCCCAAAATTTTAGATCCTAATCTTCTCTCTCATGCCCTACCATCCATAAACCTGAAGGGATGTCTTGGGTTGCCAAAGAGCTCAATAGAGAGAGAAGGTCAGTTCTTGGCCTATTTGACATCTCTTTGCCATGAATATTCACCAAGACACTTGACATGAACCCACATACAATCTCCTAACCTCCCCTATATAGACTGACTGTACAAGTCCGTACAAACTGTGAGAAACACATGAAAACACTCTCTTTCTTGCATTTTCTCCATATTTCAAGCTTTGAGAAGGATTCATTTAGATTTAGTGCCCATAAGTGTTATTGATTTTAGCTATTTATATCTTTCAATGTCTCACAAGAGTTTTAGTGAACTAAACTATTTGTATAAGTACACATATGATATTTAGTTATGTATATGGGGAACCAAAAAATGTTTGTAATTCACTCACACCTATTTTAAGGGTTGCACACTTATCGTTAAGCATCAAATGTCTTTCTCAAATTTCAATTTCTCATCTGTAAAGCATGAAATGTGTATCTTGTGATAAAATAACTTTAAAAATATCTGCAAATGTATACTATGGTCATGTTCAATCCCATATCATTCTAAGTGCAAGCTATGGCAAGGGAAGTACGAGAGACACATTTTGGCACGTGTGGGGTCTACTTGTTGAGTAAGCAGTGAAATATGAGTTTTAAAATGACCTCTAAGGATATGAAATGCATAGTGATGATTTGGAGACTCTTTTAAGGCCTTTATTAAACAATGATACACTTGAAATGTCACTCATTTCCAAAGGTTTGGTAATGTATTTGACCAACATGAGGTATTTGGAGGGTGATTAATGACTTTAAAGGGATCATGGAGGCTTAAAATTGCTTGAATGGGCAAACAATGAAAAAATGGCATTGAAAACATCAATAAACCTTAATAAGACATCTTGACATGCTCCTCTTCACCTAAGCATCACCATGACCAGTGTCACGTCACCAAAGAAACCAAGGCATTCATGACACAATGGATTCATAAGCAAGTTCAAAAACATACAATGACACCTCTAACAATGCTACCACGGCTCAAAATAGGATCAATAAGGACATGACCACGTAGGAGATCACCATGAGAAGGCTTGGATGATTGTCATAGAAAAAAATTTGGTTATAAGGGTTGGCATTTGGCCTTGGGAGGCCAATTTTCCAACACTAGGATCTCCTCTAAAAGTTAGATTAAGATATACCATGTTGTTTTCTATCTATTGGATATTATTTTAATAGAAGTCTTTAAAGTATAAAAAGTAGCTCAAATGAAATGGCCCACTCGGTTTTTTGAAAAGTTAAAATTCCCTCCATCCATCAGATCAAATGGAGCATTTTGAGTTATTGATCTTCAAAGATCTAAAAGCATAAAGATAAATAAAAATAGAACTCCAGCTTGGATCTTGATTCATTGATATTTCCAAGATCCAATGACATGAGTTATGTTGAATAATATTATCGGTATCACATCTCAAAAGTGCATCAAGTCATCTAATTGAACTCAATTGCACTTGTCTATAGTCATTTGATCAACTAAAGGATATCATAGTTCTCATTTCACACAGGCAGCTTCCAAGAGAGGAAATGAATGAATCTTAAATGGATGCAACATAAAAATGCAATGAAAATATAAAGCTTGAGATAAAACTATGATTTTGAGCTTAAAATGGCATTGAATTAGTGTGAAATTTAGTGGTTCGGAGTGGCAAAAAAATAGAATAAAATGTTCATGTGATGAATAAATCAGAGGCTATGAATAAGGTAATTTATGTTTGGCTTCAGGAGATCCACCCCTCAACCCCATCATGTATCATGACAGGGAGCATGCAAGGAGTGTTGCCCTGTGACCCTCCAATGGGTGCTACCCATTAACTCTGTTAAAGGATACCACCCTTAGTTCCCTACTTTTTGAATTTTAAATCCAAAATAAAGATCAATGAGGAGACCACACTAGAAAGAGCAGTCATTTTCTTGACTTAGATGTCCAATGGATGAATATGATTTTGTTTGAGATTTTGTGAAAAACTACCACGAGAGCCATGAAATATGTTAAATATTCTCACACTAGGCTCAATTTTTCATTGCTCTAATTCTCAATGTGGGAAATAGTCTAGCTCAGGATTATTTAATTATAAATGGGCTCCATTTAGAATGTTAAATTTAAATAGTGGGCTCACCCCACTATTTAAATAAATGTGCTCACATATTTTAAAAATATCCCATGCTTTATTAAAAGCATTTTATAAAAGAAAATAAAAGCTACATGAATGAAAGAGGGAGCCCCCTATGATTTAAATATTTAAAAATAAAAGGTTCATCTTATTTCATTAAATAAGAAGTATCTAAAAGTAAAAATGAGTAGGCCAAGTATGTGAGGAAGTATGGGCATCATTGGGAAACCTGCACAAATAGTTTTTAAGCCACTATAAATTCAAAAGAAGCCACAACATGGTAAAAACTATAAAAAAATCATTCCATTATGGCGGTGGGCAACTAAAAATTAATGTATTTTCCATCTCTTTTCTCTTCTCCATTCTTATATATATGTAATGAGTTCATTTTGAGCAAGTTTTTGATTTCCTGGACTTATTCATTTTGAGTCTTTGTAATTTTGTACGTGAAAAAACCATGAACCCTCATTGAATAAAATATTATTATGCATAATCTTTGCAAGTGATAAATTTATTGTGGCTCCTGTTTGTCTACCCCTTAGAATTTATCTTGTTGATATACCTTCGTATACGAGTTGCATCTTTCCCTTTGAATTTTTTCTTTATTGTGTTTAATTACATTCATTTATACTCATAACATTGTGTTCAAATGGATAGGATATCCTCCCATTCCTTATTCTAGTTTATATCCACATTTGCTTTAAATTTCCTCTCCCCTTTCACCCTCCAAGTTTTATTTTATGTTGGTTTATTACCATTAGAGTAGGAAACAAAACCAGCTGGCTCTTGATGTTGCTTTGTAATATTAGTCCCACATTAATAGAGTTTCTCATGTTGTGTTCCAAATGTAGGTGCCATCAAGAAAACATTTAAAAACATTAATAGTATGAAAATTTGAGATGGGATAAGGATCCAATGCAAGGTTCTACGGGTTATTACTACAATATTTGGCATCTCTTCCAATCATACAAAATAGACAACATAATCAGCATACTCATAAACAACATAATCAGGGAACTTAATGGTTTTTTTATTTTCATTTTATTATAAATTATCTTTCATTTATCTAGAAAAATTACATTGAAATATAAGGAAAAGGTGATTGTCACAATATTATATCCACAACCACCATGTCGAACACATCTCTAATGAGTGTCACAAACCCCCATATCTGAACCTAGACGGTTGAGATCCCAAGAAACTAAAGACAAATCCCCATATATAAATTGTACAATTAGCTAAATTTAATTCTAAAATGCTAAGATATTAATATTATGAAATTTTCTACCTAGCTTCCAAGTTTCCAAATAATATAAAATGCATGCAAGTGATGTTCAAACTTTATTTTTACCATGTGTCTAGGATTTAGTATTGTTACAGTATCCTCTTGATTTGATAACTTTTTGAAATTAAGAACATATAATTATATATTTACATATCCTCAAAAGGACAAAACCACAATTGTTTCATATGTTTTCATCAATTTATAACAATTTTATTTTGTTTGTTAATTTGTGCGATCATGAGTTTACATTGAGAATATTACAATCTATGTGTTTGTTTGGTGATGGATCGAAAGAAATCTAAGGGGAGGTGAAAATGAACTTGTGAAGAGGAAACTAAATGAGATATTCACTAGAGACTATAATGACAACAAGGAAACTTCAAGTGACATCCTTTCATAGAAATAGATGTCTTATTTTTTGAAGTAACAGTTACTAACTTATTCCCCATTGTTGTGCTTCTCTTTAGCTTTGAATATGTCACATCCCATTCCACTAGGAAATTTTGTGGACAACTATGTAAGTATTAAAGAAATGAATGTTAAGGTGAACGAAGACCTTCAAGAATGTTTACTAAGATATTTTAGAATTAGGATGGATGTAAGGGAGAAACTAGAAAATGTTATGAAATATAGGGAGGAAAAACTCAAGGAAAGCATTCAACAAATGGTTGTAACCATTTCCTCATCAAGAAATGAGAACAAGTAGTTTAAGCTCTATATTGAAACTCTAAGGAAATAAAAACATCACATTGAGATCTACCTCAAGGATCAAATTGCATCAATAAAAGTTTATTATTTTTTTGCAAGTGCTCTATCTCTTCCTTTGGAAGCAGAGATTTACATGAATTTTAGACAAAATAAACATTATGAGGAAGAGATCAAAGTATGGACAAACTTTTCAATGTATTGCATGACTTGCCCACCAACCTCTTGAACTGCGTCCAAGCATCCTGACTCCAATGAGGATCATAATGAGCATAATTAGTGTCATAATTTATCATCTTTCATTTCATACCAATTGTTAAATTTTTTCAATAAATTGTTAAGTCAATTGTTGTATGTTTTATTTGGTTTTATTTCTATGGTATTGTGACTTTTAAATATACATTTTAACTATATGCAAAGCAAGTTTAGGTATTTATGTTATTATTTCCATCCTATATGGTGTTATTTCTATGGTATGTTGTTTATTTCAACCTATTTGGTGTTTTTATGGCATGTTGTTTATTTCGACCTATTTGGTGTTCATTATATGATGTTATTTCTATGGTAAGCTCTAATGATTTCAATCAAACATTCACCCTTCATATTTATATGCAAAATAAATAAATAACATGTTTCATAACCATACACCATTACAAGATAAAGAAAAAAAAAATCCATCTTGCCAACATTTTGAGTCATTTAACTACAAAAACATTCAAATTTATATTTATACAAGCATGAAAATAAAATAAATTTGAACTTAGCTACTTTGGTAGTGGTAATAACCTCTAACTTTTCAATGGCATTCCATGGTTGAAACTTGTTTTTTAGAATGGTTTATTTATAGCTACAACTAGCTCATTTAGAAGTTATAGTATTTAAGATTGGTAAAAAATAATAAGTATTCAAGTCTACTCTTTGTGGAATAGGAACATGCAAAGATATTGCAATTTAATAGGTTTGAAAGAGATATACCTTTATCCATCCTTCAGGGAATATCATCAAGTGATAAGTTTCAGACAAGATCAGAAGATGTGCTCTGCAACTTTGTAATCGAGTGGTATGCAAAATTGGATAGATGGTAATAAATTTACATTATTTTTTAAAAATAGAGTTTATTTTCATGGATCAAAAAAGGACACAAACCATAAAAACAAAACATTGAAATAGAGTTTTTCATTTTAACATTCACTTGTATGCTTAATTAAGAATTAGATAAGAAGATTAAATCTATAATGAGTAAAGACACTATTCTTTAAATAGTTCTCTATGTGAAAATAAATCCCATGGATGAAAAAAGGACACACATATATTATCCTCTTAATATAAATTGATCAAAAATAAAAATAATTCAATATAATACATAAATTGTAATAATATAGTTTGTAACAGACTAAAAAACACAATAAGTACAATAAGCTTGTAATCAGCACAAATACAAACATTTTTATTGATTTATTTGTATTCAAGAAAAACATTATTCAATTATTTGCGTTTCCCATACACCAGTATAGGAAAATTAGTTTAGATTACTCCAAATTGTGAGGAAAACAAATCAATTTTGGAATAAACAACAAGAAAATAAAGTCTCATATGCCTCTTTTCTACATTCTCTCAAATGATAGGTCCAGACAGAGTGTCATATGCCTATGTTCTTCATGCTCTCATACTTATTCATACATACTAGTGTCTTCATCTTCATCTCATACAAATATATCGCACTTAACCCATATCTTTTATAGTTGTTCTATCCAAATTCTCTTGAAAACTCACACACTTTGATATTCCTTTAGGTTTGGAAGGGAATTGAGCATGTTTATTTCCCGATAGTGCATGCCTATGGATTGCCATAATCTCAAAAAAATCTATTAAACATTGTAAATTGGTAACCTAATCATCTCTTTTATACACATTTGAAATGTTGTACATGGGGATGACTGACTTTAATATTATTAAATATTAACTTTATTCAAAACTTGTTATAAGCATCTTCAACCATCTTCTCAAAGAAATTAATACTTCTCCTCTCAACTAGAAAATTAAGGCCTTTATCGAGCAAACCACTAATATCGAGGATTTTGGGATCATTGGGATTGTCCACATCACCGACAACAGTTTCATTTATGGAAAAATAAACAACATTGTCTTTGGAAAGGTCAACAAAATTGTCATTATGATCAACCTAAACAAGCCATGAATGGATGTTTATTAATAAACCTATGAAAATCATTTAATAGACTCATAAAAAATTTAAAAAAATAAAAATTAGTGCAGTCACAGATGGAGTCCCGAGGGAATGGATCCCAATCCACACATCCTACAAGGATGCACACACGCTCACACAAACAGAATCAAAATTATTGTCTTCTCATTAATAAACTCATGGGTTAAAAGGTATTATAAGTTCCTCAACTTCTAAAATGGAGACCTTTGCTCTATCTAGTGATGGGTGTTTTTAATCCCTTCATTTAATCAACTTGATATGTTGATGTCTTTCAAACCAAGGTTGGTGTCCAAAGCTATTTGTACCAAGGCTTATGGTTGTAGGTTTTTAGATATGATTGGAGGAGTTGTTGTCTTTCTAAATATCTAATCTGATCTAACCTAAAAAGTGTTTGTTTATGTAATAAAGAAACACACTTTCATAACTAAGATAATTTGTAATCTAACTTGTTGAAATAAACATACTTGTTGGAATAAACATACTTGCTGAAAATAAACACACTTGATGGAAATAAACACACTTATTAGAAATAGACAATTTGTTAGAAATAAACATACTTATTAGAAATATTGAATTAACTCTTAGAAGATAACTTCATGCATATTTTTAAATCTATTTATAATTACAGTTGTAAATATGAAATGAATTTATAATTACTTGAAATTGTAAATACATAAAATACCATATAAAATATGTTCCTGATTTCTGAGGAGAGTGGGCCTTTATTCGCCTTGGGAACAAGAATGAAAGAAGACTCAGTTCTTGGAAATTGAAACTTTCTTCATTAATCAAATTAGATTACATAAATGCAATAATAATTTAACTGGAATATTAAATAAAACAAATATAGTATCTATTTCTCAATTTCTTTCTATCTATCCTCAACAAAATATAAAGATCTACTTATATAATGTTGTAATAGAAGATACATAGATCTTCATAGTTAACCTCCTCTTATTAACATAAATCTCTTAATTTCATTGGATCTTCAAAATAGACTTTTGACATTTTGGATTAGGAAGATCTATCGGTTACAAAATCTACTGCATATCTACTACGAATGGCTACATAGATCTACTAGATTGATTTCCTTAGTCAAGACTATGGACATGTTTACATAGATAGATAGATAGATAGATATACAGAAAGTCTATTTATAGCTTTATTATTTATAGTAGTTCTATAAATAGTAAGTGACCAAAACAATCTCCAAGTATAGATATTTAGTTTTGCATGCTCAAAAGCTGGACTAGAAGAGCCTAGATTGATTTTGGTGAAGTTTGAAGTAGTTTGGTGGAGTCTAAAGCAATTTGGTAGACTTTGAAGCAATTTCGTAGCAACTTCTAACAAAGTTCAAAGCAACTCTATAGTAACTTGTTTCAATAAACTTGAATGTTTGAAGAGGTCCATAATGAAGTTTCTAAGCTAGGTGGAATGCTTTGGTGAATGAAATTAGATCTTTGAATGAGTCTGTAGCTATGATCTGGGTGAGTCTGAAGCTATTGGACAAGTCTAAAGCAGTGAACTGTAAGAGTCCATAACTCTTAAACAAGTCTGAAGCTTGGTCTGGAAAAGATTATAGGTCACCAAAATATCAAAATATTTTCTATAGGTCACCTTGGAAGATCAACAAAAAGGTATTTATTCTTTATAAACAACTGTACATCTGTATATACACAAAATAGAGAGGCTAAACATGCAAAGAGTTAGAATTAAATAGCAGAGTTGGTAATTTAGGATTTAGTTATATTAAGTAAGATAAAGCATCATATTTACTACACTAATATTAGATACAAGTCAAAGATCTTTGCATTGCTCAGTCTAGAGGAGAGATAATGGAAGAAGACCATGGATAATTGATAGTAATAATAAGTCATATTTTGAACTCATCATTTCTCCCATGCTTTACCTTTTACAAGTCCCTTTTATAAAATTAGTTGTTGTTTATTCCTTCATAATTTTGGATTCTATCTTATAGGCACTATCTGAGATCATATATGTCAAATACATCATCCCAATGATTGTCCAAGGGACTAGTAAATCTTTGGTATGTTCACACCATATGTTTCCAGTTTTGAAATTGTTCGTCTATTTGAGGACCCCATCTATGTCATGGTAGAATGGAAATCAAAATAATTGGTGGCCTAAATCTCATGCCAACCCAAAGTAGTTCTCCTCCTAAATTAATTACATGCATAATCATGTCATTGATAGATTATGACCTTATTAAACTCCATCTTAGATTAGTTGGAGACATCACCTCTCTTCTTTTCAATGAAACTATAAATGTGTCCCAACAACTGATATTGGTTGTGAAGATATCATCAAAATGTTGTCTTATATACAGATCAAATGAGACATTACTATTATACAAAGCCTGTAAATAATAATCCTTAATGTTTGGATTCATTAGATAGGCAATTTTGAAATTAATCAATAAATTCTTGGCACTAGCAAAAGTAGGTTTAATGCACAGCCCTATAGTCATGGATTTTTTCACATATTCCTCATATCTATCTTTCCAAGCTATCTGATTTTTGAAAGTAGAAAAAAATGCTCTCAACTGAACTTCCCCTACATATAAATTGACCGTGAATTCATTATGATTTTCCAAAATCAGATTACATAAACAAAACTCACATAACAAATCTTGTTGTTCTGGAGTGGAGTCCTAAAAAATGTTTAAAAATATGGGAAGATTTTCAATGTTTTGAGTTAAATACATAAAATTCTCAATAGCTACCATCTATAAAATTGTTCATGTAAATATAGCCTATAACAAGGAGAGGAAGCTCTACAGGCTAGGAGATTTTCACCTATCTGGCATGCATTTTGTAGGTTTGTTTTAAGCTTTTGAGTATGTTGTTTTTATTTCTCCAAATTCTCTTTCATGGTATGTTTTTATTTTTCTAAAACTTTATTTTGTTCTTTGAGTTCTCTGAACTCACAACATACATGATTTCATTTATCTAGGTAGTCCATATGAGAAACAATGGTTTGACAAGATTGATCTACTAAAAGGTTAGAAGAAGATGGAGTTTGCATCTGAGAATTTTGAAGTTGTTTTAACAATAAATTTTATTCCTCTAACTCAATGATGTAAATCTAGTAGTTTACCATGTCTTCATCAAAATGAATTATTTGTTTCTCATTATTTTTGTTCCTAGTCAAGTGATTCAAAGCTTTGTCTTTAAAGTCATCTAATTCTTGAATCAAAGAAAAGTTGAGTGAATCCTTACATTGTAGTTGGGCTAGAAGATCAGAAATATCTGTCACTTATTGCTTGATGATGACCTTAGCCTTTGATAGTGCAAGGATAAGCTACAACTCTAGGTCTTTAGTTGAGTTGGATGATTGTTCTTCAGAGACCATTATACCTTTTCCTTTTTCTAATATTGGTCTTGCTTTAGGATTTGAAGATGGAAAAGATTTTTTTCCTATACTGTAATTTCTTCTATGAGTATATTTTCTCTTTGAACAGTTGCTTCAGTAGGCATATCTATTGGAATAGATTCTTCATAAGGGATTGTTGATGATGACTCAAGAATATTTATTATGACATCTTTAGGAGTTACTACCGATTCATTTATTTTTGTTATAATAGCTTCTTATCCAAGAGCCGCTACTGCTACCTCAGGAATCTCTGATGTGATGGATTATTCATCAGGGATTATTCATTAGGGACTATTGCTATTGTTTTTATTGGTGTTAGAGAAGAGAACATTGGTGAATGTTTGAGGCTACCAATAGTAGTAATTGTTTTTGTTTCCTCATCATCTTGTGCCAAAATTAATTTTCTTCTTCTTTTTGTCTATATAGGGTAACTAGGTTCCCTTACAGAAATATTCTCAGTAGCCTGTGAAAGAAAATCCATAGATTTAGGATTTTCAAAAGACTATAAAACCCTTGGTCTTAGTTTTTATTTTGTAGTGGTCTGCTGAAAATTCTATGCAACCACATGTGTCATTTTTGATCTAGTTTGACATCTTTCACTAGGCAAAACCTTTAAACCTAGAGGAGGAAGCTTCTTCTTTTGTCTTGGGCATAGGTGGGTTTTTAGAGGGCTTTGCAACAGATGTTGAAGACTGACTGAACCTGTTATTCTAAAAATTATTCCATGTTGATTTGCTTTGTTGAAAATAATAATACTAAATGATTAAATGGATAAGACCATGATGACGAAGAGGAGTTGATCTATTAGTATCTAGAATTTGAATGGTTTCATACAAGAATAAAGGAAGGTTAACCTTATGTTGATTTTATTGTTGGCCATATTTGAGGTGAAGAATGATACGCATTGCTTCACATCCCAAAAAGCTATACTACCCTTCACACATGAAATATTTCATTACCCAGAAAGAAATAGACTTATAGAGTTTAGGTAGGGTTTATCTACTAATCCCTTTTGCTTTTTCTTGATGGTTTTGAACACATGCAACAGACAACTGTTCATTTCCATTGAATTGTGCAATTAACTAAGAAAAAGGTTCTTCCAAGTATTCTTACCTTATTCAAAAATTTCACTGATGACTAAGCTGGAAACTGGACTGTAAATACCTCGCAATGTAGTGGAGTCATCTTTTAGATTGGCAATGAATTCCTTCACCAGAGTTTCATCATACCTTTCAAATTTATACAAAAATGATAACCAGCCAACCTCTTCAAAAACTACCATAGAGATATTGTTTACCATCAATCCAGATACATTCAAAGGTTTAGAATGTTTTTTGTGTCTCATAGTGACTCTAAAAAACTACTAAAATTTGAGGGGTTAGGAGGTGCAACAGTCAGTGCCAATGAAAACAATAGTGTGCAAATAAAAATAAAAATGATTAATTCAAATGGGTATTTGGCTTGGTGGCTACTAACATAATCCGAAGCAATCATCACACAGCATGGAAGTTAAATGAAGCTATCTTTGGAAAAGATTTGAGGTACTTCCATACTAATGAGACTTATGCACCATCAATTTTGGTGGCTTATTCAAGATACTTCAAAGTGAGTCAGTAGATGGTTGCACCCATGAATAAAGGTGATATAACATTCTTTTTTCTTGCATGTTGTTTCACTTATGATTACCTGTATCATCAAATGTCATTTCTTTTGCTTATGTGTCTTCTTACTTATGACCTTTTGATGTCAACAAATGGTTTTGTTTGGTATTTACTTTGACAGTTTGCAAGACATCTGCTTTTCAAATCTCCTCTTAAACATGAACATATAGGAATCAAAAGACTTATATTATCTTAATGCAGATAAATACAATGCTTTACTTACCAAATCATACTCTTAACCTTCATTTTTTTTGCCACCTGATTCGAAACACAAAGTAAAAGCATGATTTAGTCTTTATAGGAGTGTACAAACAAATGTTGCAGTGATTTGCTTATCTGAAACAACTGATCAACTTTTACTATTTTTTTGAGTTTTTTTTGCCCTTGACCAGCCAGCAAGCTGGTTTTTTTATCAACATTATCAATAGGGTCATATATATATATATATATATATATATATATATATATATATATATATATATATATATATATATATATAATTTTTTTATATGTTTTTTTCTTTTTGAAAGAAAAAAACCAAGAAGTGATCTACTTCTATTTTATAAAATATACCATCATGGAGTTGTTAGCATGGAAGAATTAGTTCTTTCAATGAAAACTACCTCATGTCTAATGTTTTGAACAAATTCATCTTTATTGATAGGTCTTTGGTATAATTTGATTCTATGTCCATTGACCAACAAAGTTTTTTAGTTCCCATCTATTGGTAACAATTACACTAATCCATTCTCTAATATCTTTTTTATTTGATATGGACCTAACCACCTTGTCTTCAACATACCTTTGAATTGTTAAAATTTAGAGTCAAACAAAAGTGTCTAATCTCCTTTTTGAAATCTTATTGCTTTGATGTGGGAATCATGTCATATTTTCCCTTTATGTTGCATCATTTTTGTTTGTTGCAAGGCTTTTATCCTCATCTCATCAAGTTCATTCAATTGAAGAATTCTATCTTGTTGTACCTTATCCAAATCAATGCTTACTTTCATTGTTATTTTTAAAGTTTGTAATTCAAATTCAATGGAAAGTAAAAGTTACTTACCATATACTAACTCACAGGGTGAGAACCCAATGGTGATATTCCAAGTAGTGTTGTAGGCCCATACTGCTTTTGGTATTTTGGTTACCCAATTTTTTCTATTGCTATTGACTAGCTTCATCAAAATATTCTCCAACTCTCTGTTAGTAACTTCTACGTAACCATTAGACTGTGGATGGTAAGAAAAGGATTTTATATAATTGACTTGGTAGACCTCCATAAAATGTTTAATCATATTAGACATGAATTTTGATCCTTGATCTGAGATTATCTCTCTAGGTGCACCAAACCATTGCATGATATTAAAATATAGAAAATCAATGATTACTTCTCTAGCAAAGGCCAAGGCTTGAACTTCAGTCCATTTAGTAACATAATCTATACATACTAAAAAATATTCATTTCCTTGAGATAGAAGATTTATAGGACCAAAAAATTATATTCCCGATTTTAAATGGTTTCAGTACTACTTGTGGATGAAGAGGCATATCTATTGATAGTGTAGGCTACCCCATCCTTTGGCATGGATCACATTGTCTAATATGTTTCTTTATTTGCCTATGAAGGGAAGGCCAATAATATCATGATCCTAAGATCTTGTGCATGGTTTGTTTTGTTGAATAATACCCTCCTCTTGGTTGATCATGGCAAGCTCTAATGATATCATATGTTTCATTATCTGCTACAAACCTATGAAACACATGATCAGGTCCATACTTAAATAACATGTCATTAATCTATTTTAAAGATAAATTTTCTTTAACTAAATGTTTTCTTTCTTTCTGAGCAAAATGAGAAGAAAACTTTCTTATTGATAAATAGTTGGCTATGTCAGTAAATCATGGTGATTCCATTGAAACAACAAATAGTTGTTCATCTAGAAAGTTATCCTCAACTAGTTCTTAATTACTTGCATTGTATATTCTAGATAAAAAAATTTACAACCACATTAAATTTTTTTAGTTTATCAATAATGGTTATCTCAAATATTTACAAAAGTAACAACCATCTTATGATTCTTCCCCCTACTATAAGTTTATTCATAAGATACCTTATGGTTGAATGATCTATGTATATGAAGACCTTACAACTTATAATATAGTGTCTGAATTTATTGATAGCATAAATTACAGCAAAAAAATCTTTTTATGTGGTTCTATAATTCCTTTCAATTGGTATGAGATTCTTGCTAATATAATAAATGGCATACATATGATCATTCTCATCTTTTTGTCATAAAACTAACCCCATTGCATAATTAAAAATATCAGTGTAAATGTGAAAGGGTTTTTCCCTATTAGGTCCTCTTAGTACTGGTGCAGAGCTCAATTTTTTTTTTATGATTTCAAAAGTTTTTTGACAATCCTCACTCCATATAAATTCATTGTCCTTTGCCAACAAAGTGAACATAGTAGTAATTTTACTGAAGTCTTTTATAAAGCGTGTATAAAAACCAGCGTGACCTAAAAATTTCTTGATATCAGTTTGCTTCTGTAGGACAGTCAGATTGAAAATTATTTCAATTTTCTTAAGATCCACTTGGATTCTTTTGGCAGAGATGTGATGTCCTAATACTATGTCTTGATCTATCATCATCAGGTATTTCTCATGGCTTAATGATATTTGGTGTTCTTCACATCTGGTTAAGACCTTATCAAGATTATGTAGGGCATCATCAAATGTATCTCCATGAGTGGTGAACTCATCCATATTTACTTCCACACAATAATTAGTCAAATTAGAGAATATAGCTAGAACTTCTCGTTGAAAAGTAGTTGGAGCATTACAAAGACCAAAGGTAAGACTCTATAAGAAAATGTACCCTATGGACAGATGAAAGTGGTTTTGTCTTGATCCTCAGCTACCATAGTTATCTGATTGTACCCATTAAATCCATCTAAGAAGGAAAAATATTTCTTCCATATCAGTTTATCAAGCACTTGATCAATAAAAAGAAGAGAAAAATAATCCCGCATAGTGGCTTTGTTTAGCTCTTGATAATCCACACACACTCTCTATTTCTCATTTTCCTTTGGTACAATTACCAGTGGGGAAACCCATTGGCTATCTGAAATAGAGTAAATGAATTCTATATCCAACAAATTTTTAATTTCAATTTTTACTGTCTCTTAATGCTGGATTTATCCATCTTTGTGGTTGTCTGACTGATTTCTCCTAACTTGTGTAAATGTGATGGGTACACACACTTGGATGAATTCCTCTCATATCTGTATAATCTCAAGCAAATGCTTTGATATATTTGTCTAGGACATCAAAAACTTTGATAACTTGATCATGGATTAATTAGCTATTTATGTTCAATGTTTTTCTTGGTAATACCATAATTTGTTTAATGTCTGAATGGACAGATTCTACTTGTTCAAATTCACGCATCAAAGTATTAAGAGGACATGAATGTGGTAATAACAAATGAAATATTGTTATATTTTTTTCAAATCCAACTCCTAGAGGAACGATTCTGGATAATGGACAATGGAATGTAGTTAAAAAATTAGTTGGTGTGTTTTCTACCCAACTTCAAATACTTCCTTATAATGGTCTATGGTCATATGTTGAATGTTCAAGGATTAAGTGTATAATAACAAGTCTGATAGAGTGTAGAGCAGAGAAATTGGCAGAGTTCATAGCCAAAGATCGAATAAAATATATAGCAGACAAACTGACAAAGTCTGAAGCAGATAGACTGACAGAGTCCAAAGCATATCGACTTACAGAGTCCAAAGCGAATTGACTAACAGAGTCTCAAGTGGGATCGACTGACAGAGTCCGAAGTGGATCAACTAACAAAGTCTAAAGCTAGGCTCATGAAGTTAATAGTTTCTTTCAGATCTTGTACTAACTCATCAGTTAATTATTGCATGTCTTTGTATAATTATCATAGCCAAGGATGAGAGACTGTTCTTTTTTTGTTCTAGTTCATCTACCCAAAGTGTTTCAGTGTAATCTAGTGATGGTTTTGCAAGAGGATATAAAGATATTCATTTTACTTTTAGACCATTTTAAATCATCATATCTCTTGATCTACAATCAATTAATGTTGCTACAGTAGCTAACCAAGATTTTCCTAAAATGAGGGGTATCCTAATTTCTTGGTTTTAGGTTGCAACACCATAAATTTACTAGATATTTTCATGATTCAATCATTACAGCTACATATTCTATATATAGTACCTTATGGTTTAGCAACTAACTAATCAATCATTTGAAAAATGGTGGAAGTAGATTGCATTCTCCTAAGAAACAGTGTCTAAAGAGTTTCAATTGTCATCACATTGATTGTTGCACCTAAATCTACTACAACATTTGGTATTTCTTTCTTTCCTACGGTAATTGTTATGACTAGACTTCCTCGGTCTACATATTTAGGTAGCAATAATTTCTCTTCTAAAAGATCAGCAAGTTTACTATCTACATGTATGGTCTTTGGGTATTATTTCTTTCTTCAGGGTGCCTTGATATATAAGATTTTAATGACTCTATTTAATTTTGGAATATCCCTGATGGCTTGTAGAAGGGTACTTTAATGTTCAATTTTCTTAATTCCTGAATCAAATCAAATTTTTGCTTGATTTCAATCTCCTTTAATTTTTTAAGAAAAGGAACAGGTGGAGAAACAATAATATGTTCCTCTAGATTTTTTGACACTTTTTTAAATTCTTTTTTTCTGGCTGTGGATTGATGTGTATCTATTTTTGGCTTTTCATTGGGTAGTTTAGAAATGGTGATAGGAGGTTCTTGAATTATTCTCCCTGATCTCAGTTGAATGTTTGCAAGTTTAATAGTTCTTACATTTATGATTTCTCCTTGTTCATTTATATAGATAGGGTTTGATAGTTTATTCTTGGGTTTAGCCACTAGTTGAGCAGATAATTGAGGCTAATTAACTTGATATGCATGTTGAGCTACAGTAGGTGCCATCAAAGCTTGTTGTGATGGAAACCTTTTGTGGGGGTTAAATTGTGGATTGACAGTGCACTATGTATTTTTCCATTATTGTGACTATGGTTGGGGTATCCATGATTGTTGAGGCATCATCCATTCTTGATTAACCCATTGTGGTTTTACTTGTCCCCACATAGGTTGAGGTGCATGAGTAATCTAATATGTCATTCATGGATTAATGAGATTTCATGGACGAACTGACTTTGGATCTGATTTTGTGAAAATATATTTTATTTATGAACATAATTCAATTATTCTATGGATTGTTTGTTTTGTTTCAATTTCTTTTTCAAAATAAAAAGATGAATACAATGATTTGTGTCATGTTCTTTACTATCACATATCCCACATATTTCTATTTTATTCAAAGGACAATCTTTGAGAGCATGTTTCACTTTATATTTTGGACAATAGATGGCTAAAAGTTTTGTGGTAGAGTTGGTTTTTGCTTGAAGACCATCTAATGTAATATTTAATTGAACCAAAATGTCAATTTTTCGATTGGCAAATTATTCCATCAATCAACTTCATTGGATTGCCTAATTTTTTTTCCTAATACTTGGTTTTGTTCTAGAATAATTAATACGTAGATCTAAAATCTGATAGAATGTTAATTTGACAATATCTCATATTCCCATCAAATTCAAAGCATCTCTGGATTCATCATATAATATCTTAAGAAAAACTATTTTTACTACCTCTTCTATTAGTGGATAACCACTGCGTTTGCGGGCAAATGTAAATCTGTCCAGATAATCTTCTAAACTTTCTTCTTTATTCTATTTGATCTTGAAGAAATCTTCTTTTTTGTCCTTTACAATAATCTTGATATTTATGAATAAATTTAGTTTTCATGTCTCTCCATGTATTGATAGAATCACCTAGAAGGCTAATGAACCATCTCATGGTTACCTCCTTAAGTGTAAAAAAGAACAATTTAAGTTTCTGATTGTTAGTTATGTAATCATAAGTCTGGCATATCAATTCAAATAAAAATTGATCTAGATCTTCTGAAGATTTATCCTAAAAGTTTGTAAAATTGATGGTGAGATGTTTTTCGTTGAGGTTTGATCTATTGTGTCTATGACTATAGGAAAAGAAAAGGTTATGTCTTGTTGTAATTGCATTTTACTTTTTTCAGGATTTTCTATATTTCCTTGGTTATCAACCATGGTTTATGTTTCTTCCCAACCAGTAATAGAGATCCCATTTATTGTTTCTTCTTGATCTCAAAAATATTGAGGTCTAGGACCTATTGTTCTAGAGAAAGGATCCTCAGGATTAATTCTTCCTATAGGAGATCTTCCAAATATGAGTCTTACAAGATTTTGTTGTGAGGATGACCCTGATTCTAGTGATGATTATAAACATGATTCAAGTGTTTTTCTTATACTTTCAGATCTTTCAATCAAAATTTTTATTCTTTTGTCATCTGATCTTAATTCAAAATATTTAGAGATGAACCTTCCTTTAGCGTTTCTAGGTCAATTCATAAATTATTTTTGTGACTTTTGATTAATCTTTTTAATGTTTTTGGCTTTTTACTATAGACCAATAAGGATTACCTTACTATCACCTACAGTTTCCAACAACAGCACCAAAAATGATGGATGTCATTAATCCCTTCATTTAATCAACTTAATATGGCGATGTCATTCAAACCAAGGTCGATGTCCAAAGCTGTTTGCAACAAGGCTTATGGTTGTAGGTCTTATAGATATGATTGGAGGTGGTTGTCTTTATAAATATCTAATCTGATATAACATAGACAGTGTTGCTTATGCAATAAAGAAACACACTTACAAAATTAAGACATCGTAATCTAACTTGCTAAAATAAATATAATTGTTGGAACAAACACACTTTCTATAAATAAACAATCTGTTAGAAATAAACACACTTGCTAGAAATAAACATACTTGTTATAAATAAACACACTTGCTGAAAATAAACAATCTGCAGGAAATAAACACACTTATTTGAAATCTTGAATTAACTCTTAGAAGATGACTTCCTGTAAGTTTTAAAGTCTATTTATAATCACTTTTATAAAAATGAAATAAATTTATAATTACTAGAAATTATAAATACATAAAATATCATATATATTATGTTCATGATTCTTAAGGAGAGTGGTCCCTTGCTCGTCTTGGGAACAAGAATGAAAAAAGACTCAGTACTTCAAAATTAAAGCTTTCTTCATTAACCAACACAGATTACATAAATGCAATAGTAATTGCATTGAAATATTAACTAAACAAATATATTATCTATTTCTCAATTTTTCTTTGTCTCTTCTCATCAAAATATGAAGATCTACTTATATAATATTGTGATAGAAGATCCCTAGATCTTAGTAGTCAATATCCTCTTATCAAGATAAATATCTTAATTTCAATAGGCCTTCAAAATATATATTTGATGTTCTAGAATAAAAAGATCTGTCAGTTACAAAATCTGCTACATATCTACTAAGAATGGCTACATAGATCTGCTAGATTGATTTACTTATTCAAAACTATGGACATATTTATATAGATAGATAGATATATATATAGTCTATTTATAGTTTTACTATATATAGTAGTTTTATAAATAGTAAGTGACCAAAACAATCTACAAGTATAGATCTTTAATTTTGCATTCTCAAAAGTTGGACTAAAAGAGTCTAGAGTGATTTTGGCGAAGTCTGAAGCAGTCTGGTGGAGTCCAAAGCAATTTCATAGCATCTTCTGACATAGTCTGAAGCAACTCCGTATTAACTTGTTTCAAGAAACCTAAATATTTGAAGAGGTCCATAATAAAGCTGCTAAGCTAGGTGGAATGATTTGGTGAATGAAATCAAATCTTTGAATAAGTCTGTAGCTACGAACTTGGTGAGTCTAAAATTACTGGATGAGTCCAAAGTAGCAAATTGTGAGAGTCTATAGCTTCTAAACAAGTTTGAAGCTTTGTTTGGAGAAGACTATAGGTCGAAAAAATGTCAAATTTTTTTCTATAAGTTGCCTTGGAAGATCAACAAAAAGGTTTTTATTCTTTATATACAACTGTACATCTGTATATACATAAAATGGAGAGATTAAACATACAAAGAGTTAGAATTAAATAGCAGAGTTATTCATTTAGGCTTTAGTTACATTAAGTAAGATAAAGCATCATATTTACCACACTAAGATTAAATACAAGTCTAAGATCCTTACATTGCTCAGTCTAGAGGAGAGATAATGGAAGAAGAATAAATAAAATTGATAGTAATAATGAGTCATATTTGGACTCGTCATCTAGTCCTAAGACTTGGATCTCTCTCTCTCTCTCTCTCTCTCTCTCTCTCTCTTCGTGTTTGTGTGTGTGTACATCATCAGCTATAGGCTATGTGCGGAGAGAGTTGCTAAAGGCTATCTTCAATCTACAACAATGGAGTCATTCAAATCTCCCTACACTCACTAAAACTTTGGGTTGCCTTCTTCCTTCACCCTCTCTATAATCTAGCAAAGTTTCCCCTTTGTTGGCCAAGCTCCCTCTCTATATTCCGATAGAGTTTTCACTTTGTAAGCTTGGCTCTCTCTCAATGTCGGGTTGATGCTCCTATTTATAGACTTGTTGATCCAACTACCCTCATTAATGCATTGGCCTCCTTTTCCTGCCTATGGTTATTAAAATTTGGGTTTGGCAGCAAATAGCCAACTGTCACGTGGATACGTCTAGAAGTTTTTTTTTCCCACTTTCCTTTGTTTAAATATTGCCACCACTGGCAGTCTTAGCTGTCATGTCATATGCTCCATGTGAAATGATCGATGTTAATATGTTCTATTTTTCACCCCTTGCCTTATGCCAACATTCTTTGTATACTTCTTTTCTCTTGTGTTACCACTTATGTGCGCACCTTCTAACGTTCATGAGGGTTCCTTGGTTTATGCCTGTTGCCCATACTTGATTCCAACTTGTGACCATCATCTATGCCTAAACAATTACGTGGTAATGTGCTTTTCTGTCACACATTGGATTCATTATGTTTCATTGATGTTCTATGCTTGTGAATTCTAAAAACTTTTTAGGTCTTTTGTGTGTTACCGCACAAATCTCTACTTTAGCGCCTTGCTTATGTTCCTTGATGTAGCATATTATTGCGCTTCATTTACAAGTCTCCAACTATGCGCTCTCATGTAAACTTTGACCATTATCTTTTCCATCCTCAAGCACCTTCTCTTAGTCTTTGTGCAATGTTCCCCTTCGTGTGCTCCATGCCTTGACCAAAATTATAACCACTTTAATCACTCAACTTCTATGCTCTTTTATGGTGGGTATGTTCCTTCTCGCGCTACTCCTTATCTACATCCTTAGGACTCTTCAAGTTGACTTTAATCTATGTGCCATTTGTGTGCATTCTCAATGTGTTTTCCCCATGTGTTTTATCCATAATCCCTTATGTTTTGTCATTCAGTGCCCATCTCTTCTTCATTCGTGTACTCCAAAACTTAAGTTGTGCAGGATTGTTATTTCACCTAGGATGCTCCTGCATCAAAAATGAATGCACCAATAATACTTACATGGACAACAACATTACTTCTATAAGAAATTTATTTCCCATTTAATATCTTAAATCAATAGTTTTCAACATGTGCTTGCACACATGGCCTTCAATTGACCACACACATTCACACATTGTAAAATCATAGCTCACCCTATAAACCTTATAAAAAAAATCCTTGCTTTGGCTCCTTATCCATGCAAAATCAAATTCATCCTCAATGAAGTATACGTCACCATTAGGGTTGCATTGGGATCTCATCCATGCCCTGTTCTCCAATTTCTCTATCTTGAAGTTCCTACAAAACCTATTTTGCTTGATAATTTGGCACCACCAGTAATAAACATATACAAAAATCACCAAGTTCTTACCCAAACAATCAACTCTTTGATGGGAAGCACCTTGTAATTTAATTTAAAAAATGTGCTTCAAATGATAATGATACATTTCAATGGTAGAATTTGCATCATAACCTACATGGGGCATTGTACGGCAACATCTTTCCCACATGCCAATACAGTGGGACCAATGACCTTTATAATACTTGATGCACAATTTTTAAGTAGCATATTGTTCCATGAACATGTTAACATCAAGAAGTGATGCATCCTTATTAGGATACTTTTGCATGATTTCACCAAGGCTTCTAATCATTTATTGCCTTGTTTTATCATCCTTTACCTTTGAAATCAATTTTTTCAGCCATGCTCTCCTTGACAACTGCATAGGTAAGCCTCACATTAAAACACTTCCATGCACTTGTAATTCAAATTTAAAATTAACAAAAATAGGGGTTAAATCATTATTTTCAATAACAAAAAGTAATTTTATAATAAATATGGGATTCACCTACCTGATTGCAGCAATTTCAACACGAGTATCATCGACCATGAAAGCGTTTGGTTTCCATTCTAACATGTGAAATTTCACACTAACCACTAACTTCCACATCCACAATGTTAGGTTTGAATAGTAGCCCTCGACATTAACACCCATGCAATAGTAAATCCATTGTGCATACTATCAAATGTAAGGACTATGTACAACATGATATGCATATAAGAAGAAAAACATAAGTTTTATATAATATGAAGTAAAAATATTAAAATACAAAATTCCATAATTACCTTCATGCCATTTGTCCCAAATATGGAGTCCATTGAATTAAATTGTTGTGTGCATATTTCAACATCCATTCATGTTGTTAAGGAAGCCTAAGGCCTAAGATGAAGGGTTACTCTTTTGTTCCTAGTTTTGCAAACTTTTCATATACAAAAACTTTCTTAGAATTTTTAGTGACATGTTCTCAAACTATCAGCATCATTGAGCTCGAATTTGTATTGTGTTTCTCCCAATGATGCCTCAACATAACAAATATTAGCTCAAGTCAATAATCATGCCTCCATTTAACCTTTGAGCAATGTGAGTTTCTCATAAACTATGTCACGATGCTTTTGGTGAGCAAGTTATAGGGTCCTACCCAACAATAACAATCTCTCCACCTAATCCTTCAATGCGTCAGTTATGTTTTAAGGAAAAAATAAAAACTCCTAAATCATGTCTCTTACCCATGGAAAATTACATCCTTTTGGTCCCTATGGTCCCTCTTATTGTATGTAACTAGAGCATATGCTTGATTTTTTGTCAATACATGGATAGAAAAATAACATTGGCCTCCACGATGCATGTGCTTACGGCCAGGTTGGTCACCCATACCAACCTTCAGAACCTTTTAAGTGTCACAATGCACCTCATCTAGATCCTTATAGTCCTTGGGCCCATATGAGTATACGTTAGGATATCAAAGATTATTCTAATTTTATTTTTTACAAAATATAATACATAACACCCTGCTCACATTATGTATTGGAGAGATCTATCAATCCTAAACTTTTCCCAGGTCAGATGGCACACCATTGAACATATTATCTTGAATATAAAAGGTGGTGGGATACCTTGGTCTATTACATTCACCACTTAATAAATCATATGTATGATCTCTTTCTATTCATGCGACAATATATTTCTCATCACCCACATTATATTTCATCTTGCTCCAATCCAATTACTTAGAAGTAAACTCTCCAAGAGAGATTTTATACATGAAGAGAAAACAAACACTTCCACTTGGACCCCATTTATGTTATAAGAAAATAACATCAAAAATTACACTTGTTACTTTGAATACCTTCCTTTACTTTTACTTTGCAACATTATTTATTTTCATGTAACAAAAAATGTATGTGTACCAAAAAATTAGTAACTTAAAGGAAAATAAGACATTGTATTCTCATATAGTCCATATCATATATTGATTGGACAACACAGTTTAAAGCACTCAATATCTTATGTTATGAAAAAAATCCATTGAAACATTGACAATTGTTCAACATTTCAAATTCCAACTATTTTCAAGAGCATAAGAAAAATAGTTCATTTATGATACCAATTACAAACTCCACATAGTAAGTACTCTCTAAGTAGAAAGAGCCCTCAAATCATTGTTTTCATGCACAATATGGTGTACCTTCTTGGCGCCCAAGAAAAATCCAAATAATATGCATAAAATTCAAATTTATGAACATAACACAAAAAAAGAATAAATGTTTACAATGCATTAACATGCATTCCCTCCTGAGTCTTCGTAAACTCTACAATGAGTTACGGGTAGATGCAGGATAATGAGGGACAAAAGGGGGAGCTTAAAGAACATTTTTTTCTGAAAATAACAATAGTTGAACTTGGAGATAATTTTAGAGACACTTGAAAAATTAATTTGGCAATGACATATGAATATGAATTCGGCATTTTGAATGTAGTTTCTAAATATATAATTTTTTATATACCCAAATGATAAAATTGTGCAAAATGGATGCATTTATAACAATGGCTTGACAATTTTTTATAAAAAGATATGGAGACTACATGTATATGAACACACTTTTTTTAGTAAATGAATGAATTGTTATATGAAATTTCATATATGGATAGGTGAAATGCCACAATTGTTGAAAATATTTTTTATTATTTTTTTAATATATATATATATATATATATATATATATATATTTTACAAGTCGACACAACTGGTAAATTAAATCCGCAATTGTACGAACACAACTTTTTGACCTTAACTTCATGAAAATCAATTTTTTTTTAATCATAGCTAACAATATGTAGATTGTTGAGATATAAATTTTATAAACTTTCAATTAACGGTTAAAATTTTATAAAGGTATATGTCACGATATGTATATAGTCTATAATGAGGTATGTTGTGTATAAATTAAGTAATAATTAAAAATAATAGTTTAACATTGAAAAATTATATATAATCAAAAATTACATTTTCCCTTTTACAAATCCATATAATTTTTTTTTTTAAATAATAAAATCTGCTTGATTAGTTGTGTCAGCAAAGATAGAAAAGACATAAATTTCTAAGAAAATCATATGGGCTGGTCCATGACAAGGTTTAGCATAGATTCGGACCTGCCAAGCCTAAAACCAAGCCAAATTTGGAAGGAAAATGGAAAAGTGAAGTACGCCCTTTAAAATGCCCTATTTTGGAGGGAAGAGAAAAATTTTGAATTGCAAAGGGAATACACCCTTTGAATTACAATAGTTTTGTATCATGTTTGGTCAATTTAACGCATAAACTTTGCACTACAAAGGGCATACACCCTTTGAGTTACAATAAATGGTTGTTGTATTTGGTTAGTCATGGGCATATATATTTAGGTAAATATTTTACATTACATTTTATATTCTTATGCTTTAAATTTATTTTACTAAATATAAAAAGTTAGGGCCACTTTGCATCTTTTGAAATAGATTACAAATTTGTAGGAGTTACCATTTAAATGTTAGTTTTTTAAAATATATTATGGTCAATAGTTAGTTTTCAGAAATTCAAGGTGGGAAGATAAAATGAGAAATGAAGTTTTGAATCATGTTACATATGTAATATCTATATCATTGAAGATGATCTACCTACTTTACCTACTTGAGTATGTCTTACATACTTTAGCTACTTGAGTATACCCTACTCGATTGAATAACTAGGCCATATATTAATATTGATATGCCCTACCTAAATACTTTCAAGTCATATCTTGATCTTGATTATTCCCTAACTACCTTCATGTACTTAGTATCCCCTACCTAATTTAACTACTTGAGTATGCCCTACCTAGTTTACCTACTTGAGTACATTCCATACCTAATTGAATACCCAAGACATATCTTGATCTCGAGTATGCCCTACCTAAATACACAATCCATATCTTGATCTTGATTATGCCCTACCTATCTTCTTGTACTTGAGTATTCCCTACCTTCTTTTACTTGAGCATGCTTCAATTTTAATCTCATGCATGCATGACCTAACTAATTTATTCCAGATTTTCATAGAGTAGGGTCATATTCTAGCATTCCAAACACACATATGACACTACCATTACCACAATAAATACTACTACTATTTGGGGTGGAGGGGAATGCTTTCAAACCCTATTCTATCAAACTCAAATACAAATCACTCATATCGCTATATCCCTCTCCTTAAACAATATGGGGAATGGGGTTTCAGTGCATAAACAATCATTCATCATTGTCCCTCATCCTCTCTCATCTACATTCATTATACCTCATCATACCTCATCATCCCTCATTGTCCCTAATGACACTGCCATTGGTCTTCATCATCCCTAGTCACTTCTTCATCAACCCTCATTTTCCCTCATCATCCCTAATTATCCCTAGTCACTCCCTCATCATTCTAATCATACCTATTCACTCCATCAATGGCCCTAATTGTCCTTAATCACACCCTTATCATCCCTAAGCATTAGGACATTGCATCACAGAGCTAAATCCAAATTTGTTTTCATTAACATTAACCCTTTCATCAAAATTTCCTGTGCAAACCCCTAGGTATCGAAAGAGCTCCTCTTCCTAGCTCCTATCTAGGGTTTCCTTTGGTCAAAGGTAATGGCAGCAATCACATGTGGAATACTATCATTGGCAAGGTCTGTAGGAAGTCAGTAGGATGGAAAGGCAAATGGTTTTCTTCCATGGGTAGATTCACTCTCATCAAAGCCATCCTCCAAGCTACACCCATATATTGGTTCCCCCTCATGGTAGTCCCTAAGGGTTGAGAAGATCACCAAAATCATGAGAACCTTACTCTAGCAAGGTATAAGTGAAAAATCCAAAATTCCTCTTCTAGCTTAGCACACTATCAGTGAATCCTTCAATAAAGACAATGTTGGGGTCAAGAACATCAGAAAGTTCAATTTTACGCTCATTTCCAAACTAATGTTGTGTCTTAGTACGAACAACTCAAAGCACTAGAGCACACCATGCTTAAGGAAAAGTTTTCAATAGTGGAGAACCAAAAAGGATCTTCAATGCTAAAGATCTACCCAAAAGATCTAAAACAACACCAAAGATGTCAAACCCCTATTGCTTAAAGGGGCCTTTGGAAAGATTAGAACGGAGCTAAAATAGATTTCTGGGAGAACAAGTGGATTTCATACCAGCCCCTCAAACAGAGCCAAGATTTTATTAGAACTAATAAGGAATCCAAGAGCTAATAGGGCAAAAAGGTCAAGGGCTACTAGGTTGAAAGTAGTAACAATGGACACGTGGCTAGAACTTAGAAAACCTTCAAGACTCAGGGTGGTACGCATGAAGAAGCCCACAGGGAAATGAACAAACTTATCTAAGGCTTTCAAATCCCTTGGAATGAAGCAAAGGACACCATCAGATGTTACCACAAAGGTATGTGCTTCTATTCTGTAAAAGAGAGAGATGACAATCAAATTTAAAGCCCACACTTCACAAATGGTGAAACTATTTGGCACAAAATATGCAATCCAAACCTTGGCCGAACTTTATATGGTTGGCCACTCGTTTACAATCCTCACAAGGGAACATCTTAAAAAGAAAGGCTTTATAGGTCCCTCTAGGTGCATTATGTGTTTCAAAAATATTAAAGATGTGGACCATCTTCTTCTTCATCGCAACTATACCAATGACATATGGAACAAATTTCTTTGCGAGTTCAACTTTGTACGGGTTCTCAATCACATTGACACGACTCACCTTTAGTCGTGGAACAACTATGTTCATCTCAGCATTCTTAAAGCACTTTAGGCCCTGGCCCCAAGGATGATAACTTGGAGACAATGGCTTGAAAGAAATGTTTTAATTTTTAAAGATCAAAGGCACCACAAATATCAAAACCATCTATGTGATGAAATTGAGTGTAGCATGTTGTCCATCCTCTCTGTCATGGAAAATAATCAAGAAGAAAGAAACTAGTCCCTCTGAAGCTTGGCATTCCCAAGCAATGGTCAGATCTCATAAGAACTTTTGATGGGCCCGCCCCTAAGAAGATAAAAGACGAATAATACTTGTTGGACCCCACCTTTCGCAGGGTGGCACAAATTAAATTTTAATGGGGCTTTGAAACAAAACCCAAGGTAAATCGGGAGTTGGGGTCATTATAAGAAATCATGAAGGAAAAATCATAGTCTTCAAGTTCGATTACACAAGTATCATTTCTAACAATGTTGTGGAAGTCGAATGTTTAATTTTGGGTCTTAATTTAGCCTTCAATAATGGAATTTCCAATTTAATTATTGAGGGTGACTAAATATTATTAACTATTAATGTCGTCCTGCAAAATAAGATTTAAAATTGAAGACTTCAGGGTCTCGTCTCAGAAATTAAGGATTTAGAAAAGAATTTCAAGAGTATGAAAGGGCAACATGTTCTTTAGGGAGGAAACAAAGCAACGGATCAGTTCGCAAATTTCGGTCTCTTGCACCACAATTTGTTCTTTCAAGGAAACATGGATAGTACTGAGTTGGACAATAGGTTTAGTGGCCTAAGCGATGTCATTAATTATGGATGTCATATTAGATAGTTATCAATTTTGTTTTTAGCAAGTTAGCTTTGTCTTCTTGGAACTAAGTTTAATACCCACATGATTTTAACAAAGTTGCTTTGTTTCTCATCACTTACACTTTTGGTGGTATGGTTTTAGCTAGCCTTTTCCCAACGCTCTTACTCTTTTCTTTGTCTATGTTGTGTGTTTGTTAGCCATCTTTCTATCAGTCTAAGTTCGTTGTCAAGCTTTCATTCCCTATTTTCTTTAAGATGTTATCAAGACTTCAAAGACATGTTTGAAGAAATGCAACAGACAAGACAAGTCTTTCAAGCTCAAAATGCCAAAGACAACCATAGTGAGACTCAAGAGTATGCCACCAAAGTGTGTGACTCATTTGTTGCACACTATAATCTCCTAGAGTATATGAATGATCGCCTCTTTAATATCCTTATGGATGTTGATGGCTAGATGAAAGAGTTGATGCTTCACACTCAGGGCCTCACTGCCATCAAAGTCAATACTAGTGAACTTGACACTATCAATCAACACCATGGTTGAGGACACTGTCATTATCAAAAACTACATCCACCACTGAATTTGTCACAACAATGGTGGCAATAATCTCAAAAATTGTCCAAGAAAGGTTGACGATAAAGTGAGGAAAGTTGGCTTTTCCTTCCCCTCTCTCGAGTTCTTTGTGTTGCCTTTTGGTATGGTTATCTTGTCTTCCCCATCACCACTAATAGGTGCAGGGCTACCTAATTTTCTTTTCTCCTTGCTCTTGGGCACTATGCACTTTATGCAACTCAACTTACATTCTTCATTAAATTTCTTATTTATCAAAAAAAAATGTATATCTTAAACATGTAAGTTTTATTGATTTTCAAACTAACCTCAAATTTTACGAGGGACCTTTAACAATCCAATATCCCCAAGCAAAAAAAATAACAAAAGGTGGAACATAATTTTATGCTTTCAAACCTTCCTCAACTAGGCTTGCCTCCTTAATGACAAACAAGGATGTGTGAATTGGTTGAAGCAAAACAACAAATAGGGAAGAAGCTTTTATTTAGCAATAAAGGCTTCGTATTATTGGATTTAAAATCCAAGGATGATGGTTTTGCTCTTTTGTTGGTCAAATAGAGGAGTTCTTGGCTCATGATAGTAGTGAACTTGGCCAAGGCAAACCCTTGGATTGACAATGAACCTTTGTGAGTTGACAAGGTTTCATCATTACTAACTTGGCCTTAACATTGTGCTCGTCCTTGTCTAATAGGTAGACGAATGCATTTGGTGCAGAAATTTGGAAAGTTTCAAAGCTAATATTCAACTTTATGTTATATAGTGTCTAAATTTAGAGTCCATCTCACCCAACAATTGGCACTCTATGATTCGCTAAAAGACCAATTAAATGTTGCCTTGGCTATAAGGTATTTACGAGCTTTTTAAAACTTTTTTTACTTGAAAAGGTGCTAAGCTCATTGAATAAAATGCATAATAAATAGCGAGAATTCGAAAAGCTTGTTGAACGAAATAGATATTAAGAGGTTCAATCCCTTTCAATTTTAAAGCTCCCTTAATGTGATGAGTGGAGTGTGTGGTTGAAGGGGAACTTTAAATCAACCTCTTCAACCATCATGATATATGAGGATTTTATAGTAGTTGAAACAATTACAAGACATGTACGCATGCTTTTTTTAAAAGCGTTTCATAAGGGTATTTTTTCTGCACGACCCAATATAGAAGCAACATGAATGAAAGTTTAACGAGGGCAAAGAAAATAAAACTCGGAATGTTTAGACACCCCTTAGTACCTAGGATTTTTGAATCTTTGATGAATCATCATAATGCAACGATGGGCCAATGGTGAAATAAGAAGGTTAGAAATGTATGGGATATAACATAGGATCATAGAGACTTGAGCAAAGGGCAAATCCACTCAAATTAAAATCTTGTATTCTCTAATTCCTTGTCATTAATTATTTGAAAAGCTTCTCATTTAACATTTTATTTGACAAATCCAAGGAAAATGGTTAATTTTAAACCTACTAAACCCTAAGTGATGTTATATGCAACGTACGTTTCAAGGCACAAACACAGAACTGACACCAAACATTTTAGAACTTCTCAAGTTATACTCAAATCTCAATTCCTTCAATCATTTTCCCTCTAGAATTTTAAGATTTCATGTTTTCAGCATTTCTTAACCATTATCTTATTCATTAGCCCAAAAGGGCAGCTCAATTGGTTATAATGTTCTATTTGCAATTGAGTGATAAAGTGTTCAAACGCCCATAGTTGAAAGCCAACACCCTTTGGTGGTTGTCAAGGGAGGCGGGGGAGGCAATTGGGTGGATCCCAACAAACGTTATGGTTTTAAAAAGATAATATTTTATTTGTTGAGAAATAGGATTTAGATCACTTCATTACTCTTATTCTCCCAATGAATAATCATACCAATATAATAAAGTTTACAATTTATTTTACTTAATGCAAACAAAAACATGTATTTGCAATATTTGAATGTCACCTCAGAGGCACTTTGATAAAAGTTTGAGGACAACAAACCTGCAAGAAAAAAAACCCATGATAGGGATAGCCACATCAGAGTAAGTAGTAAACTCAACTGGAAGGAGAACAAGATAAATTGAAAGAGCCCAATAACTTAAGGACTCGTGTGGAACTGTATAACCAAGCACTTAGCCCACAATTCAATTCTAGGGACCTCACCTAGAATGGAATTATTTCAAAGCATGCAGTTTCTCTATTATTTGCTAAGCAAGGACTCTAGAATGGCCATTCTTGAAATGGTGGTGTAAAATGATGTTTGACTTGGTCCATGATGCAATCCTTGATGTTTGTAAAAACATGGTAGACCTCCGTAAGTATTGCATTTTTCATTTCGTTAAATTCCTCTCTAAGTAATAGTGGAACCAACAAGCTGCAAAATATAAATTGACCTTCGACTCAATGAATGAGTTTACAAGCAACAAATTCAATGTGATTACAATTATGAATGCATTTCGGGCTGTCGATCTGTGAATGAATATGACAAAATTGCTTGTGCAAGCACATGCACCATCTCACTATCATCATTAAGATATTGTGTGCTTCAAATACGAGTGTCTGAAAGGCCAAGGTAATTAAGGTATGATATTTCAGAGACTAGATATGTAGCATGTCAACAAACTCATTCAAGGGTAAAGCTTCAGGGTTATGGAAGATCAAAGTGTCCCTATACCTAGGACCATGTTTGAGAGCACACCCAGTATCATCCAAATGCTTACAGAGTTCAGGAATCGAAGCTAAACAGTCACCCATTTGACAACAGGAATAGTCCATAAAATATGATTGGTATAAGAGGAAGAGCAAAGAGAGGCAAGTAACAAAAGATTATTGATCTTGGAGAAATATAAACTGAAGGAATTAGACTGATTGAAAACAGCCACTGTTATTATGTTTTGGTGCAAGTATTGGTGTAAGCCTTACCAATTCAACAAAGTACACTGCGTGGTGATTTCTATTTAAGATTAATAGGGCTAAGGATGATTGTGTTGACGACTCTAAAAATGACTCAAATTGTGACTTTGTGACATCGTTAACATCATTTCAAAAAGTATCATCAAAACTGCAAAAAAATGTCATTAATAGTGTCTTGCTTTGTGGGAAACGAAGAAAAATGTCATGTCACAAAGAGATGCAACAAAATAAGCTAAATGACAATTTTAGCGTAGTGTAGATGTGATTAGATTAGAGATGACAAGAATTTAAGAGTGAAGGAAAATGCTTCAGCAATCCTCAATAGCCATGTAAATGTTTGAAGATGTTGGAGGAAAGAAATGTGTCTATCATGTGTTTTTTCTCCAAGTTTTTAACAACTAACTAATTATGAACAGCAAAAATTGCCCACTGAAATCAAGGTGCGTTGTAGGAAACAACCTAAATTCATGTTACCTTTAGCCACATAAGCACGTTTACTATTGCACCACACAAAAAATCCACGCAAGCAAGCTGGGGAAAATCAAAGCAAATAAAGTAGCACCGAAGAAGCATTTCAAACATGAGAAGCTCATAAACACAGCATATATGCACATGTTCATGCGAAAAACACAAGTAAACAATAGAAACTTGTATATATTTGCATAATTAGTGCTTGGATTATTATGGTAATTTAGGCTATTGACTTTGGGCAGTTGAGACCAAGGAAACCAAAGTGAACCAAGGTGGCTATGAAACTTATTCAAAGACATTCGAAAAATTCAAACGATGCAGGGAAGATTAGCTTGGTGCTTGTGCAAGGACGATACACACAAAAAAAAACAATGTATTTTTGAATTTGGAAGCTGCTAAAAATGTACATCATAGATGATGTCAAGTATCCTTGGTCTCAAGGACCTGAACACTAAAAACGTCTGGACTTCACATGCAGCTAATGTAGGTTTCAAAGAAAGAAAAAGGGAAAAAAACAATGCAACAACTATTTTTTCACATTCCTTGACCATGACCTTTAACAACATAATAATCCCATTTTCATTGGAATCCCTTTAACGCTAAATAACTAGACTACCTCAAAACATGAAGTAATCCTATTTTCTCTTTTCCACGTTCTACCCTGCCAAGCCTGATACAACTATCATGAAACTCTTCTTTTCCACACCCCTTCTCAATATCCCTCTTCCCAGGCTGGGAGATGTCTACAATCCAAAAAGGCATAAGCAGGATTTTCTCCCAAACTTTGATGATAAAAACACATCAAACTTGACTAAGGTTAGCAGATATTTACAGTTTATTATGCAGAGTAGGACCACAGTAATTCTACACCTGCAGTAGCAGAAAAGTATTTGAACTGCTAGTTAAAACTGAAAATTCGCCTACTGTTTCAAATCCTTTTCTTGAGAACCCAACACCCTAGACAAGCCATCTTCTTCACAAACAACTGAGATTCTGCCAAACAACCTATATTTCCAAAGCTCAAACAAGCAAGCTAACAATCAAAACTCCCAAAACAATTCAACACAAAAGAGAAGCCCTTACACTAGAACATATAAATCAAACAGTAACTATTTAGATCGATAACTAACACTTTACAGCTTCAAATGTTTGCCTACAATAATCTTACTAATCTTCATTTTTTAAAATTTCTAAAACCATTTTCTCCTCCGTAAGTGTCATTTCAATTTGCCTCTTGACCTTCTGTTGCAAGCCAACCAACAAATCATTTAAAAGCTTAAACAACATTCTACCATCATGTAAGCTCTTTGTTGGAAGATAAACCCACACACCATCAGATCTCAAAAGTAAGAAAGGCCAATAGCTTGGGGGTAGAGCCCCTGAAATGCACTCAGGAGGTCCTATGTTTGAGCCTTAGCTGGTCCATAGGTTTCTTTTACGATATCATATCCAGGCTAGGTGAACTCAAGCCAGTGTGTGGCTCGAGGTGGGGTATTGGAAGATCAATCCACACCCCTTCAGGTCTCAAATGTAAGTAAGGCCAATAGTGCAGCGGTAGAGCCCCTAAAGTGCACTTGGGAGTCCTAGCTAGTCCAATAGCTCAGTGGTAGAGCCCCTAAATTGCACTTGGGAGGTCCTGGATTTGAGCCCTAGATGGTCCATGGTTTTCTTGCAATCTCTATACAAGAAAAACTTTAAAAATTTATTTTTTCATATCAAACTGATGCCAAAATGTTGAATAGCCTAGGGGGCATTCTCAACTTCATTTAGAAATCACTGTCTGACTGGGTCCACCACCTTGAAACGGGGTCCACTACCTTGAAACCAAAAGAAGTCATCATCATGTTGAACTTTCCAGGTCATCTCATCAATCAGTCACAACAATGTCCATCTTTAATCCGCTTGACAATCCACATTTGTGAGCACAATGTTTAGTCCCCACAACCAACTCATCCACATGTGTCTTCACTTAAACGATGCTCCAGCAACGCTCCATAAATGCAACCATATCCTAGGCCCCCTTCACAATGGACACAAACACTCGTAGAAAACATTGTTCCCCTAAATTCACTTGACAGTTGCTGTCAGCAACTATGAGTGGGATTTTGCAAATCTTCTTGACACATGCTGAAGTAGCTTTGAGTAAGACCCAGGTTACATAGTCGAGAATAACATTACAGCTACAAAAGGGACAAACAGATGAATCATATGAACTAGAAGAATACAAATACATGATTGCCAAAGAGAAATGATATTTATAGTGTCATGACTCGCAAATCATTTGTCACCAAAAAAAAATCACAATCTATACATGAGATTCTCAAATTGAGTGGAAGTCAAACTTAACAGATGATAAAGGCAAAACAGAACATTTATTGAATAGACTTCCTTTTTAGCTAACTTAGTTGCAACCACATTTTTATATTTACGAGCAGTGAAGTGCATTTGCATAGCAGTCTCAGCTCATTGGGATTTGATAGCCAGTGACTTTAGGAACATTTTCTTTCCAAAGTAGAAGAGGTTTCAATGGGCTGTCAAGTAATAGATTAACCTTCTATGGTAAAAATTGGGCAGAGTCAAGTTTAAACTATCTTTTTGTTTATAATAAATGATACAATGTAATGCAGTCTTCTTCAGATATATGTTTTGCTCAATCTTTAATACAGTTGGTCTGAGCAGAAGTAAAGTGAGGTTGGGATCAATTTACATCTTTAAGAAACAACATCATACTCTGGACTACAGCAGAAAACATCAGATAAAGAACAAATATGAAAAAAAAAGCTACCACAAATGTGCTACCATAGATTGTGGAAAAACAGAATTGACACCATTGCTCAAATTTGCAGGTCGCTTTATACACATTATTTTAGCAACACTAACTTTCATCTTGAGAATACACATTATGCTTCATATAGAAGAGCACCAATTTCGTTACACTAGGCCTACATTCAAACAGAGAAAAATGATAAAAAATTGTCTTGTAATTGTTGCTTGTTTGCAGGAGAAAGCTAAGTATATTCAACAGATTTCCTAGCACACCATATTTGTTTACCATTCCTTGATTGTTCATTGGACCCTATTCACACCAATTGTAAAACATATTGTGATTGCACAAAAAAGTAAACTGGTCTAGATAGAAAAGCTAATTATACACAGCAGGGTCTTATCAGACCTAGCATTTTTTTTCCTGTTGTAAGGTCCTATTTAACAATTTTAGCTCCCATAATTTTCCCTAATACTAGTTTAACATGATAAGATGACCTGTCAACCTAGAGCTGCTCCCTTGCCTCAGACATAAAGATATCAACGTCATCCTCTCTCTCTGGGATCCTTGGACTGTTTCTTTGGGTATCATTAGACTGACTTGAACTTGTTTCAGCTTGAACCCGCACAGATGTTCTAGGGGATGCTCTGAAGGGCCAGAAATTAGGAACACGCAACCTTCTACCTGTTGAACCAGTGACATTTTAAAGTATCCCATTTTAGATGGATAATGATGTAAAATAATTAGCAAACTTAAGTTTCAAAGATTTATAGATGCTAAAAAGTATCATTTTAACCTGTACAAATATTTCATTAAATAAACTTTTGCAACACCATCGCATATCAGAGGTCCTCTACAAAAATAGAGAACTGCTCTATATTTGTTGCATTCAGTGGCAGCTTTTAAAAACATTCTTAATGATCTTTCTGACAGGGACTCTGTTTCTTGCCTAGTCAAGTTCTGTATGTCATCCTATAAATTTTAGATCAATCTATATGTCAAAGACCATGATAATCCAATAATGTTTATATTCACAAATACCTTCCCCAAAGATTGTAAATAATGGTGCCTCTTTTCTTAAATTTTGAAGAACGTAGTTTTAAGATAAGATGTGGCAACAAAAAAGTATTACATAAAACAGCAAAAAGCACTATGTTGATACTTTGGATGGAATCTCTCTATGTGTTTCACAAGAAGAGTTAGCATTTATTATCTACATGGTTGGAGGCATATGTGTTTCACCTATTGTTCCCAACCATATATAAATAGAGAAAAAATAAAATGATAAGACTTCAAGCTTCCGCATTCCATAATATAAGGTATCAAAACTTCAGGAATATTTACGAGTAGTGATTGAGAAAATCGAAGTTTCGAACCAAACTTTGTGGTTCATCATCAGGAAAATTAATGATTAGTTAACAAATAGGGGCTCTTTATATAGATAACCAAGTTACAATGCATTGTAAATATCTACAATAATATCATTGTCATAATTAATTGACCCGTGAACAAATATTAAATAATACCACCACCATAATTGATGCCTATAAAAAAATTAATCGATAAGCGCAAGAGTCATTAATTAATTACAATCATATGATTTGCAAAAATTAATAATAGGTCTCCATGTGTTGCTAAACTCTAGACCATCATCCCGATTGCGATTGAAAGGATGTTTTCCATTTCAATTGCTTCTCTGATCTCCCTTTTCATGTAGTGTCATTCACTTACCAAATATTTTGTTTTTTCCTAACATATATCATGAGAAGACATGTGCATCCTCTACTAGGGCTGAGCTCCTAATGTGATCTTGTTAGATGTCAGAACAATGCTCCTTGAACCTTTGCTGAAATGATCTTCCAGTTTCTTCAATATAAGGCCGCCCAAACATGCAGTCAATCCTATACATGCCACAGCTCAAATTTGGCTCAAAACTGGTAAATAATTAAGCCCGCCAAAGACCCCCTTTTATTAAGACACAACACAAACAAAATTGTTTTGTTATTTATGATTGTGTTGTCCGTGCACTTGTTGAGCATATCTATATGGTTCCATTGTTTATGGATATTTAGAGCCGTTATAAAATGGTTGTTCATAACTTGTTTTGTTTTGCACAAAGTCCTTATGTTCATGGATTTAATACATCTTTGCATGGTTTACATCATTTGTGCCACTGTCTTCCCTAATTCAGCTTTTTTTTTTTTTTTTCCATGGTGAGGATGGGAAAAAGTTTCATGTGATCTAATACTACCATTAAAAATCATCCCGCTTCACTTATCTGTGCTTAATGAATGAATGAGAATTTTGGAATCATAGAAACGATTCCAAGCCGTGCTGAAGAGGTGTATCCGACTTGGGGTAGTAATGCATGTATTTAGAGGCATTTGAACGAGATTGTTTTGTGACTATTAAGCCACAGAGGAGGAGAGGGGAAGGCCAAACAAGCAAACATACTCATCACACAAGCAATCAACCATTATGTTATTAGGAGGGCCACTTTCATTGTGGCATCACCCCCATTGCAATAAGAATCACGATGTATTGGGTTTATATGTCGCTACGGACCAAGCCTACCAGCCAATGTGGGATTAATTTTTTGAATGAATGAGGATTTTAGAGTGGTAGAAGCAATTCCAAGATACTTTGAACAGGTGTATCTCACTTGGGTAGAAAGGCATGTATTTGGAGGCATTTGAATGAAATTGTTTGGGGATTATGAAGCCACGGAGGAGTAGAAGGGAAGGACAAGCAAGGAAACATACTCATCCCACAAACAATCAACCATTATGTTAGTAGGAGGGCCACTTCCATTATGGCAGCACCCCCATTGATGTAAGGATCATGGTATATTGGGTTTATATGTTGTCATGCACCAAGCCCACCAGCTAATATTGATTTAATTTTTGAATGAATGAGGATTTTAAAAGTCATAGGAGCAATTCCAAGATGGATCGAAAAGTCGTATTTCAGACAGTAAGGCATTTATTTAGAAGCATTTGAACAAGAATTTTTGAGATTATGGAGCCAATCGATAAATACAAATATAATCCAAAAACTTTAGTGATATCTATGAAGAAAACCCTAAAGGTCTAGTATAGGGAAACACTGTCACCAAACCACGTCTGAAGATGGGTATCCCTTTGAGCTCATTGTTGTAAAGCAAAGTTGCTAGGCACTTCCCCTCCCTTGACATGTATATGTGTATTGTAAATAGGATATGGATACAATATGCCCGGATACAGCATAGATACCGTATCTGATCCTATTCAAATACAAGCCCATATTTGGGTTGCATCCTATGTTACCGGATACTACTGTTGAGGGTCCTGGATACGATACGAAACATCATAGGATACAGATACATAGGGGATAATCGGGGGATATGGCCAAGATACTTCCCTGGGACTGTGGATACGTCCAGATACGTGCTTCAATGTATCCAAGCGTATCCATAGTCACAAGGAAGTATCCTAGGTGTATCCGTGGAGTATCCAAGTTTTTTTTTTTTAAAAAAAATTCAATTTCGCCTAATGAAAAGTCAAGCATGGACTTCAAAATACAATTAAAAACAAACTAAAGTGGATTCGCGATCCTAAAAGCAGCTTTCACACTCATTTAGTCTTTCACTGGATTTTATTTTGGATATAGTTCAGGCTGCATTGCCAAACTTGTATGCTACTGTCTGGGAACTCTGCCATGAATTACGAGAGGAAATGGGATGACTGCAGAGGGTGTTAATAACATGAGTCATTTAGTCTTTCCAGGCGAAAAAATTGCATGGCCAAACACCTAATTCTCTTGCCTTGCATGTTTTCACTAGCAAGGCTGAAATTTTGTAAGCAATTTTAGAACCCTATGAGAGGCCCATGAAGGACGTGTGAGGTTTCTAGGGTCCATTTATAGGGTTCTGAGTATGTGAAGCCCCATTTGTGATCGACATTATTTTTAATTTTAATTTCCAATCATGTAGGCCAAGGCTGAGACATGTTAGTCAATGCATGAAGAAGAGACATAGGTGGCACCATGGGCACTTGAAACTTAGCATGGTCATCCTGGGGGCAGACATTTTGTCAACATGGTTGGGTGGCATGAAATTTTCATAAACTATTAAGTCTTGTTTTTTTAGTTTATGTAAGGATTTGTTTATTAGTCAACGGTTGAATATTATGATATTTGGCATTGAAATTATGAGTATGTTTTGTGGTTATTTAACTTATTTTGTTTCCTCTGTATATTATGTGTTCAATTTTGCTTATATGGCTATATTTTTATGTTTTTAATTTTTTCTATATATTTTTGTACGGCCATATCCAAACCCAAACAAAAAATACCCGTATCCACGTATCCAATTCTTGTACCTGTATCCATATCAGCAACATAGGTTGCATCCAATACATCCAGATAGAGTACCATGCTGTCCAGAGCTGTCTCCCGTTTAGGGTTATTATAAAACATTCAAACATTACAAAAAAAAAATGAAACATTAAAAAAAATTGTGACACAAATAACGTATAAAATAAATAAATGTTATAGAATAAAATATAAAAACAATAAAAATATATATAAATATTTTTTGTGATATGTGCTGTGTCTTTTAATGTATAAAATATGTGTTACTTTTTATAAATACAGTATCCAGCCATATCAGTATCAGGAGGTCTTTGACAATTTGATGTCTCCGTATACGATACTATATCCATACCAGATACCACATCCGTTTCCATACAACTCTGCTGTAAAAGGATTACTAATTTGGGACTCGAGACAACTCGTCTTTCCAGCTGGCCAATTTTTTTAACAAACTATAAACAACAGAACCAATATCTTTACAATAATTTAATACAAACTTTGGTCCCGAAGGTCACATTAATCAAACATTAAATACCATAAACTATACCTAAAGGGCTCCCATCTCATAGTTCAATACCAGAGGCTGTCCCCACCCACCTCATAGCTTAATCATAACTTAATAACAAAATCTATCCCTGAAGCACTTGCACCTCAAAACTCGATCGTGATACAATACCAGATGCTATCCCCTACAGGCCCCACAGCATAGTTCAGCAATACAGTAAGGCAACTCATCACAATGAATTCTTCACTAAATACAGCATGTACAACTCAATCATATTATCGATAATAACCAGCAAACTTATAATTTTATTTGTGGCATTGGTTACAATCCAAACTACATCTATGATGGTTAAATTTCCGTCAAATGTGTCAAACACCTGTCATAACAAACCTGACCATTTTCCATTTCTGTTCGCTGATGTCAGCAGTAATAAGTCAGTCACAGAACAGTCAAAATCACAGAAATAAATACCTTGTAGATGTCACCAACTAACTTTGTCTATGTCAGCAGTAAATACAGTCGAAAAGTCAAGAGGTAGCTTGCTGGCATCGCTATAGATCTCAATGATCTCACACTCAATGTTTGAGGAAGATCCCCTTCTTCACCTTATTCCACTTCACTGATCCCAAGGTGTATTAATGGTAAATTTAATGAAGTCAAACAAATATATTTATAGTTGTCTCATCATTCATGCATTAAATAATGCTGATTTGGCTCACAAACGGTCGAGTCAGGAATAAATATTTATTGAATGCTTAATTTTAAGCCATGTTAGCCCAGTCATGAAATACTAACAAAATATTCTAAGAAGTTTTATTATAATGTTGTTGTTAAGCAGATAATGATGTCAGCAGATAATGATGTCACAATTAATGATAAGGAGATAATAAAAAGGTCATAGTAATGTTATGATGATGTCAATGTGTCCTCATGGTCTTCCTTGCTAGGTTCGTATATTTCATCTTGTGCTTGGTTGCAACTCTCCTTCACACTTTTAAAAATGAAATTCTGTTGTGTGTAGGTGTAGTCTGGGCTGTGTGACACAATCAGGGCAGCAGATATGAATTGCCAAATCAAAGATTTAAAACATCCACACGAAATGAGGACTCAACATGATAAAGACATTGTTGAAAGAAAAAAAGTTAAGGCATCAAACAGAAAGTCAGTTGCTTTGAAAATCAAACACTTGAACCACAATGGAAGTGGCCTCTACAAAAAATTGAAGATATGGATCAAAGCCTTAGAAGCATGGAGCACAAAATTGAAGGAATAAAGTCAATAAACCATGATGTCGAAGGAACGGAATATAAAGTCGAAGGTCAGGAAGTTAAATATCAGGAAGGCATTGTCATGAAGTCAAACATCGCCGAGAAATCAAATGTCAGTAAATTCAACATCAATAAGGCGGTCATCATAAAAAGAGAAAATTTTGTAGCTTTACAGCAATGCATAAGTAATGATGGAGAACCTTACTGCCTAACTAAAAAGTTTTACAAAACAAGATCACTTTTGATAAATTTGGTAGAAGAAGACAAAGCAATGACATCCAAGCATTTGACTGCAATGAGATTGGTAGAAGACCTAGGTGCTTAGATTTGTTGTCATTGACTATAATAGCATTGTGTAAACCCTTTACAAAAGCATCGTGTGGGCCCTTGGAAATAGCACCAAAATCAGGAAAAACCACAAAGGAAAAGATTGAAAATTTTTCAATCTCAAACACACAGGAATATACAACAAAAAATGAGAGATTGCAGATCTCAAACCATAAATAAAGCATTTGTTTTTCGACAACCTGGTGATACAAAGGATAAAGAGCCTGACTTGTGATTGCTGATTATTCTAGGAATGAATAAAAATGTGATTATTGTAGAGGATTTTATGGAATCAACTGCATAAATATTTTTGAACTGACATCCACTACTGGACTCGTTATCAGGGAAAAAACAATATCTATGTCACAGATTGGTCAAGGAGGAGGAGGTCAGCTAACCACAAAGATTTGAATTCTCCTATTCCAACATATTTAGTTGATTACTTTAATTGTTTACTTAATTAATTATAACATGCCAAACCCTTATAAATGAATTATTAGCGTAAATAATTATAGTGGATAAACATCAAGTTTATAAGAAAAATAATTAGTGGTTAATTAACTAGTTCAGTAACTAAGTAGCTAAACCAATTAATTACTTACTCAGATGTCTGATTCATGAAAGGACAAACAAAAACATGAGATCGCGGAGAACAGAGGGAACAGAGTCGCAAAAGGAAGTTTAGGGTATACTTAACCTCTCTAACAGAGGTTTCAACCCATCATCTCTTTTCAAATTGTTAGGGTGCTAAATTTCTACAGCCTCACTAATTCTTCTATCTGTGAACCGACCCTCTATGGCTAGCAATTTTGGGGTTATTTCTGCACATAGTTTCGTTTGGTCTGTATGTTTAGCCAAGGCCAACTTGTTGACCCTACAACGTTGTAAGTCTGCAGTTGCACAATGTTCCTTAATTCTAGTCTAGAATGAACGCTGAGTTTCACCAGTAAACACCTTTTCTTAGCTTCGGGTCAAGGAGGTCTTTGGGGTTCATAAGTTTGTTTTTGAGGGTGTTAACAGGCCTAAAACAGGCTTTGAGGCACTTACTTCTTAGTATCCTAACTTACATGTCTAAAACAAGTTTTAACTAACTATATTGGATTATGAGAATTTAAATCTTTGTGGTTATTCGACTTCCTCTTCATTTACCAATCTACAACATATTAAAGATAATTTGTTTTCTCTATCACTCCCCAAGGATATGCTTCTTTCCCCGATGATAAGTCTAGTAGTGAACTTGAACAGTCCGATCAAATTTCTCTGCATGGTTGATTCCATAAAAACTCTACAATGATACAGCACTGCAAACAAAACCTCAAAACTTTAAATGCAATTAATCACACGAGAAGAAGAAGATAGAATTATTAATGTATGGTGGCCTACCAACCATACAGACAAATTCTTTACGGGTAACACTGATGAAACTGTCATACAACATCCTAGACATCATATACACTACCCAATAAAAGAATGCATAGATGGCACCATCATATGGACATTCTATCACAGGAAAGTCATAATGCTATCACCATATGACAAACTGGCTTTCATATTGACAGTTTGACTAAATACGGTACCAATATTTTTGTTTTAAAGATGATCTTGTTAAGGTGATTAATCATCTATTGATGATGGATTTGTACATTTGGATTGTTAATCAAGGACAAAAAAAATTATGGAGTTGGAAGGCCATAGGTAACTTGCAATGTCAAATATCATATATGTAGAAGGGTTTTTTTAATTAAATTTATTCATGGTTTGTTAATGGATAACTTGAGCTCTTATTGTGAAATCTCTCATATTGTATTGTTCTTGTCATGCTCATTTTTACTTTATGACATGGACTGCTCTACCTGTGAAAGTTATATTGACTGAAATTGCTTTGAAGATTGAAGAATGTATCGAGAAGGCTTCTCCTTTTTTCTGATAAAAGTTCAATATACTATATATATTAGGGTAGGAAAAATACAACAGAACCCAACTTCTGCAGGTGTAGCAGGAAGTTCCGGGAAAAGTCTAGATTCGATTACATCATGCCATGAGCAGCGATTGCAATTTTCAAAGCTTCCTTATGCGGCAAATGTAACCTAAAACTTTATACAGCTTTCAAACATAGCAAATCTTCGAACATAGAGAGACATTAACTATTAAAATATATTGTGGGATATACTGCAGTCATTGGTACAATTGTTGTTTGAAGTTGGAGTGTCCATCAAAGATGTCCTTGTGGCCCTTCAGAGTGCACTCTGTTAACTGCTGATGCAAAAATAAAACCCCGTTCAATAGAAAAAAACTGAGATACTGTTGTTGCTACATTTTTTTAAATAGCCCCCCAGAGGTCAGTTCCATATAGTTATGCATTGCAGTTTTTGCAGAGTCGTGTATTTCCACCACAATTAGATGATGACTGTGGTTGCAGATTTGGGTGTAGATAAGGCTTCTTAATTAATTGTTCAAAGGAGGTCATAGCAGGACAAAAACAGAAGCTCAGGAATCCAAGACACAAGTTCTGTTACATATAATCTGTTAGTTTAAAAAGGATTTGATGGATGACTTGACCATAAGGTAAAAGAGGAGTCGATGCATATTTGATATGGAATAGTCAAATAGTTGTCCTTTAGTGATAAACAAACAAGAGTTATTTTTAGTGATGGTCTTAGGGTAAGTTATTTTGTTGAGTGTTCATTTCGTAAATTTATTGATGTAATTGGTGTCGGGGAAAGTTGGAGAAAGTTGGATTATGGGAAGTAAACTAGCTAGTGAGACCCGAGACAAACAATCAGTGGTCAAAAGAGGAGGTAAAAGTAGAGCACAATCCTGTAATTGGAGGTCATAATGAACATGATAATATAGCACTGAGTGCAGCTTAGTTCATCAAAATCAAGGGAATTCAGCTGAAAGGTAACAACATTTTGACAATGTAGTGATGATAGAAACTGTGATCTTGATAGAAACTGTTTGGGGATATAATAGAGTTTCTTTGGCACCTGAGGCAAATATAGATTGTGGAGGTATGTGAGATTTTGATACAATACAAATAGAGGAAAAGTGACCATCATCAATATGGGATAATTATACAACGGTCTAGTCTAGCCATCATGCAGACAGCTTACTTGATAAAGGCTAATTATTTGCATGCCTCCTAGCCACTAAATGCCATTTTGACCTACACATAAATAAAAAAGACAGGGAACAATAAGATGGATAGGCCTTTAATACCATATTAATCTCGTAAAGGCCCTACAAGGGACATAACGTGACGCCAAGGGTCAATATGCATCCTTTGCATCTTGTGGACGCCACCCCTGGACATCACGAGAACATCGGCCCCCCAAAAATGGGACGTTTGGACGTCCAGCCCATAGATTCAAATATTTCTAAAACCCAGTGATTAATCACGATTACTCACGAGTTAAAATAAAAACAATAAATCTTCAGGAAAATAGTGAGACAATTTATGCCGAGTAATCATCAAATTTTCCTAAGTAATATCTGCGATTACTCGGCAAAAATCTCCGATTATAAGGTATGACTCGGCCAGTGAAAGAATAAGCCCAGAATGGAAAAAAAAACCATTCCAAAAAACCTGTGTTTTCTGAATTTTTTTCTGCGAATACAGTCATTGTGACAATGGAGCCAAGGTTTTTAGAGTGCAACTCCAGAGTCGTGATTGACAATGCTACAAGCCTAGGGATTTCAAGTCTCCTACAGCCTACAAGTATTCATTTCTCATGTCATTTAACAATGTTTTACATGTTATTTAAGTTTATTTTATAAATTTATATTTTTTTTTAAGGAGCGATAAAATTGCCGAGTAATTGCCGAGAAACTCCCGAGAATTTTGGGCTTGTGAGTAATCTCTGAGTACGAGTTTTTAAACTATGGTCCAGCCTATAAAAGCAAGAAAATAAAAATATTTATTTTTCAAATTTTTAATTTTTGGGTCTTTACCTTGCCATAATTTCAGTTGCATTTTCAAACTTTTGTTGTAAAATGCTGTAATTTTACAAGTTCTTATTTTCCTGCTATGATAGGGCTGATTTTAATCTTATGCTGAAATAGTTGTAAATTTTAAGTTGATTTTTTGCTGTTCAAAGGTTGAAATAAGATTTGTTATTGTACTATGAATTACATTTATTTGAGAGAACAAATCCATGTTTATGAATCCAAAATATTCTGACTTGTGCATCTGATCCATAAGGATCGGAAAAGTAAATTTGCAGTTGATTTTCGCTGTTCAAAAGTTGAAATAAGATTTGTTATTGTACAATGATTTACATTTATTTGAAATAAAAAATCCATGTTTATGGTTCCAAAATATTCTGACGTGGATGTCTGATCCATAAGGATCAGAAAAGCAATCAAACACAGTTGTACCATGGCAAAACCACCAGCTTATGCAGAACGACAGTTGCTTAAGTGGCAGGGCAGTTGCACATTTATCAACGGCATTTTTTGCAACGAAGCTGCGGTTGTGTAATTATCAGAGGCAGTTATGGGAGTGACATGGTGGTTGTGTATGTTTTAGTGGCAGTTTTGTATGAAGCATCCAAACAGTCATGGTAACGACCAAAAACAATCTCTCTTCCCATTCTAAGTCTTTTGGGAATCCTTTAGTGCATGTACGAAAGTATAACCCCAACATTCTATAAATGAAGGCACATGAACCCAATGCTAGCATATGTGGGGGTGAGAGTGAGAGTTACAGTAGGTCATAAAAGGAGAAGAAGTGCTGAGAGTAGTTTGAATGAGCATAACAATAAGATGAATATTGTGGCATGCTCTATCTAAGTTCTTTGTTACTGTTTTGGCCAAAATAAAGAGAGGAAGTTAAGCTATTGCCACTTCCAGCTGGTTTTCCCCACAATGGGGTTTCCACGTTAAATTCTTGTGTCAAATTTTGATGTGGTTGCTTCTTTCTTCCTGTTTCAAGTATATTTCATTGAATTTTTCCAGCTACAAGTAATGTTACATTTCCAACTAAAAGGCACTGATTCTAGCACAAATTTGCATTTGAATTCTATCAGTTGAAATTAAATTCAAGTAGGACATCATTCTAGTTCTGTAATTTCCAGCAGTATGTATACACTTGTGAGATTACAGATCGTATCAGTATCAAAGCATTTTAACTTTTGGGTATTGTAAATAGTGTTTGGTAACACTTTGGTTGGTTTGAATGATAGTGACAAGATTAAAAGGAGACGATTTGCAGCCTTACAAATCTAAAAATTCTACAGGAAGATGGAATCAATAAGTGAGGGGAATGGCCAAAGAAAGTTTAGAAAACCTTGCAAAAAGAGTTGCCACACTTGATTCAGGCATGGAGTATGTGATGCATACTCAAGATATTGTCAACAAGCAAAAAGAGTTCATCGCATGGAACCAAGTATACATGGACATGGTGGTCCATGCTCTTGCCAAGAAACTTGGTATAGTAAGAGGAGAAGCCCCATGAAGATAGTGACGAATTCAAAGATGGGTTCATAGATGAAAAGGACCAGCGGACAAAAGATAAATGTAAAGCTAAGGTAACATCATCCAACCATACCCCTTTCAAAGTTGAGACAAAGTTGAAATTAAGACTTTTGAAGGGCAAGTAGATGCTAAAATAGTGGATAAAGAATAAAGGAAAAGATATTAATGATAGTATCCATGCAAATAAAGGATAAAGATAAAATTACTTCTCGTTTAGTTAGTTGCATTGCTAAGAAATAAGGTTTAGTTTATTATAGAGAATTGGAACAAATGAAGCCATGCAAAGGCTATAGATAAATTTATCATAGGAATATTTAGATTGGTTTGTGATTAAGAAAATGATCCATAATCAACATGGACAAAACATAGTATGATTCATGAAGTTCAATGCTATTGAAACAACACCTAAATGTTGCAACTTAATACTTTCTACAGCTCTAAAAATGTTACATTTCATTATGCAAACATTCACATGCTTTCCTACATGATCCATGCATTACATATCGTGATCCACATTACAACAATACTACTACCAAAACATGCGACTGCACTTAATTCCACAGCAGTCTTGAACAAAGAATATGTGTTTCTTGACTCAATGAGAAAATGAATTTAAGTATTGTTCGCTATACCTGTGCTCAAGTAATTACCCTATAGATTGAATTCAAGTATGAACAAGTGTTACACCTATGCTCAAGTAATTACCCTGGAGAATAAATTCAAGTATGAACAAGTGCTATATCTATGCTCATGCATTCAATTGATTCGTATGTTTTCTTAATTGTTTGAGATAGTACATTAGTTGCAAAAATTAGAAGTTTTCAAACAATGAATCAAACACAACAACAAAAGAGAGATATACACATACCCTAAAGAAACCCAACATGGGAAGACTTCAAAAGAGTGAAGCCACACTTCCTCTTATCTACCATCTTCATGCAGTTTTACAAGTTCACCTTCTTGAGGCCTTCAAGGATACCAACATCAATCAACAACATCCTACACCTGAAAATGTTATCTAAAACCTTATGTGGATTCACTTGCTTCTTCATGCAAACTCGACTACGGCACAGCCCTCTCAGCTGTGTAGCCTTATGCAATCTCAGAATCACACTAAACAATGATTGCATCCATTCTCCATGAATTGGATGAATTTGAATGGAAAGGAATGAATTCCATTGACCCCCATTGCCTTCCTTGAGCCTCCACATGTTCATTTATAGAGTCCCAGGAATCCTTAGGCTCGAATTGGGAGCTCGAAAGTCAGGAAGATAAAGAGAAACCGTTTCCATGTTGTGTACTCTATTTCTGTAAATTGTTTGGGCGAAACTGTCACTTTAAACAAGGCAAAACCACCACTTGGAGCACCAGCAGTTGCGTAACTGTCAGTGATACCAAACCCTTTTAGGTCTGGCTCAAATCCTATTGAATCTAGATTTTTCAAAAAAAACCAAACCTTCAGATCCATCCAGACATTTTTTATTAGTTTTATTTTTTTCTATTTTACAAATTAAATTTCATTTTTATACAAACACACGGCCCAATTGCCTTGTGGTTGAACCCAATAATTAAAATTTAACGTATACATATACATACATGTACACTTTTGTTTTAGAATCAGATTTTCAGAATTTTTTCTAAAATTCTAGATTTTGAGATTTTTCCTCCTCCCATATGAATCCAGATTTCCAAACATGGTAACTCCTAGTGGTTGCATAACCGCCGCAGAAGGTTGCAAAACTTCTAATTTAAACAAACCGAGGGTTTCGTAACTGCCGCCTACTTTAACCAGCGGTTTCATACCCACACAGTCCTTCAACTTGCAGAGGCCATAGTTTTTGCACACAGACTCGAAATCAAGTGCCGGTTTTTAAAAGTGTATAACTTTTTGAAATGAATCAAAATATGTAATCTAAAACCACTTTGGATATTTTCCCTATCTTGTTTTTGCTTTGCACCAAAACTTATCTTTATTAGGTCATAATGTGTTGCAACCACTTATTGAATATCATTAACAATCAAATAACTCAACCAACTGATTTTGATGATGTCCATGATCCAATTCCATATCACACGTCCCCAATTTGAAGGTTTTTGGTTCCACAAAATCTCTGTAATGAAAAGATATGGACTGACCTACTATCTTCTCAAATGGGATACCTATTCCTCATCTTTCTTGTACTGGAAATGTTTCACTTGGAGAACAGTGTTCCTCTCTCTTGGAGTGTATTGTTCCAGCATGCAACTTGCAAAACCAAATTACTTTACGGTCCATGACTCCTTCAAATCTCTAACAAATGACCATCTTGCACTCTTGCTGTCTTGGTCTTCCTTATGGCTTGCTCTTTGCACTCTACTCTTGGCTATTTCTCTTAACCCATGTGCCGCAATACACATGCTTTTAGGCTAGGGCAAAGATCTCTCTTGAGAGATGCTTGCTACAACATCTTCCTTGTTGTTCACATTCCTCCAACAAGTGAACAAGGCATGTATCATCATGTAAGTGGCTTACAACAAATCACCACTTTTACAAAACTGCACTATTATCTTCGGCTTTACAATTCAATGTTTGCACTAAAAACAAATTCAACATACATGGACTGAAAACACATTTCCATCTACAAATTTTCCTATCTTGTAACACAAAGTTTGCATCAAAAACAAATGTGACACACATTGAATAAAATTTTTTCCCCTTTCAATTAAAGAACATGGATGCCAAATCACACATACATCACACCAGCAGTTTTCTTGTGGAGTGCTCCTAACCCTGGGTGCACTTCTCCCCTTGTATCAATGACATAATGTCATGCCACTTTCTCTCCCATCATGCAAATAACTCTTAGGCTTGATGCGCATGCTTCTTGATGCCCATCAATGGGCTTTTACCAACTGTTGTCATACCAAAACCCAATTTTGGAAATCTGTTGCAACCTTATTCCATGTGCATATAAAAAATGCATGCTACAAACTGCTACAACTGTTACAACTTTCATGTGCATACCACAACAATCATAGGTAGGCTACAATCATTTTGATTATGAAAAGAGACCTATATCTCCATGATATAATCATTGTAGTTATCATATGCATGCTACAACAATGATAAGTAAATACACGTGCTACAATTGATGTAAAATGAATTTGCATGAAGAAACATGCAAACCAACTTGTCACCTTTTTGATGCTTTGGTCTTCAACCTTTGCTTGAAGTTCTCTCTGAACCTAGAGTTCCTTTTTATGCCTACTACGACAAGTGGCAAAGAAAACATGCATAACTTGCATATCAACACAAATGCGAGTATGCTAGAAATGATACAACCTCTTGATGCAATGGGCTGCTCATACGTGTGCTTCTCAAACTAATTCACTGGGCTGCAATGGGCTGCTCCATATTCACCCTTGATGATCAAATTCCTCACTACTTGCTCATAAAAATGAGGTTAGTTCCCTTCTTGCTTCTTTCAACAATGGAACACAAAAAAACAATTTAAAGGTGCTTGCATATGCACGCTAATCAACATCTTAGCTCTACAAATACTCTGTCCATGAAGTCAATAATGAATGCTTACCATTACCCACTTGCAATGGCAATGAGGAAAGCTCTTGAGGCAGCTCCCTCTTGATGGCTTCTTCCTTGGATAGTTTTTCTTTTTTTTCTACCTCTTGACTTGTAGGTGCTTGAACAATTTCCCTCTTGCTTGTAGATGCCTCTTCCTTCTTCCTCTTGCAATTCATTTGGTGAAGTTGTAGATAAAGTCTCTAACATCTTACATGCCAATGCCCATTCATGTTGCAATGAGTGCAATAATTCTTGCCCATTTCCTTGTACAAAATTTCCTTCTTCTTGCCCTTCTCCTCATACTGATTTGGAGAGTGGTCTTTAAAAAATGCATCCTCTTTGCTTATTACACCTTTATCTCTCCTTTGGCTGGTAGAGCAGTGTGAACAATTGTCCTTTTGAAAGTACTTTGGATCCGTATGGATGGAATGTGTTTTCCAACACATGGTCACACAATGGTTACTCATTCCACAAAATGAACTTGGATAGGTATACCAACATTCTTGTACTATATGGCCTCTCTTTCTACAATTAAAATAAACAATGGAAAACTTATTCTGTCACACCCCATTTCTGGTTTATCCTGAGAAAACACTAGTATCTTAATAAAAGGCTTAATTTATGGTTTATTTAATTTATACAGTATCAATTCAGTTGAATAATTGTCATAATTATGAAAAAATTTAAAATTGTTTTGGCATACGATAGCATGTAATTAATGTTGTACTAGCATGTCAATAATTGCAGCAGTATTACTTTTTTTTTGTTAGTTGTATAATATTCACAGAATGGCATATATTTAAATTTTGTTGCCTTGGCTATTTATATATTATTGTCTCGGACTAACTACCATCTGTTGACTTGAGGCAGATGCAGGACAGGATTTTCCCCCTCGCAGCGGTTGTACACAGCGAGCCAACATCATAGGGTAGAGGAAGGCAAATCAAAGCAGACATTTCCAAAACAAAATCATGAAGAACACCACACACACAACCTTATTACCCACCTGACCAGTTCACTCTCCTTATTATCTTACAGACTAGTATTGTTTGAGTGGTGGTACTTGTAATTGTTTAGTGGGTTGATTTGTTTATTTCATTTCTACCACGTGTTTAATATTAATTGTTTGATACCCCTAATTCCTAGTGTTCCAGGATAGTCACAGCAATATGTGCTACTTAGAATACTCTAAGTGGCGTTAGCCATTTACGATATTCCAAACAGCGGATATTGTTCTTGTTAGAAAATGTCAAAACATTTTAGTGGGGCACTATCGTTAGAGCTCTATTTCGAGCTTATAGCCACTAGTGGAAGATGGAAACTTTGATCAAGTTTTGTTTATAATATTATCCTATAAATAATGCTAGTGATTTTTAAGGTAATCAGAATTATGATAGTTGATTTGGTTTTCAACTGTTTATAAAAGGCCAAAACATTTTCAAATGTCCAATGACACAATCCTTGAACAACTTGGAAGTGGCATAAATACTCCAAAGGCATTATTACTTATTAGTTTTTCAAAGACATTATTAGTCATTGATTTTTCAAAGGCATTATTTTATAATTTAGGACATGACTTAGCAAAATTGCAGTTTACTATTTTTGCAATGCCTTGGTTATCTCCAGCCATGGTGCCTATGGTTTTAGACTGTTGCATGAAATTTTGAAGGCTAACAAAGGTGAGCACTTGACTTGCATGGGCCTGCATGAATTAAATACCCTTCTTGGATCCTTCGCATTATCCATGCTTTGACAATCGGCATTCGAATTTAGATATTTATAACATGAATTTAATTTTGGGCATATAAGTGGGAGTTTACCAGTAGACATTTAGAGTGACAGAGCCATTGCAAAAGAATGCAAACCATTTTCAAAGGGGAAATAAAAGGAGCTTATGGCAAAGCTAGGGCACACAAGTTTGGTGGAGAAAGAAAGAAGGGGAAGGAAGATTTTGGTGGAAAAAAGCTACGTTGCAGGTGTACGCCCTCCCCCCCGGCGCCTCCTTTTCGGAGACGCCTCTGACACAAGGACGTCTCGGGTACTCCCGGAGGCATCCCGAAGGCGTCCGTGGACGTACCGGAAACGTCTGGCAGGCCACGGACGCCTCCGAGAGTACCTGAGACGTCTTCGGGCATGCCCGAGGGATTTCGGCAGAAAAATGGGAAAAAAAAATTTAAAAAAACCTCAAAAAATCTTTTTAAAAAAAACCCTAAAAACTAAGCAACCCTAAATGTAAATCCAGTCCGAACCCAACAATATATAAATAAAATAAACATTTATTTATATAAACATTTAAGTATAAGTTTACATTTAGATATGGACATCTAGTTTCTTATACTTTAAGTTATATTTTATTTATATACTTTCAAGATGTTTGAGAGGGGTTTCGGACTGCTAGGAGCTATAATGCAAATTCTAGGTTTTGGAGGATCCTATCATATTTCAGAGTTAGTCAGATTCCAGGGTTTCAAACTTAAGCATATTTCAGGGTTTCAAGATTTCAAGGAGACATCATAGGAGGTATGAAGGCTACATGAAGGGATGCATGCATGATAGAATAGTATGAGAATATCTCTCGCAAAGTGCCACAAGCCGATCCCACCCCATTCCCTATGCACCCCTTAAGGCATGCATTCATGAGATTCAATGCACCAAAGTGTCAGTAAATGATAAAGTTGAAAAATAATGGGAGTGGCATTCATGATTTTGTGGACAATCGAGATGATTTATTCTAGATTTGAATGTACATCTTGTCTTTGAAGTAATGAATAAATGAATATTATATATTTTTAAGTGTTTTATCATTTATAGACAAATATTTTCACACTATGTAGTTTCAAGTGTTTTACTAAAAAAATGAGTAATATACAATGTATATATATATACACACACACACACACACAGACGTACCCACAATGTATCCAAATCAAGGTTTTTGAAAAATGATGTACCTGCGTACCCGAGACATCGCCATATCTGTACTCGTACCTGTACCCAAACAATATAGGAAAAAAGAAGATAGATTTTGTGGGTTTCACCTAGATTTTATACATCTATTTTTGGTTTCCTTTCAAGGCAAGTGATTGTTCTTTTTATTCATTTTTATTCTTGTATGCAACCATAGTGGGCTTCCATATTGTTTTTGAATTTTATGTTTGGATTGTGAAATGATTGAATGGTTGTAGGAAACACCATGGTAGATAGAAGAGTTTGAATCTTTGAATGGCTGTAGGACGCCATGATAAAGTAGAGAATGTAAAGTTATTGTATGGCTGTAGTTTTTTTGTTGTTTAAACCACATTTTGGTATGAAACGCCATGGTAGATAGAAGAGTTTGAATCTTTGAATGGCTATAGGACACCATGATAAAGTAGAGAACGTAAATTTCTTGTATGGTTGTAGGTTTTTTTTGTCAAAACAGTTAGAGAGGATTAACAAATTTGTAGATGGAATAAATGAGAGAATTACCAAAACAACCCTATGATCAGGCCAAGGGTTGGGCAATAATGTCCCTTGCCCTATTTTGTTTAAATCTTCTTTTGGGTTTGAAATTACAATTAAGATTCTACCCTCTTCAAAGGCTTGTAGCTAAATGGTACAGACTTCAACCTAGTTGCTGCAAGTTTACTTCTCACTTTGGAAAGCTTGAAGCCTACATATAATATCTCATCTCATCATTTATAAACAGCTTTTATTGGCTGTAGGTGAGGAAGGTTAGCAAGTTCTGTTTGTTTTGTTGACAATTTGTGAAGTTATAAACTTGCTATGAAACATTAGCGGACTACCTACAGGTCTCTAAAGCTTAAATCTTTCCTTTTGGAATAAACCTTATCTTATTATCCTGTAGCTGAATCCCATTAGCAATTCTTCCATGCTACCTTTCTTATTGCAAGAATAAGCCCAGGTCTTTGCATGACTTAATGGATTTGGTGTCGATATTCATAACCATTGGAACTCCTCAAATGCAATTTAGGCACCTTATAAGTTGATTTAATGCACTAGTTCTTGCGCAAAGGTACGAAACTAAGTGTTGTCCATATTTTGAGCTATGATGGTAGAAGAGATAAAAGGTGAGTTGTGAGCAGCCTTGAAAGATGTAATCGTAAGTATTGAGTATTATTAGTTACAATACACATTTACTTTGAACTAAATTTAGATGAAAGCTTTATTTCTTAACCCAAGTATGCACTTATACTTGTGTTGGCATTGACTGAAAATTGTACCAGCATACATACAAGTGCATATAGTTGTTTTCAACTGCTGTATAATTCTTTTTCTTGCATGTGTGATTCACAATAAGGTAAACCAGATGTGGGGAATATGCTAAAATAATAAGACATTAGCTTACTTAGGAACTACACGAAGAAACCAGTCCTTTCAAAGTTGATTTATCATGCTATTTTCAGATTTATGTATCCTACTTGATTTCAACTCAAATTTATGAGAATCAGAAACAGAAATTAGAAAGAGATGTTGGTATGAAACTTCATTATAGAGGTCTGAGTTTTGGAATTTGTCTAATCTCATGAGCTGTACTTTGTCTGCACAATCGTAATTTTATCCATAATTTGTACAGCCATAAGTTGTTGTATCCAACAACGGGAGACCAGGACTACATTGATTAAATGAACACTTGCAGGTATGTTGATAATGCATGCATGAGCATATCTAGGAGCGTGAGAGTGTATGCAGTTAGGACAGCCCTATTATGCTACAATATTGCTTGATACGAACTAAGTTAATAATCTTTGATATGTATAAGACTGTTGTTTATGACCTTAGTGAACTAAGAATATTTTAATAATTTTTCTGGCTTGAAATTGTTTGCTGGTCTGTACAGTACAACAGGGTCAAAATGAACCTTGGACATGTTAATTTATGATTGTAATGTTAAATGATATTAAACCTATCTGAGTTAAGTAATTTTTTAAAGCATATCCTTCGAGCAAGATATGTATGGGTTTTGCCTTGGAATAACGATGATAGGTATGACGGAAAAGTTAATAAGGAGACCTCGGCTTTATCAATTTTTCCAGCATATCTTTAACCAAGCTTATGTTTATAATTGTTGAATTTTATTACGAGTATGGAGTGAGATGGTTGTGCTTGTGGACTTAGGACCCAAATTTACAATTTTGTACTTGTGATTACTGTTATTTCTCATATGCGTGGGTATGTAAAATGTTTTGGCCAAAGTAATGATTGTTTGTTTCATTGTCCATCCACTGTACTTCCTAGTTCGCATATTAGTCGGATTGGTCCATAGATAGTGAAGTTAGATAGTTCTACCTGACTGGTTGTATGTGATAGTGGATGTACTTCTTTGCACATAGTTCTCAATGATTTTGTTTAGAATTGAATTCCTTCATCTACCTTCCTTGTTGAAAGGAAGGGCCACTCCCAATTTGGGAGGTGTGAGGGGGACCCATCAATCTCTAGTTGGAGGATAAAACACCCATATGATGCTCTACCTCTCACTTGCACAATGTTGTTCCAAAGATACACCTATGCAGTTTGTTATTCAGTATATTACTCAGTTGATGCTTAGTTTATTATTTAGCTTATGAATCAACTATGATTCAGATTTTATTTGTTGTATATTTAATTATGTCATAGACAATACCTGATGAAATATACTTTTAAGTAGCCAGTGGGGGAAGACTTGTTCCCCAGCATAGTTTTAATTATTGCTATTGAATCATGACTGTATTTATTTTGTAAAGAAGTTGAAAATGGAATTATTATGTGAAGAGAACTCAGATTTAAATCTTTGTTTTACTGCTGTAATTGTACAGAGATTGTTTATTATGATAATTAATGATAATTAGAACTTCACATTTAATCTTGAAATCAGCATGCTATTTTAATTCTTGTGAAAGTTGTTATCGTTGAACACTTAGATTAGAGTATCTTGCAGGACCAACAAAAGCCAAGGAATGAAAAACTCTTTGTGTTTCCAGCATTTCACCAATCTGACATGTCCCACAAGAAAATTACACGTTTTCAGTGAACGTCCAGCAAGGGTCTTACATATTATTTCCATACCTTCTCGAGCTGCCCTTGGGCTTTCTTGTGCATGTTTGATTAAGTTTTATGAAGACTTCTTAAGATTCCATTACCTTACATGAGCTGTTTTGTTGAGCTAGCAACTTCGGCTCTATGTTTTCAAGATTGTCTTGCTTGAGCTGTTTTGGAGCACTATCCAACTTCTTCTTTGCCACTAACAAATCCCAAACCTGCACATTGATACCTTTCCTCAACCTTTAAGAGATTAGTCATTTCTTGGCCATTTTTCCAAGCCCTTTTCCGTCATAACCCATCTTGGTTAACAACTTAGAGCTAATCCCCTAGTATGCTTCTCAAAATTACCCAAGGAATCATCTAGATCTTGATTGGGAGAAATAGCATATGGTGAAGTGCTTATTTTGCATACCTCAATCATGGTTTGTGTGTCTTTGGTAGAGGATGGTCTTCTTTGCTTGGTAGACTCTTCTCTCCCCTTCACTCCTTTAAAATTATTTTGGAACTTTGCCAACATTTAATCTTTCATGTGCAACTCTTGTTGCAACTCCTCAATGATTCCCATCAAGAAATATCCATGGCTCATCAATCTAGCTTGCAAATCTGTAGCATCCCTTGCTCAAACAGCCCTCAACTGGATGATTTATAGCTCAAGGAATATTGTCAAACACTTTGTATGCAAGGTCTATTTTGTTGATATTCATTTCTGTTTGTTTAGCTATGAGTTTTGATGCTGCAAATGGGGTCTTGGAATACTCCTAATGATATAAGATAGATTGACAATGCAATAAGAATGATATACTAACTGATTTTGACTTTTTTACATGCATATAGTGACTGAAATTATCTTGTACAGCCAATTGACATTTTGCAAAACACTTTCAATGCATCCCAAGATGGCTGATGTGCGCCTACAGCAATAAGACATTAATGCAAACACTTGGCATGCATCTATTCACTCTTTTATTGATGAACTACTCCAATTACAATGCTGATATAAAATGTTGGCCAAGACTCTTGGCATACAAAGCTATGCAAATCTGAAACTAAATTGCAGCAACTAACAATGACATATATGCCCATAAAAATGAATGCAAACTACTTGAGAACCTGGTCATGAAGTCACCTATGCTGGAGAAGGTGCAGCCTCAATGAAATGGAACCAAACGTCCTCTCCACAAGCCAAATCGAACCCTTAATGGTGCTGCCCCTGTTTCGGACTTGAAATTGCAGATAATAAGAATATTCACACCTTATTCACCTCCAAATATGCATCAAATATCATTGTCCCATCCTTAGGAAGGGAGCGCCCAAAATCATAGGAGAAATTGATGAGCATTAAGCTCCCAATCTGCAAATATGTGAGGTCTGATATGCCAATCGATGGCTGCCAATGTGCCTCTAAAACCCACGATTTTTCCCAAAATAAATATGAATATTTTAAGCCACCAAATATCTTCAAAGTGAACCTCAATAATCTGCTTATTTCTTTCACATTGCTTTAATTACTGTAGCGATCACTGTTCATGTGCACTGTAGCGATCACTGTTCACGTGCACTGTAGCAGGTATTGTAGTGCGACACTATTCACGCCAATATTCATGCCATCAACAATTTTCAGATCTGCAAATGATAAACCTTTGGAACCCTTGTGAAACTTAATGTATTCTCCAATTTAAGCACAAATTGGACTCCTGGATGAAGCCCACAATGAAGCAATAATTCAAAAGATATTCCACAACCTCAAAATCGCATTACCAATTGAGAGTCTTCGTTCCCAATGGCTAAAGTAATAGTAGAAACCCTAGCTGGTCTCATCACCAACAATATCAAAATCAAAAATCAAATATTGGATGATTAGAAGCTTAACTTGACCTTCTTTTATACTTTTTCTCCACCCCTTCAAGAAACTTCTAGAAATAATATTATTTCACTTAAGTGACTTTTATGGTTTAATATTTTATTTAAGTCATTTTAATTATTAAATCCCAAAATCCAATATTAAAATAAAAATATTAATTTACGGACTTTAAAACGAAGACCCAAATGAACTCAGAATTCATTGATCTATAGCTCATCGAAAAGGTCTCGACGAGATGCTCCATCTCCAACACTAAAAACCCCAAAACGGATAGAAACCCTAATTTTTCAAAAATAGCAAGTCCGAGCCCAGAGTCCGAAATCTCTCTGAAAAGTGTCATACAGCTCCACTAGATCACCTGAACACCTTGGTAACATCGAAATACACCTTTGATTATGTTGTCACCAACCCAAAAAGTCAGCTCTAACTGTGCAACAAGTGAACTCGAAAATGGGGACATTACAAAATCTTGATTCTCATCTTCCGAGTGCTGTAACATCTTTCTTGATTCTATGTTTTCCATTTGAATCTACTGATTTATATCTTTAAGCTCTTGAAGCCTCTCTCTTCAAAGGTTTGCCCCCAATTCGACCTATGCAACCAAAATCCTGCACTTCCTTGTCAAAGAACAAAAATGGAAGCAAATATCACCAAAATCTGAAATTCTGTTAGCAAACGCTTTCAAGGCAGAAGGAAAATCTGCTCTAATATATCCGATCCATAATTGACATGGACATTCTATAGTACGATTCATGAACATGGATTTAATTTCTCAATGTGTTGTTCCTAATTTCCAACCTATTGAAAACAACACCTAAAATATTGTAATTTGATCTGCTCTAATATATCCGATCCATAATTGACATGGACATTCTATTGTACGATTCATGAACATGGATTTAATTTCTCAATGTGTTGTTCCTAATTTCCATCCTGTTGAAAACAACACCTAAAATGTTGTAATTTGATGCTTTCTAGAGCTCTACGACTGTCATCTACAACATACATTTCATTATGCAAATCTTCACAGGCTACATACATTGTATATCATGTTCTGCATTCCAACCATGCTACTACCAAAACATGTGGCTGTAATTAATTCCACAGAGCAGTAGTGCATAAAGATTAAGTTGTTCTCGACTTCGTGAAAGAATGAATTCAAGCATTGTTTGCTGTTATGAACAAGTGTTATACTTGTGCTCATGCATTGAGTTGATCCCTATACTCTCTTAAGTGTTTGAGATAGTAAATTAGTTGCAAGAATTAGAAGCATGCAAACAATGAATCAAAGACAACAACAAAAGAAAGACACACAAGGAATTACTTTGGAGAAACGAAATGTGGGAAAACACCAGAGGAGTGATGCCACGCTTCCTTTTATTCACTATCATCACGCTGTTTGACAAGTTTACTGCCTTACTGAGGTCTTCAAGGATACCAACGTCAATCAACAACATCCTACACCTGCAAATGTTCTCTGCAACCTCCTGTGGATTCACTTGTTTCTTCATATCAATTCCACTATTGCACTCAGCCCTCTCAACTGTGTAGCCTTCTGCAATCCCACAATCACACTAAACAATGATTGCATCCATTCCCCATGAATTGGATGAACTGGATTGAACCCCGGTGCTTCCTTGAACCGCCATGGAAATTTATTCTAGAGAGTCAAGAACACTATAGAGAACAAAAACAGCCTAAAATACAATATTTGATCAAATGGATCTTGTTTGGAGAGACTATTTGGCATCCAAGGAAAGTCATTATTTTTTTTCCTCCATAAAACATAAATGCTACTATACAAACTTATCATAGGACTCAAGATGAAAAAAGTCTCAAGTCTTGGACGCAAAAGAAATCTGACCCAGTTCATTCAAAGCATTGAAGAAAATTACTTTCATACTGAATATGAGCAACAACTGTGTTTCGAAGCTTGTGACAAGGATAGGTAAAAGTGTAACCCAACATCTGGAGCACTTTTCCATGCTCAATATAGTCAAGCTCATCATATAATCCATCAATAGGTTCAGGAATAATATTCAGAGAAGCTTCAACTCTGCACTGATCTTTCAATAGAAGAGGCTTATTTTAAGGCCCTCAAAGTTGAGGATATATTAATAACAGTTAGTAAGATAACTAATGAAGGGGTTCTCTGAAATAATACAAGGAGGGGTGGCATAAATACGTCCATTGGCCTTATTCTTGTGAAGGAAAAGGGAAATAAGAGGAGTTGCCAAGCCATGCCTACCAACAACCAACTCAAAGCCATAGACAAAGATAATTGGTTATCATTGAGGAGGTGTACGTGAAGGCTGCAGATCAACAGATGAAGCAATTAGATCAGTCATGGGTTTTTAATTTTGAAAGGAAGCATACAAGCCTTGCAATTGCATCATGGAATCCTACAAGGCTCATGCACGCACACATTTACATAAAGGAAAATAATGAAGGTGCAATGACATTGATCTACCATTGGAAAGACATGTTCCCAGAAGGAAACTATAATTAAGTCCACATGAAAAAGTTTAACCTGGTCAAGAGATTGTAGAAATTGGAATCCAGTGCATACCTACTTAGAAAACGAATTAGGTATTTCTCATTATTCAACATAACTGATTTGCATGATTATGTGTGAGGAGATGGCAACCAAGAAGAATAACAAAATGAAGAGGTTATGACTAAGAAGACGACTTGGTATATTGCAAAGAATGTTAATGGAGAATTTGAAGAAGATCTTGGATTAATGAGTACCAAAAAAACGCTTCATGCTGAGGAAATTTATTCGATACTGAAGACAAATCGCACTTAGCTATTGAAAACAGACCTGCAACAATTCACTACAGATTGTCGGAAGACTTCCACTATAAAAATATTAGAATTCTATACTGAACTTTGAAGCTCGGACAAAATGGTAGCGAGGTGTCTAAATTTTAACCAGCAAATGGCAAGGGGTGCATTGGGCTGTTCAAGTGGGGGGACTATGCTTATAGATCCACAAATCAGGTCTTCAATTTTTTTTTTAAATCTTTGAATTCATCCTGCATAGGATAGAATCATAAAAGTAAATGATCGCAGAAGAAAGCACGTCCAGCATAGCGATTTCAGTTCCCAAGGTAGCGCCCAGTGGGAAAGGATGGGCTACATTTTCAAAGGGCTGCTTAGGATCTGATAACTGGTAGGTGGAGGCGGACATTACTGGAAAACCTACTGTTCCTTTGTGTGGAAATAATGATAAACATGTTATGATGGCACCAAGGGAAAGCAACCTGTAGATACTCGTTGAAGGATGTAGGGTATCAGACACACAAACTGCACTGCATTACAGTGCCAATGCACTAGTACATGTACAAAGTGACTAGATTAAGCAGTTCAATGTGGCCGTGCCAGTAAACACTTCCAGCAGCAGAGATTATTAATCCTATTTATGGCAATAAACTAACCATAAAAATATCACAAAGAAGGGCAAATAGTTGCCGAACCAAAATCCACAATCTAGCTGATATGCCATGTGGTTAGTTGACAATCTTGTACTAAATAAGAAAAACAATCACGAGGTATGGGGATGTTTCAAAGAACCTACATGAAACCTTAAGCAATATTTGTACCAGGGAAGAGGAGTTCGCTTGTTGCAGACCTGCACACAAACTAGTACACAAACCAATATTGAAGACAAATAACAGAAGCAATAAAATACAGAAATGAACTAAAAGCGGCATCTGCGTATCTTATTAAGCACACATACGCCAGAGGGAACCTGAACATAGCTCATTACATGGTAGGATGTTGTGTATAGCCATACAATATGCCCTCCCCCATCTTGGCTAATTGGTTGGAAGTGCAGGTTTGCCCCTCTTTACAGCCCTTCGTACTTTTAGTTTATACTGTTTTTGGCTTTCCATTGCATCTATTTTGGGTGTTTAGACACTCATATCCTCACAAAAAGACTTGAATCCCACGATCGCTTTCAGATTGATAAAAGCTTTGCCACATTGAATGTCCCCTAAACCTTCCTTCACTTTTGCTTGTTATAAATAGGGGTCATTAGATACACACCAACACAAAGAAGAGGAGGTATTAACATGGAGAAAAAATTTCAGTTATCTCATAAGAAATGCAACAGAGGAATTTGTTGGGCCCCTAGCCATTATCTTATGATCATATGTCACCTATGGTTAAGAATAAGCCGACATGATGCACACAGAGCCTTTCACTAATCAAGTTATTTTCTAGAATTGCCATTTCTATGTAGTAGACCTCATTGGACTTTGGGAATGCCCCAACCTAATGATAGCTATAAATAAGGGCTAGGTAGGTCATTGTAAGGCATCAATCATGGAAATATCCCTCTTTATTTACAATTCTGCATTTCTAGAGGCTTCCCCCTTGGAGTAGCACTGCTTTCATATTTGGGATATTTGATATTTTTGGCCTTATGCCATCATCTATAATTCAGATCTTCTCTTCACTACAATTTTATTTGCATCTTGGATTGGAGTACTGCTCTTGTTATTCTAAATTATGCATGCTATTTCACTGAATATTGCTGCTCTTTAGCAAATCTGTTCCTTTTTCAGTATGGTATTTTTATAACAAGTAGTATCAGAGCTGCAATCTTGACAAAATTATGTTGGGCAAGGAAGAGACAGGGCCTACAGATAACCAATACCCAGTAAAAATTCTGTCCAATTTTTTTCTATCGTTATTAAAAATTCTGCCCGATATGTGGTGAATACCAGCTATATAAATTATCTTCTGATTGAGGAAGAATTTCTGAAGCAGTAGGGTCTCTGCATAAAAAATAAATCTGGGAGAACATTTTTAAGGGTTAGCAGACATGGCAGTGATTGGAATTGTCTTGAAGAGACGATCATAATCATATAGGTCTCCAGCAAGCATATTTTTTCCACCCACGCACTCTCTTGGGTGTTTCACCCAAATAACTGCCATTTTAAGCCGTACATGTCTGGATCTGTCTCTTTGAGCTGATTGCATCAATCTACGACTCTTCTAATCCCTAAGAGTGCATGGTCTCTACCCATATAAAAACCAAACCACCAATGGTCCCTAATCAAAGAAGAGAAGCAAAGACTCGTGGAGGAGTCACATGGGAAGTATGTGCCCCCACAAAGGCAAGATCTTAAGGAAAAAGGATCTAACAAGGAAGAATCACAGCAATATGTGACGCCGCTAGTACTCAAAGGTGCCAATCAAGAAACAATAAATTCAGGGGCCAATTCATTCTTTGTGGTGCAGGATTATGTCCAAATTTGATTGGCTCAACAAAAAGCCACAAATATATTATCAGCAATGAGGGTGAGCAGCAACGCAAGTATGAAACGTTCAGGAACAGGCATGAAAGGAGCAAGCATCAGTGGCTTTAGAACAAATTTGGGAGGAGGAAAGGGTATAACCTTGGGCATGCCAAATAGTGGAGTCAACACAAGTTTTGGAAGATAACATGGTGCTCCTGTGGGAAGGAATAAGAGTTTTGGAGGAGGACATGGTGCTATAGTGGGCATGTCCAGTAGCAACATCAACATAAGCTTTGGTGGAGGTTGGGGGCCCATAATGGGAATGTCTAATGGTGACTTCAATACCTTTGAAGGAAGAACCAATAAAATGAGCTTTAATCAAAATGGCATCAGCATAGGATCAAACTCCAATCAAAAATTTGGGAAGATCCCACTCTTCAACAAAGGAGGAACATCATGTACTTGGACTTTTCTGCCAAATGGATCTGCAATTACTTCTATGGTTCAAGGCACATATGTTGACCCCAACATTGGGTTTGCATTAAGTGGAGCATTTGGGGCTAAGAATCAAGGGTTTGGAGGAACACAACTTGGACCAAGACCCCTCCTGCCCAAGATAGAACCACTGAACTTTGATGGACAAGATGCAAAGTCATGGCTCAACCTTATGGAAAGATAATTCAAGCTCAACAACACACAAGAAGCAATATAGGTGGATCTTGCTACATTCATCGTGGAAGCCAAACCCTATCAATTGTATGCATGGGTCATGAGTGAAAGGAAGACACTACTCACTTAGGACTAATTTAAGGAAGAAATTACACTTCACTATGAGAATACATGGATAGGGATTTCTTTTCGCAATTCACCAAGTTAGGACAAATGAGGTCAAAAATGGAGTACAATTCATAGCACATCAAGTTGTCTACTAGAATAAAGGTTTTGGATGCATTCAAGAGGTTGGATCTTTACATTGGAGGTTTGAGTGAGAGCATTCAACATGAATTGATGGTTTATATGCATACCACTATTAAAAAAGCAATGAAAATGGTATTAAATCTGGTGAAGAATCATCAATACCTCTAATGTCGATACCTAGGTAAAACTTCGGGAGTATGGAACATAAGTTCTTACACCACTTCCAATTACCAACCTATATCTAGACTCGCGGCTCAATAACAGCAAGAAAAGAGAGCAAAAGGACTATACTACCATTGTGATCAAAATTTTGGACCTGGACATAAATTCAAAACAAGCATTTGAAGCTCATAGAGAATGAAGTTGTGGATTATTGGAGGTTGACGAAGAGAAAAAGATACTAGATGAGCAGCACCCTGAGGAGGAAATATGTTTTGTTTCAGTCCATGCACTACATGGAATTAGCACCCCTCAAACACTGAAAATAGGACAGATCAAAAAGTAAAGAGTGGCGGTAATAACTGATTCAGGCAGCACTCACAATTTCATTGATAAAAAGAGGGTATCCATTCTAAACATTTTTCCCTTCTATAGTTTCCAACTTCCAAGTTATGGTAGCAAATGGTAAGGCAATCACATGTGGTGGAAAATGCCAAAATGTTAAGCTCCCTACGGGAGACTCCAAATTACATCTAACAAGGATGCCATTCCATTAGGAGGAATGGAGTTTTGGGAATGCAGTGGTTGTGGCAATTGGGAACCATCTCCATAAAATTTCATGAGATGTTCATAGAGCTTACAGCAGAGGGAAGAAAGCACAAGCTCCCACGAATCAAAGGTCAGCCAAACCAAATCACTAGCTTGCAAAGAATGGAGAAGTTGTCAAAGAAAAGTGGTCAGGATATAGTGACCTGTTTATGTTCAATATAAGCTCAAGAAGACAGTTAATTAGTGCATCCAGAATTACAGGAGATTATTCAGCATTGCCAACAAGTATTCTGCAAGCCAGAAGCATTACCACCAACCAGAGATCATGATCATTCTATTGAATTAATTCCACTTGGTCATCCACCTAACATCCGAGCTTATTGCTACCCTTATGAGCAAAAGAGTGGGATTGAACAGATGCTTCGTAATATGTTATATTTGGGCATTATCTGTCCCAGGAAGAGCGCATACTCTTCACCAGTAGTCATGGTCAAGAAGGATGAATCACGGAGAATGTGTCCAGATTAGAGGGAGCTCGAACAAAGTCGCTATCAAATATAAGTTTCCAATTTCCGTTATTGATGATGAATTATAATATTAATTGCATGGAGTTGACTTCTTTACCAAGTTATATTTCTGTTCTGTATATAATCAAATTAGGGTAAGAGATGAAGAGATTCCTAATACTGCATTCAAAATGTATAAAGACCATCATGAATTTCAAGTGATGCCATTTGGCCTCACTAATGCTCCTCCTACATTTCAAAGCCGCGTTAAGGAAGCACAATTTCTACTTTAATGTTAGCCACACCAGACTTTACCAAAACATTTGTGGTGGAAAGTGATGCTTCGGGGCAGGTATTGGAGCAACATTGATGCAAAAAGGCTATCTTCTATCCTTTGTAAGAAAAAAAATTTAAGAGTAAAAATCCACATAGAGCAACTTACGAGAAGAAGATGTTGACCATTATCCATGCAATCAAACAACAACAGCAATACCTCATGGTTCAACATTTTATAGACAAGACAGATCATGAGAATATTAAATACTTTGAAGCAAAGATAACTTTCAGAGGAACAACAGAAGTGGGTTTCAAAGTTGTTTGGCTGTGATTTTGATATCATTTACAAGACAGGGAAGGAAAATGCAGCTGGAGATGCACTGAAAGGCAAGACAGTGGGGAGGCAATCCTATATTCAACGTCCATACTGTAACCAAACTAGATTAAAGCAACAAGTTTGGAGTGGTAGCAAAATCCTTCAACTCCATAAATTATCTCACAATTACAACAGGATCCAAATGCATGTAATAAATTTCCATAGAAGGGAGATACATAACGGTATAAGGACAAGCTCTTCCTATGTCCTAAGTCTCATTTGAAATCTTGGATTCTTGAAGAACGCATGCAACACCTATTGGAGAACATTCAAGAGTACTGAAAACTTATCAATCGACCAGGAAGGATTTCTTTTAGGATGAACATGTGTCAAAGGAATAAAGGAGAGATAGTCAAAGCTCCAAGCCTACTACAACCATTGCCAATTCCAGCAGAGCACTAGGTAGAAGCATCTATGGAATTCACTACAGGGTTACCCAAATCAAATGGTATGAAGGCCATCGTGGTGGTAGTAGATCAACTCACTAAATATGCTCGCTTTTGTAGATTGTCTCATCTATTTAATGCTAGCACAGTAGCAGAAGCCTTCATGGATAAGGTGTCGAACCTTCATGGTACTCAAAAGATCATTGTGAGTGACATGATTCACGAACAACTTTTAGGCACAGTTATTCGCCGCCTTGGATCTAAATTGGCTAATAGCTCTTCACATTAACTACAATTCCATGGGCAAACTGAAATTGTAAACAAGAATTTTTGAGGGGTACCTTCAATGTATCGTTTTTGACAAGCATTCTCAATGGTGCAAGTGGCTTCCTTTGGTAGAATGGTGGCAACACTATGTTTCATACACCCACAAAGATGACCCCAATTGAAGCCCTATATATCAATCACCACCTACCACTTCATATTAGCAGGGGTACTCTTAAGGCGAAAGCAGACAATGATCATCTTCAGCACTAGCAAAATGTTCTACAAATCCCTAGGGAAAATTTTGCAGTGGCTCAAGATAGGATGAAGCAACAGGTGGACCAACATCACAAGGAAACACAATTTTCTGAAAAAGATTGGGATTTTCATAGACTTCAGCCTTATAAGCAAATGTCCCTACGAAAACAAAAATGCAACAAGTTGATTCCTAAGTTCTATGGTCCCTTTAAGATTCTGCAAAAGATTGGCAATGTTACTTATGAATTGGAGTTGCCTCCATCTTCACAGACTCAACCCATCTTTCATGTTTAATGTCTGAAGAAAGTAATTGGAAATAAGATTCTGGTCCAAACCACGCTAAAAGAATTGGACGAAGAGGAAAGAACTATCATGGAACTAGAAACAATTATTGATCAAAGAGTAAAGAAGCTAAGAAACAACGCCATCTTTGAGCATCTCATCAAATGGAAGAACTCACCAAGTGAGGATGTGACATGGGAAAATAAGAATTTTATACAAAAACATCCAAGGTGGCTAAGCATTGAAGGAAACATTTTTTTGACGGGGGAAGGGCATATCAAACCCCTAGTTATAATCTTGTCATCATAAGTCGTGTATGGTTACGGAGTATCCGACATGTGCCAACCTTAATGATAGCTATAAATAGGGACTAAGTAGATCATTGTAGTATGTAGGTATGGAACCATCATTTCTTTATTTACTATTCTCCATTCTAGAGGTCGCCCCCTCGATGTGGCACTTCTTTCATATCTCAAATATTTGATATTTTTGGCCTCATGCCATCATCTAATTCAGATCTACTCTTCACTACACTTTTATCTGCATCTTAGATTGGAATATTGTTGCTATTTTGAGTGAGTAATTGTTGTTGGATGATATTGCTGCCATTATTCTTGATTTTATGCAGTATTTTATTGAATATTTCTACTCTCTGGCGAATCTGCCCCTTTTAAAATATAGTATTATCCTAAGTTGTTGGTTTCAATAACAGTACCGGTACCGATTTGGGGATCGAGAATGCCAGTACAACAATGTTTTGCCCCAGGTTTGGTATAGCTAGTTACAGTCGTACAAAAAAATATAAGTTATAAAAATTCTAGCCAAAACAGTAAAAATAACCACATAATATGTAAAAAGTAAATAAATAAACCACAAAACACGCCTGATAAATTGATAACTCAATGTCGAATGTCGTGATAAATCAAAATGGATTAATAATCAGTGGACAAACTACATAGTGCATATGTAAAGTCAATATAAATCAATAATCATCATATTTCTCTTTATCGAGAGGATTAACATCAACATGAATGAACAACCAATAGCAGTGCCACTCCCACTAGCAGCACTATATAGGTCCTACAAATAAGTCTCTTATCGCTTTGTGTCAACTAATGAAAGTTGTGCAATGGAAGTCAAGATACTCTAGCTCTACATCTAAATGCATCTACACCCCTTCCTTGTACTAGGCTTGCTTGGGTGATTGAAAGTGCAAGTTGAAATGCATGTAAAGGAACTCCTCTACTTTTTTTGCTGGCCACCAGTTGCACCTAACTAAGTGAATAAAGGAGTATGTACTCTAATTCTGCTCAAAAGAAGAGGAACTCACAACCTATTGAGGCAAAGTCAATGCAAGATTAAAATTTATAAAAGTAAAAAAACTAAAACTAAATAATAAAAACTTGAAACAAAAAGAAAGAAAGTTAAAACTCAAACCTGAGATGAAATTTTGATTGCAAGACGCTGCAAGTGTATGGATCCTTGGCCATGTTGGTACCACCACATATGAGCATCCATCATGTACTTGTCCCATAGATCATCAAGGTTGTGACCTGTGAGGCTATGAAATTCCCAAACACACCCACAAATATGTCTTCTATATCTAGATCGGGGAAGAGTCTAGTGAATGCCACCTTATACCCATCACTAACTTCAATATCCTTGCATGGTGACACCCTCCTAGGCAAAAAAATGTTCTCAATGATGTAGTATTTAGGAGTTAATGCAAAGGCAAGGAGATACAGTGGGGTGATCATTTTGGTCCACCAATCAATGAGATATGTGTGCACTTTCTTGAAAAACTTTTCCATATAATCTTTCTCATCTGCATCCATAATGGATTTCATCTTCTCAATCATTGAATTGATGGTCATCATAGATATCTCCCAAACATGGTTGATTTGTATCAGCAAATCTGATCACACTCATGATAGGCTCAATAAAACTAAGCAAGTAATCCACACTAGCCCACAAACATTTGGATCTCATTGGCCTCGACATACACTTGTTTGATCCACTTGATTTCGCTGCCCAACTTTTGTAGCATCAGGTTGAGTAAATGAATGGTACAAGGTGTCTAAACTATGTGCATTTACCTTGCTTCTACCAAAAGCAAGAGCCTTCACTTGGCTAGCTGCTCAAAATAAGATTCTCATGTTTGATAACCTTCAAAAAAAGGAGTTTCTAGGGCTCAAACGGGTGTATCCTTTACAAGGCTAGCAAAGAATCAATGGACCCAATTTTCCTTCACTGCCCCATTGCCAAAAGATCGTGATCCTAGCTGCTCAAGAAACTCTCTTATTCCTGGAACTTCCCCACCTCCATCACTAATCTTGAAAGGAATTGGCACTACCCATCCTCTTCTTTTCTCAACCCATTATGGGAAACATGCCTAGCTTTAGTGATGTGGAATCTCTAGCTGGAATGAAACAAAAGAATTTTTTGGAATGAGACCCTCTCATGGGACAGGCTTATTCATAGAATCGAAGTTGCCATCTCGGAATGGGTGTCCTTGCAACTCGAATCTAGGGGTCTTCCCCCAAAGCCCAATGACTTCTACATTCTTCGCAATTGGCCCCTTGTTTCCCTGTCTGCAGTGAATAAAAAGAAATTTGCTACTTCTCCAAGGCTGAACGCCCAATAGGGATCACCCAAACCAAGTTGGTGCAAGTTGATATTTGATGGCACTTCAAAGGGAAACCCTTGTGTAGCAGTATTTAGTTTTCTTCTAAGATCTTCCTCTGGTGGCTTTATGACAGCATCCACCTCTTTTCTTCCTCATGCCACGAATAACAAGGTGACGGACCATGCCCTAGTGGAAGTCATCCATCTCAACAAAGCTCGCAAAGCGGATTTGTTAGAGGTGGAAGGTGACTCTTTCCTAGACATCAATGCAATGAAGAAAAACAAAACTCCCAACTAGAAGCTCAACTTCCTCCTAGGCCCACCCTTCAAGGCTCAGCATTTTTTCCTTCAAATCTCATTCTCCCACTATTTTCAGGAGACCAAAAAGCCAGCCGACCATCTGGCCAACATGAGCATGGAGTTGGGAAACTTCTCAAAAATTGAGAGCATCCTCCGTTCATACTGACCTAGTCTTGCCACTCTTCTCGATCTAGATCTAAAAAGTGACAATTATCATTAAGATTTAAAAAATAAATTAATTAAATAAAAATAAAATATAGCTTATTTTAATAGCATCGATTTTTCAAAAATAAAAAAAATATCATATCGAATCATCAAAAGATGCCCTTGCCACTTCACGTTAGAAGGGCAATCTTCCCCCTCACCTCATGATTGCCCCATGGCAATCTCAAGCTTTGACGACAACACTCCACTCCATAGTTTATTTCTCCCATGCTGCCCATTCTCTCATTAATGGAGGTGGTCATTCAGCTCGTGCAGCACTAGGAGGGGCTCTTAGCTCATGTAAAGAGTTATTTATACCACAACTCTCCCATTTCTTGCACTTCATTCCCACACTTCTCCATCTGCTTCAACTTTCAATTCCCTAACGTCATCCCCAACGGTCTCACAATCTACTCCTCGCCACTCCTTGCTTTGCATATGCCTATCTTTGTGATGCAATGGATACAGGTCCGTCAGCCATAATCGCAAAACGTGCGATTTAAACATGATTAATCGTGATTAATCATTGTACTTGACCCAAAACGTTTTTTTCAACTTGGTTTTTTGATGTTTTTTTCACCAAATCAATTTGTAAAGCCTCATATGATGTGGCTATTTGAAATGTTGTCTATAGTTTAAAAGAACACTTAAATACACCCAAAACTTAAAAAAACCTAAACCTAACCCTAACCAATAACTCTAACCCTCCTCCGTGGTAGGTGTCATATTTGACGTTCATTTGAACATATTTAATATTTTTGACCGTGAAATATGGTGAAATATCTCATTAGATATGCCTATTAAACTACCCTTAGATTAGTACCTCATGGGCCAAACATAAGCAAAAGAAACATTCATACCTTCTTTAGCCTTTGCACTACACATAGAGCGCAAACCATGCAACAGATTCAAGTTGAAAAAATATTATTCACGAGTAGGCAAAGAAGGCAATTTCCAACTTTTGGTAATACCCTAACTTGTTGTTTAGTGTGGCCAGATCTCCATACTGGCAAAGTATGGTGGATGTAATTGTAATCGCAAATTTTGAGCTCACTACCCCATCATACAAAGCTTTGCAAACTGATTTGTTGAAGGATGTTGTACAGGATGTGAGCGATGCTCTTGCAAAACATCACAAGGAATGGCAAAAATTAGGATGCACTATCATGTCACATGGATGAACAAATGGAGCCACACACTCATCAACTTCTTTGTGTCGTGTGACATTGGCACAATTTTTCTTAAGAGTGTCGATGCATGAGATGATAAAATCAAGCAAGACACTCTTTCAACCATTTGATGAGGTTGTGATTGAGGTGGGGACACAAAATGTGGTCCAATTCATTACAAATAATGTTGTTGCTTATGTGGCTATTGAGAAGCTTCTTGTGGACAAATATAAAACTATGTTTTGGATTCCATGTGTGGCGCATTGTTTGGATTTGACTTAGGATGACATAGGCAATATTCCATAGGTGAAAGAAGTTTGACAAAAGGCCTTCACAATCACCTAGTTCATATACGATCATACAAAAATGCTCAATATAATGCACACATTCATAAATGACAAGGAACTTCTTCAGACAGGGGTGACAAGGTTTACAACCCACTTCCTTGTGTTGCAAACTCTTTGCCAACAACAATTGAATTTAATATGAATGTTCATTTCAATTTAGTGGGTGGAATCTTCCTTTGTGAAACATATGGAAGGCAAAATGGTGGCTGACTATGTTTTCTCACCGTATTTTTGGGAAGAGGCAAAGACAATTGTGTTATTCTCTGAGCCTCTAGTTCGAGTTTTGAGACTCATCGATGGGGATAAATCCCCCATGGGTGATCTATATGAGACAATTGATAGGACCAAAGATGCTATTAGGAGCAGATTGGAGAATAACAAGGCCAAGTACATGTCATTATGGGAGATAAATGATAAAATATGGGATCGACAAATGCATTCTCCCCTCCATACGACTGAATATTTCTTGAATCCAACATTGTTCTTTAACGGCTCATTTTGAGATGATGCAAAAGTCATAGAGGGTCTATTTAAGTGCATGGAGAGAATGTTCCTTAGCGATCTTTTGACACAACTATGGGAGAGTTTACGATGTACAAGCAGGCAAGGGGTTTCTTCTTTAGTAAAGCAACCATCACAAAAAAGAAGACCCTCAAACCAGGTAGACAATTTTCCACATACATATAGTGAGTGTTAAATTTTGACTAAATTGTGCATTTCACAATATTGACAAAATTTGTTCTTGCAACACAATGGTGGGATTTCTTTGGCAAAGAAACCAACACCTTCGATGAATGGTAATGCATAGTTTGAGTTAGCCATGCAGTTCATCTACTTGTGAGCATAGTTGGAGTGTGTATACATTCCAAAAAACACAATCAACTCACTCAAGAATAGATGAATGATTTGGTGTTTGTCCACCATAATCTTCGTCTGAAGATGAAAAAATTTCAAGGTTAAGAAATGTTGCATTTATAATTCTCAATTCATATGGAAAGTTGATTTATATTCTTGTAAAGTATTATTCGCCAAAGTCACTAGCATATGTATTCTACTTGATAATGTTAGGTACTCTTGAGGAAAATCGACGGATTGACCTTGACGAGATCGATCCTGAATCTGAATGGCTCCAAAATAATGATGAGCCTATTTATGATGAAATTGACTTCGACTTGTTGAAGAAGGTTGGGTATTACACCGAGGTCGTTTCTTAAATCAAGAGAGGCTCTAACCCTAGAGCTTCAACATCTAGACCTATTGATCCCTTAGTCTGCCCCATTGTCATTGGCTCCCCCCCCCCTTTTTCGTTCCTTTGTAAACGGAAATAGTATGCATTTTGAAATGCAAATGTAATGAAATTTGAATAGTATGGAAATTAATGAAAAAAACAGTTGGTTGATTTTGGTGGCATACAATCTCATTTATCTTCCTCCCATAATTTATATCTATTCTCTATGCAATTGAAATGCTTATTATGTATCTCTATGCAATGAAAATGCCTTTAAATTTTAAAAAAACATTTTTTTTTTTCTTTTTCCACATTTTTCTAGCGGTTTTATGTTTTTTCAATTTTTTTGCAATTAATCACTATGCCGTCAACAATGGGTGGCTCTATTCCTAGCGCTAGCAACATTTCTTCTCGACTCTTCCACACCTACTTTGTCATTGACGGTCTTGAAGAGGATTCTTAGCATAGTAGCTTTCAGAGACTTCCAACATGTTGAAAAGATGCCTAAAGCAATCCGAGATAGTTTCCTCTGTCAACTCGCTAAGGTCTCCCCCGCATTCTATTCTCAACAACTCATTGTGCAACGTCCCCTTCCACTAGATACTCTACTCCAAGTTGAGGCCTTGAAATTCATATGGGATATCTACAAACCCTCCAGTGTGGTGACTGCTCAAGACACAGACTTGGCTTATTTGCTCCCCCCTACTTTGCAAGAAGAGTACCCAACTGGGACCCACTAAAGGGCCAAGGGGAGATGTTGGATTGTGACACTGGGGATTGGAAAGTTGCAACTCCAAAGTTGAACCACCACCTAAAGGCCTATGAAAAAAGCATTTGCATGGGTTGATTGTTCATGTGGTAAGAAAGCATCAACGATGAAAGAATTTTGTGCTCCCTCCTGCAACTCAGTCTCCTCCAACGAGGCAACAAGGCTCGACTTCTAGAAAACCCACCAAGAGAGCTTGTCGATAAGATGGTATGATTATAGATGAATGGATCTGCAGAGGCCAATGTAATATTGACATCTAAACCCTTCTCCAAGGCGCACCTCATACCATAATGCAGCTTCAGGAGCTTGGTATGTGCCCTTTTGCTACTTCAATGGCTATTATCTTCACTGCCTTGAGCAACTGGGTGCAGTTCAACAAACGAAAATACAAGTATCTGGCTGCCTTTGCAACTCCAAAAATCACACATTGTCGACCTAGTTGTGGCAGCAAAGGCCAAGGTAAAATCTCTTAATTAATTCGCCTCTACTCTATTCTGTTTTGTTCAGTTCAATTTTGCTTCCTATTCTATTTGGTGATTTTGCTACTTTCTATGTCTAGTTGTTTATATTTATAATGCCTTATTTTGTAAATGTATGGGACCATATCAACGTCCCTTTTTGGTTTACGTCTATAAACCTTAACATTAGATGTTTTTTCTGCCTTGTTGTTTAGTCGGCTGTTGCATTTTCTTTTATTGTTCTTTACAAGACATTGTAATACTACGATCTTCGTTCTGCAATGGGTGAAGGCCCCTATATAATCCCCTCATTTTACCAATAAAAAAAAGAAAACACCCTATGCCACCATTCCTTGTTGAAAATATATTTAAAAAATAATCAAAAAACATAAAACCCATATGAAGATTAAAAACTAAAAAAACTAATAAAATCCCAGAAAACTTGCCTTCAATCCAAGAATCCTTCTTGTTGTGAGCTCCACAATCTCCTTGGCAGCAAATGGACACTCGTAGTAGCATAGGAATACCAAAATAATTTAGTTGAAACATAGCTTGATGGAGTTTCAACCCCAAGCATTCATACAAGGTAAGTGTGTTTTTTATTTTTTGCTTTGGTAATATGAGAGGCAAGTTAGCTTTTAGGGTTTGTTTTAAGTGCTTTTACACCTTTTAACTTTTTTTCGTTTTTCAATGTATTCAAAATGACTGAAAATCAATCAAAAAGCAGAAAAAAAGAAAAAAAAAGATCAGAAAAAGTCAAAAAGCAAAAAAAGTCAAATCCTTTTTTTTATTATAGGTACACGGACGCCCCAAGATCGGCCCAAGTACACCCGATTTCATCCTCTAAAGAACCCCGGCATAGCCCCACCAAACATGGTGAAGGACTGGACCGGGACCAGTCCCCTACAAGCACAGAAACCAACTTCTTAGGTATTATCATAACAGAATTAGGCTGAAATGAGGAATCTATAATAATAAAATGATTTATAACATGTTTTCTCATGTTAACTAATTTCCAATTTCATGTTTGAAAATGTATTATCCAATGTTTTAAAGTCCCTTGATCTTAATTTAGGAAGTAGGGGACGTGGTCTGGCTGCAATATCTGAAAAGGGGTTTCAGCAGGCAGTTTTGCATCAACCTTTTATTGTCCAATTATGATGCAGAAGCATACCATAGTTGATGCATCTGTAGACATTTTAGCAGATAGCACGACTGTGAGAGGCTGCAGTTGATATATTTTAGTCATCATTAAAATCTGGAACTCGTAACATGCAAAAATTCAGGTATGAGAAGAAGTAATATATTTTATATTTCTAGTTGATTTATTTTGTGCATGATTTTGTGATTTTACTTTTTAGTAACTCCTTAGTGTCAAATTACCCAAGGAATAGCATTACATTTTCCTATTTCCAATAACCCATGGCCTAGTGGCAACGCAGAGTGATACTACAATGATGACTCCAGTTCAAAGCCCCACAAAGGTATGTTCCATGTGTTTGTGTGGGCCAAACTTGAATGAAGTTGGGTGCAAGTCCAAAGTGGATTCGTGCGAAATGGATATTGTTGGGATCCAACACGCCCCATTTTTTCAAGCTGAAAACGGAGACCCTCTTTTCGCTTTGGAATCTGATCTTATACTCTTCAAGAAGTCCATTGTGGTTGCTTGTCTAATTCACATCTAGGCTGCATTAAGCTAAAACTCTGAATGTGCATGAATCTACTAAGTCTTAGTCTATTTTGTTTGCTAGTGTTTTGAAATACATTTTACAGTGTCCTTTTAGACTATTTCGTCTTAGGTTTATGCAAATTATCTAACTGTTTCAGAGTTTTTTGCTACTTTTCCTTGGTAATCTTAATCCGTTTTGTCTTTGATTCGATATAAATCGACTATAGGTTTCCTCTGGTTCATCCTTTGCCTTCGTTGATTTCATTAAAATGGACAATAATTGTGTTAAAACGGATTTCTTTCGCTAAGTTTTCGTGCCTCTTTGATATATTTCAAAAGACTTAGCCGTTTGCTTTTCAACTCAAGATCGCTGACTCCGCTTCTTTTCCTTTTGCCCGCAAGTGCTTAAATCGATCCCGATGCCACATGGCAAGCTCCCAGCAGTCTCAATCCTTGCCCAAAATTCTTTCAGCACTTGGTTGATTTCACAAAAGTTTCCCAAGGGCACACGACACTTTTCCACTATTCAAAAGACTTAGTCAATTTTTGAGAGTTTGTCTAGCAAGTCTCCACGTCAGCAAAGCTCCAGGCTAAAAAAAGAGCGAGATGACCCCACGCGGTGAAATCCCGCTACTCTGCCATCTCGAAGATGTTTGTAGCAGTGCAAAGCCTCTGGGCTAGCAGGTTGGTGACATGATGCCACGAAACATCATCCCACTGCTCCGCTATCCCAGGGATGTTCATACAGAGTGCGAAGCCTCTGGGAAAGCCGGTGAGCGAGATAATGCCACAAGGTGCAATCCCACTACCCCACTCTCCCAGATATTTCTGTACAACCCAAAAACGATGTCAAAGCCCCGACAAGCGAGTGAGCAAAATGATGCCACGTGGCGAAATCCCATTGCCCCACTATCCTAGGGCAATCCGTGCAACTTTGAAGCCTAGCCTAGAAAAGCTCCGAGCAAGTGAAATTGAGCCACATGGCATGATCTTGTTGCGTCACGACTAAAACAGTCAACATAACGTAGAGGCCCAAGCTGAGCAATGGGAGAGTGAGAAAGAGCCACGTGGCAAAATCATCATAATTTGCTAGAGGTTGAGAACCAATCAACGAGCGCCATGTAAATCTATCACCCCTGATGTCAGAGCTGTCAGTCACCCAGTTTGCCAAAGCCCGAGAAGAGCAAAGAGAGGCCGCGTGGCCACGAAGTAAACAAAAGTAAATGGCAGAGCTAAAGCCCGCGGATGATGACAAGTTGCCAAGTGGCAAAATAGGACCACACAAACAAAGGACACGCTGGCAGTGCAACCAACAAGGCATGAGCATAAAATTGACAGCCCGTCTGACCGTTAAAACCATCAAAGGCCCATAATGAACTACGCAACCAATCTGGTTTGCAGAATCAAATCGCAAATCAACTAAATCATGAATAAAACGGGAATAATTAGCATGGTGTGCGCAGTGGGATTACACGAAGAGCATAAAAGACAAACTCAGCCTTAAAGAGGTGTAGAAATCGATTGCGCAAAAGCATGGGCGGCTAGTAGTCCTGATGCAATGCCAACTGCTTCTTTGTGCCTAGTAAATGAACACTGATCTAGAGCAGCTTCGAAGTCCAAGGCAAGAGATTGCTGCAAGTATCTTCATAACGATTATTCAATCCATTCAAGAACGTGGCAAGTTTATTGAGAAACTAAGTGGCAGAGAGAGAAGGCACCGACATTGGGAGAAATCAAATGATTGTGTAGAGCTTCATGGAGACAATAGCTGGAGATGGCATTACACTGCAAATTGCTTCCGGAAGAAGAACGTCATGTTTGAACTAACTACAGTAATGACACGTTGATTGGATCAAAATTTGCAACAAAGAGTAGCCTTGGAATTGCAGTTTCAAATCTGATTTTGCCAACATTGAAGTTGAATGCAATTAATGTCCATGGCTTAGGTTGGGTCTATTTAAGTAGAGCTTTCCCCTGTATAATTGGGCATCATTTTGAGTGGCAAAGCTTTGCTAGAATTGGCCTAGAGTGCAACAGCCATTCTTTCACTATTAGTCCCCCAATTTCCCTGCGTGAAGAGACCAATTGTAATAGATATCGTATTAGATGTTGAATACACAGTTTGAGTTGTTGCTTAGTCCATTTGCAGCGTTCTGTTCAATTCAAGTCTACATGTCTTTGATTTTTGTTTGTCATTAAGTGCTAAGAACTGAAAATGAGATTTGGTTCCCTGAAGATAGTCTGAGTTTAATTGTGCAAAAATTGATTAAATTGGTCTGTTAGAGTTATTCCTATTTTATCTAAGCTTTTCCACAACCATGGTATGCAATAGCTACAAGTTGTGAGTTTTGCTTTCTTTTAAATCACTTGGCATATATGACTATCCTATATATGTATGTGAATGTCTGAATTAGATTGTGCTCATAGCTAGTTTTATTCACTCGTAATGCCTAGCTTTGTTTATCAAGATGCTATCTTATGACCAATGTGTGCAATAGCTATAGGTCATTGACATGCTTATCAAAAGGTTGGATGAATCAATGGTGTTCACGATGTCCCCCTAGGAGCTCGCCTACAGTGTGTCTTGAGTTCATGCAACAACTAGATCGGGCACACCGTTGTACAATTGTGGCGAATGTTCACAGCTCAAAGAACTATGATGGCTTGTGTGATCAAAGATAACCCATTTCTTTTCTGCCCTGCCCTCTCTCTCCTTTTTATTTGTTTTGACGACACTTTTCCCTTAGTGTAGGAATGAAATGAATTGCAGTGAAACTAAATGTATGGCTTCATTAATTAAATTAAGTAGGAATCAAACTCATAACTAGTTAGCAGTCACCCAGTGTGCGCCTCTGGTGGAACAATTTATATGCCTGCCCATGCTATGTTTGTTCGATGAAATCTTGGCCCTTGGATCACCAACAGATCCTAAAAACAATGAGACTCTGTCCTACTGGGTTTGATCTCCAGATGCTTTTCTTAGAATGTTCAATCCAACGAGCATCCTTTGAGGATGAGTCACTTGCTGAGACCAACACTTTCTGGCACTAAAAGGAGGGCCCTGATGATCTTGGGCAAAGTTGTCTTGCTTTTATTGATTTTGACTGATATTTAGTTATTTGTTGTTTGTTTAAGAGCAATCTAGACCAGACTGCAAGGATCCCTAGGTCTAGAACTTCTCTAAGATGCCCTGGCTCGCCCAATCAGCCATTAACATTATGAGACCTCAACATCCTTTACCTAAGGATCCCTTTGATTCTATCTTGGTGTTTGAAAATGGATGTCTAGATGAAGCCAAGGAGCATGTTGTAGCCTACAGATGGGCTATGCACGAGTTGGGAATACATTTTGAGGATGTTGCCTATAGGCTCTTTCCTTTCACTTTGAAGGGAGAGGCCCATGACTGATACCTCAGCTTTAGCCAGAGAAAAATTGAGAAATTTGGCTAGAAGTAGTCTTTATGGCTATTATTTGGCCATGTATAGTGTATAGATCCTACTTTCTTAAGTAGTTTGATTCTAGTTTGTTTGTTGCTTTTTGTCTTGCTTTCCTAGGTTAGGTTTGCTTTCCTGCTCTTGTTTTGTTGTTGTTTGTTTTGGTGTTCAGCATTTGGTACAAATGTCTTGACCTCTTGTGCCTTAATGAAAATCAATATTGTAGCTTGAATATGGTCTGATCTCAATGATGGTATTAGCATGGTTGTTTATGCTTTCAACATTGATTATGTGATTAACAACCCCTTACATGCCTTCTTCTAAATCACTGGTAAGACTTGTTGACTAATGTCTTGTGCAGTAATTTTGCATGTGATTTTCAGCGCGATCAATCCCATTTCATGTTGGTGGCCAATCTCCAAAGGTAGAAAGAAGGCAGCAGCCTGGTAAGACGGGATATCCTTGTGTATAGCTTCAAGAATAAGGGTGTTTGATCCCGCCAACTGGTGATTGATGCCCAGGAGTGTTGTCGTATCATGATGAGTCTAGACTATGGATAAGAAGACTAGGCAGAAGTATAGAACAGACCTATTCTTGATGCATTGTTGAAATTAGGAAAATCCACGATCCTTAACAGAGCATGGGGATGAATAGAAACGTGGATTCTTCTATTCCAAACCTTCCAACTGCGCTTAAAAGCACATCTTAAAACAAAATGAAGACAATAGGTTCGTGTAGGTTTGTTTAGTAGTCATGAGTTTTCTGAGATCATCATTTAACCTGTGGTTTGGTTCCTGAATAGTGGAGAGACTGCAAAATTCCTAAATTAAAAAAAATGAATCCAAAGACTAAAACCTAAAGCTCTCCACATATAGGGGTGATCCAAGAAACTCCACCGCAAGCTTTTCAGCCTGGCTGGCAGTGGAGCAAGGCCGTAAAGGATCCAAAAGCAACTCCGTCAAGGCTATGGACACCTGGTTGGCAACGGAACAATGCTCATGCCACTTCCCCTCCAAAGCCAATCAACCTCGATTCCCCTCTCAAAAACTCAGATTTCTCATAAAGATATGATGGATTCCATTTGGATTCAAAAAAGGGCAATAATTGAATAATCACTATACACACACACTAGAGGTATGGACAGGAGATCAACTTAGTATGTCCCACGCTAAGGCAGGGTTTAGCACTTTCATGTTTTGATTTCGTATCAAGAATTATGTTTGGTTTATGCCCATGTTTCAGGTCTGAAGATTCATGTTCTAGGCCCTGATTGTTGAGCAACACTCTCCCTGCGAAGGTCACCATTTGTTGGGATCCAACATGCCCCATTTTTTCAAGCTGAAAATGGGTCCCTCTTTTTGCTTTAAAGTTTTGATCTTATACTTCAAGGAGTCCATTGTGGTTGCTTGACTAATTCGCATCTAGATTGCATTAAGCTAAAAATTATGAATGTGCATGAATCTACTAAGTCTTAGTCTATTTTGTTTGCTAGTGTTTTGAAATACATTTTACAGCTTCCTTTTATTATATTTCGCCTTAGGTTTATGCAAATTATCTAACTATTTCAAAGTTTTTTGTTGCTTTTCCTTAGTAATTTTAGTCTGGTTTAGCTTCGATTCGATCTAAATCGGCTATAAGTTTCCTCTGGTTCATCCTTTGCCTTAGTCGATTTCATTAAAATGGACAAAAGTTGTGTTAAAATGGCTTTCTTTCGCTAAGTTTTCGTGCCTCTTTGTTATATTTCAAAAGACTTCGCCATTTGCTTTTAAATTCTTTAGCCAATTAATTTTCAACTCAAAGATTGCCGACTACACTTATTTTCCTTTTGCTCACAAGTGCTTAAATCGATCCCGACGACACAAGGCAACCTTCCAACAATGTCAGGTCTCGCCCAAAAGACTTTCGGCACTTGGTCGATTTCACAGCATTCTCTCGGGCAAACACGACATTTTTCCACTGCATCAAAAGACTTAGTCGATTTTTGAGAGTTTTCTCAGCGGGTCTCCACATCAGCGAAGCTCTGGTCTAGCAAAAGAGCGAGATGACACCACGCGGCAAAATCCCACTGCTCTACTATCCTGGAGATGTTTGTACCAGTGCAAAGCCTCTGGGCTAGCAGGTTGGCGAGATGATGCCATGAAGCATCATCCAACTACTCCGCTATCTCGGGGATGTTTGTAAAGAGCATGAAACCTCCTAGAAAACGAGTGAGCAAGATGACTCCACGAGGTGCAATCCCACTACGCCGCTCTCCCGAATATTTCTGTACAACCCAAAAATGATGTCAAAGTCTCAAGCAAGCGAGTTAACAAGATGACAACACATGACAAAATCTCGTTGCCCCACTATCCCAAGGTGGTCTGCGTAACTTTGAAGCCTAGCCTAGCCAAGCTCCGAGCAAGCAGGATTGAGCCGCGTGGCATGATCTCGTTGCGTTGTGGTTGAAAAAGTCAACATAGCATAGAGGCTCAAGCTGAGTAACGAGAGAGTGAGAAATAGCCACATCGCAGAATTGTCAAAATTTGCTAGAGGCCAAGAACCAATCAACAAGCGCCATGTGGATCTATCAGCCATGTTGTCGGAGATGTCAATCTCCCAGTTTCCCAGAGCCTGAGAAGAGCGAAGAGAGGTCGTGTGGCCATGAAGTAAACAAAAGCAAATGGCAGAATTAAAGCCCACGTATGACGACAAGTTGCCAAGTGGCAAAATAGGACCACGCAAACAAAGGACATGCTAGTAGTGCAACCAACAAGGCATGAGCATAAAATTGACAGGCCGTCTGGCCATCAAAACCATCGAAGGCCCACAATGGACTGTGTATTCAATCTAATTTGTGGAATCAAATCGCAAATCAACTGAATCATGAATAAGATGAGAATAATTAGCATGGTGTGTTCAGTGGAATTATGCGAAGACCATAAAAGACAAACTCAACCTTAAAAAGGTGTAGAAATCAATTGTGCAGAAGCATGGATGGCTAGTAGTCCTAATGCAATCCCAATTGCTTCCTTGTGCCTAGCAAATGAACACTGATCTAGAGCAGCTTCAAAGTCCAAGGCAAGAAGTTGCTGCAAGTATCTTCATAACAATTATTCAATCCATTCAAAAACGTGGCAAATTTATGGAGAAGCCAAGTGGCAGAGAGAAAAGGCACTGACATTGGGAGAAATCAAATGACTACGTAGAGCATCATGGAGACGAGCTGGAGATGACATTAAACTCCAAATTGCTTCCGGAAGGAGAACGTCATGTCGGAACTAACTGCAGTAATGACACGCTGATTGGATCAGATTTTGCAGCAAAGGCTAGCCTTGGAATTGCAGTTTCAAATCTAATTTTGCCAACTACCTGAAACTCAATGCAATTAATGTCCATGGCTTAGGTTGGGTCTATTTAAGTAGAGCTTTCGCCTGTATAAAGGGGGGTCATTCTAAGTGGCAAAGCTTTGGTAGAATTGCCCTGGAGTGCACCAGCCATTCTTCCACTGTTAATTGCCCAATTTGCTTGTAAGAGGCCAATTGTAATAGATACCATGTTAGATGTTGAATAAACAGTTTGATTTGTTTAGTCCATTTGCAATGTTTTGTTCAATTCAAGTCTTCATGTCTTTGATTTCTACTTGTCATTAAGTGCTAAGAACTATAAATGAGATTTGGTTGCATCAAGATAGTCTCAGTGTAATTGTGCAACAACTGATTAAATTGGTCTAATAGATTATTCATGTTTTATCTAAGCTTTTCCACAACCATGGTGTGCAACAGCTGCAAGTTGTGAGTTTTGCTTTCTTTTGAATAGCTTAGTGGATGAATGACTATCCTATATATGTATGTGAATGCTTGAATTAGATTGTGCTCATAGCTAGTTTTATTCACTTCGTAATGCCTAGCTTTGCTTATCAATAAGCTATCTTATGGCCAATATGTGCAATAGCTACAGGTCATTACGTGCTTATCAATAGATTGGATGAATCAATGGTGTTCACAATGTCCCCTTAGAAGCTCACCTGCAATGTGTATTTAGTTCGTGCAACAGCTAGATCGGGCACACAATGGTACAACTGTGGCGAAGTCTATTCACAGCTCAAAGCACTCTGATGGCTTGTGTGATCAAAAATAACCCATTTCTTTTCTGCCATGCCCTCTCTCTCCCTTTTTTTGTTTTGACAACACCTTTCCCTTAGTGTAGGACTGAAATGAATTGCAGTGAAACTAAATGTATGGCTTCATTAGTTGAATTACGTAGGAATCAAACTCAAATAACTAGTTAGTTGTCACCCAATGTGAGCCTCTGGTGGAACAATTTATATGCCTACCCATGCTATGTTTAATCAGTGAAATCTTGGCCCTTGGATCACCAAAGGATCCTAAAAACATGGGGACTCTGTCCTACTAGATTTGATCTTCAGGTGCTTTTCTTAGAATGTTCAACCCTATGAGCATATTATGAGGGCGAGTCACTTGCTAGGACCAACACTTTCTGGCACTAGGAGGGCCCTAATGATCTTGGACAAAGTTGTCTTTCTTTTATTGATTTTGATTGATATTTAGTTATTTGTTGTTTGTTCTCTGTTTAAGAGCAATTCAAACCACACTGCAAGGATCCCTAGGTCTAGAACTTCTCTAAGATTACCTGGCTCGCCCAATCAGCCATTAACATTCTGGGACCTCAGCATCCTTTACCTGAGGATCCCTTTGATTCCCTCCCAGTGTTTGAAAATGTATGTCCAGATGATGCCAAGGAGAATGTTATAGCCTACAGATGGGCTATGCACGAGTTGGGAATACAATTTGAGGATCTTGCCTATAGGCTCTTTCCTTTCACTTTGAAGGGAGAGGCCCATGATTAGTACCTCAGCTTTAAACCCAACTCCATCACCAACAGTCAGAGCCTTGAACGTCAATTTTTGCTTTGTTTTCAAAGCCCAACAAAGTCCTTATCCTCTCCCAAGTGTGTCCTACTCGAGTTGCAGCAAGCCCAAGACCCCATCCTCACTACGACAAAAGACCTCCCGTTTGAGTTACTTAATCGTGAGCTTGTTAATCACCCAGATGGTGACATTAGTAAAGTGAAAAAACTCATCCTTGCCATGAAAAAAGAAGTTCTGCAGTTGCATGAGCAATTGAAATGGCAACAAGAGGAAGAATCTAAAACTTGCCAAGAGGAGATGTGTCATTAGGCAAAAGATTCCTTCTCTTATCGGTTCCCAATGCTTACATCCAACGAGCTAACCAAAGAAAGTGATGATATTAGTGCAGATAGCTGTAATCTAAAAGAGCATGACCTCCTCTTACAACTGCAAGAAAAGATAGAAAACATTCCTTTGTCAAATTCCCCAAGTCCTTCACCATTGGAAACTACCGAATTGTTTATGCCCAATAGCCTAGTTAGTGAACCCCAGGTAAATGACCTTCCTGATTATGACTAGCCAAACCATGAAGTAAGACTTGCTTGTTCTAACGGTGGTTTGCAAGATCATGAAAATAATGGTGCATTCTCCTCTAATCATATGGAATTTGATTTTAAAGATGATGAAGATGTTTATCCAAAATATATGTATACTGACTTGTTCGAGCTATCTGAGAAATAAGAGTGGTCAAAAGAACACCATGAGCTAGACGAATAGGAAACAAAGGATGCAACGGATGAAATTGTTGCAGCTGGCCCAAACTCTCTGCAATGGGTAATCGATGAACCCCTAACTTCTACGGTCGCAAAAATTAAGCTTCAGGTAAAAGAGTTTCTTGTTTATGATCAAAAGGATGATGAGGTAATCTTTTCTGAACTCAAGGACTATTCTCCAAATTGTATGATAAAAGACTCTTGATGCAAATGGTTGTAATGATAAGTTCATTTTTAGAAACCATGACCAATTTGAGCATCTGACTGCAGGAGATAATCTGGTGGGGAATCAGTGGTCATGGCTCGATTTGCAACAAATGGAGGAAGGTGGTGGTTTGGACGAGATGGTAAACTCGTATGTTGGTTTGGAGGTTTCGAATCCTCCAGCGTATGATAACTACAAGGAAGCATTGCTTCAACTTGAATATGCTATCCACCAAGCTGCTTGTGCTCAATATGATTTGCTTATAAAGGGAGAACACAACTTTGATGAAGTAGACGATTATGATGATTCTAGGTGGTATGTTCTAAGGAATACACTGATGAATTTTGTGATTGCAGGGTAGGTGGGACTGCTCTGTCAGACAATTCATTTTATGATTGCCAGTCTGATGTGTTTGTTTGTCTAGATATAGATGATAATGTTGAGTATTTTAACTCTAGTAATCCCAAGGAGTGCTTATATCCCAATTTGAGAGTGTTTGTGTTCTGCAAATGGGATGTCCTTAAGCATTTTGGTTTACTTTGTAAATTTTGCATTCAAAGATGCTTGTGTGCCTGTCCTATTATTGAATTAGCTCATTTTAATTATCAGTTGGTTCCTATACTTCGTGAAAGAACTAATTTGTCGGGTTGCATGATTGGTAGAGAGCTTCAGTTTATATGGACTCCAACTGATGGTGAACACCCTGACCCAGTTCCACCTTGGAACACCTGAGAACTTTAGCCAGAGTAGTCTTTATGGCTATAATCTGGCCATGTATAGTGTATAGATCCTGCTTTCTTAGAGTAGTTTGCTTCTAGTTTGTTTGTTGCTTTTTGTCTTGCTTTCCTAGGTTAGGTTTGTTTTCCTGCTCTTGTTTTGTTGTTGTTTGTTTTGGTGATCAACATTTGGTACAGATGTCTTGACCTCTTGTGCCTTAATAAAAATCAGTCTTGTAACTTGGATATGGTGTGATCTCAATGATGGTATTAGCATGGTTGTTTATGCTTTCAACATTGATTCTGTGATTAACAACCACTTACACGCCTTGTCCTAAATCACTGGTAAGATTTGTTGACTAATGTCTTTTGCAGTAATTATGTATGTGCTTTTCAGCCCGGTCAAACCCATTTCACATTGGTGGCCAATCTCCAAAGGTAGACAGAAGGCAGCAGCTTGTTAAGACGGGATATCCTTGTGTATAACTTCAAGAATAAGGGTGTTTAATTCTGCCAATTGGTGATTGATGCTCAAGAGTGTTGTCCTAGAATGATGAGTCTAGACTGTGGATAAGAAGACTAGGCAAAAGTATAGAACAAACCTATTCTTGATGCATTGTTGAAATTAAAAAGGTCCATGATCCTTAACAGAGCATGGGGATGAATAGAAACGTGGATTCTTCTATTCCAAACCATCCAACTGCACATAAAAGCACAACTTAAAACAAAATGAAGACAATGGGTTCACATAGGTTTGTTGAGTAGTCATGAGTTTTCTGAGATCATCATTTAACCCGTGGTTTGGTTCCTGAACTCTTAGTGGAGAGACTAAAAAATTCCTAAATAAAAAACAATGAATCCAAAGGTTAAAACCTATAAAGCTCTCCAGATATAGGGGTGATCCGGGCAACTCCACCGCAGGCTTTCCAACCTGGTTGGCAGTGGAACAAGGCCTTACAAGGAGCCAGAAACAAATCCATCAGGGTTACGGTCCCCCGACTGACAACAGAGCAATGCTCATGCCACTTCCCCTCCAAAGACAATTAACCTCAATTCCCCTCTCAGAAACTCAGATTTCTCATAAATATCTAATGTATTCCATTTGGATTCAGAAAAGGGCAATAACTGAATAATCACTCTACACACACACTAGAGATATGGATAGGAGATCAACTTAGTATGTCCCATGCTGAGGTAGGGTTTAGTAATTTCATGTTTTGATTTTGTATCAAGAATTATGTTTGGTTTATGCCCATGTTTCAACTCTGAAGATTCATGTTCTAAGTCCTAATTGTTGAGCAACACTCTCCCCACAGAGGTCATCATTTGTTGGGATCCAACATGCCCCATTTTTTCAAGCTGAAAACGGAGACCCTTTTTTCACTTTAGAGTCTGATCTTATACTTCAAGGAGTCCATTGTGGTTGCTTGTATAATTCTCATCTAGGCTACATTAAGCTAAATATCTAAATGTGCATGAATCTACTAAGTCTTAGTCTATTTTGTTTGTTGGTGTTTTGAAATACATTTTGCAGCAGCTTCTTTTTAGACTATTTCGCCTTAGGTTTATGCAAATTACCTAACTGTTTCAAAGTTTTCTGTTGCTTTTCCTTAGTAATTTTAGCCCATTTTGTCTTCCATTCGATCTAAATCGGCTATAAGTTTCCTCTGCTTCATCCTTTGCCTTAGTCAATTTCATTAAAATGGACAAAAGTTGTGTTAAAATGGCTTTCTTTTGCTAAGTTTTCATGCCTCTTTGTTATATTTCAAAAGACTTAGTTGTTTGCTTTTAAATTCTTTAGCCATTTGCTTTTCAACTCAACTTGACTTCTTTTCCTTTTGCTCGCAGGGGCTTAAATCGATCCTGGCGCCACATGGCAACTTCCCGACAGTCTCGGGCCTTGCCCAAAAGATTTTCAGCACTTGGTCGATTTCAAAAAAGTTTCTCGGGGACAACACTTTTTCATTGCTTCAAAAGACTTAGTCGATTTTTGAGAGTTTGCCCAGCGAGTCTCCACTTCAGCAAAGCTCCGAGCTAGCAAAAGAGCGAGACAATGCCACGCGGCAAAATCTCATTGCTCTACTATCCCATAGATTCCATACCAGTCAGTGTAAAGCCTCTGGGCTAGTGGGTTGGCGAGATGATGCCATGAAGCATCATCCCACTGCTCTGCTATCCTGGGGATGTTCATACAAAACGCGAAGCCTCTGGGAAAGCGAGTGAGTGAGATGACGCCACGAGGTGCAATTTCGCTACCCCACTCTCCCGGATATTTCGTACAACCCAGAAACGATGTCAAAGCCCTGGGCAAGCCAGTGAGCAAGATGACACCACGTGATGAAATCCCATTGCCCCACTATCCCAGTGTGGTCTATGCAACTTTGAAGCCTAGCCTAGCCAAACTCCGAGTGAGCAGGATTGAGCCACATGGCATGATCTCGCTACATCGCAGCTGAAAGTCATAGCGTAGAGGCCCACGCTGAGCAATGGGAGAGTGAGAAAGAACCACATGGCAGAATCAACGAGTGCCATGTGGATATGTGAGCCTTGTTGACGGAGCTGTCAATCACTTCGTTTGCCAGAGCCCAGGAAGAGCAAAAAGAGGCCGTGTGGAAGTAAACAAAAGAAAATCGCAGAGTTAAATCCTAAGAATGACGACAAGTTGCCAAGTGGCAAAATAAGACCACACAAACAAAGGACATGTTGACCATTTTTGGTCCAGCAAGCCAAAATCAGTCCCCCTTCTTCCCATGTTGTTATGAGCCAGTACAATTTTGATTTTTTGCACAAGTCTTGTTTCTACGGACTCTGCAGGCAAGTCTTTCAGCAGATGAAGAACCAGTTCAAAGAGTGCAAGGTTTTACAAAGCTCCTTCGGACTCTTGTCCAAAGAAATTCACAAGGAAAGAGAGCTAAAATGGTTCAAGACACTTTTTCTTAAGGTTGGAAAAGTGGTTCAACGTCAGGGTTCAACGACATGATCTTTCAAAGAGTTAGCAACTTTGAACCATTGAACCAGTTCAATCGATTGGTTCATCGCTTTGGTTCAAATGCTTCGTTCAACACAGTTGGTTCAGTTCAGTTGGTTCAATGCTTTGGTTCAATCAGAGATGGTTCAATCACTTGGTTCACTCAGTCGGTTCAACGGCTTGGTTCAATAACTTGGTTCAATCAGCTTGGTTCAAAGAAATGGTTCAAAGTGTTGGTTCAACGTTTGGTTCAACGGGTTGGTTCAAAGGAATGATTCAATCAGAAGGTTCAAGAGAGTCTCTCGAAGGACAAGTGCCCTTGCGGAGGGCAGTGTCGGACCCAAGTGCCCTTGCGGAGGGCAGGGAACACTTGAAAAAAGATCAAAAAATGAACAAGGCCGAAAGGGTAGGTTTTCTTCGAAAATTTGTTTAAGGCAAAGGACGAGAATTTCTTCGAACAAAATGTCCGAAGGAATTTCGGAAGAAAATCCCGCGAAATGAAAAGACAAGGCAAAGGCAAGAATGATTTCTTTCGGACTTTTGTCCGAAGGAATTCCTTCAGACAAAAAGTCCAAAGAAATTCGGGAAAAAACCCAAGAAAAATATCCGAAGGAAAGGAAGCAAGCGAGACAATTCTTGCGGACATTTTGTCCGCGGGAAAAATGGCCAAGACAAAAGCCCAACCGAAGAGAAAAGACCCGAGGAAATAAGCGAAAAAGCAAAGGTGACTATCAAAAGGAGCCCGAAGGACCCCAAAGGGCAGGTACCCTTGCAGAGGACTCTCGGCCAAAAATGAAGGGACACTTCCCCTTTGGGAATTATCAAAAGAAAAAACCGAAGGAATTGCCAAGGAGGGTGACGAGCCCGAAGCCGTCAAATTCAGGGCAATAAACTAGCCGTTGGCTTTCAAACAGTGACGAGCTCGCGAACGTCAATTTTATGGCAAGGAAATAGCCGTTTGATCTTTAAATACTTGAGCGCCAACCAAAAGGGAGCCCAAAGAGCTAAGAGAGAAAGAGACAAAAACCAGCAAAAGACAAAACCAAGAAAAGACGACGCCAAGAAAAGACAAAAGTTAAGAATGAACCTAGCGACCTGCTGATGGAAGAGCCAAAGAGCCAAAGAAGTAGCAAAAGATAGCCCTCGAGGGCCGAAGGAGACAGAAAAGACAAAGCCAGAAAGAGACAAAAGAGCCATGTGCAGAAACGGACGAACTAGTCCAAGTGGCAAAGGAAGGCGTCGACTCGAGGAGTTACTCTAGCGGTTGGAACAGTGCCTGCCAAGTGGTCATCAAGGGGCACGAACAGTGAACGGCGCGACCCATTTTTCTTCACTTTGCATTAAATTGGCAGACAAACCGTGGAAATGCCTTGAAGGAGCAATCTTGTTTACAGACAAACGGCGCAGCCCATAATTTCACATATGACGTTTAATATATCTTAAACACCTAAAGTCAAAACAAGAGCCGACACAGCATTATCTATCAAGCGGCTTCCTCTTCCCAATGCTGGGAACGCACATGGGCCAACTTGTAAAAGGGCGCCAAAAGGCCTCTTTCTTCCTCTATATATATTGTATCTTTGAGAAGGCATCTCTCACATTGTAAGGCGAAGCCCTGGCAATTTTCACCTGGAATCAATAGAATACACATTTTTACCTCTATCTTGGTTGGATATATCTCTGAGTGTGTCTAAGTGTCAGTGTTGTGTTCAGTCATTGCTTCCTAATGCTTTCACAGGGTTGACACCAACGCACCTGGTACATACAAAGCGCCATTCTTGCAAGTGACAAGAAGAGTTGTACCTGGAGCGCAGAGGTAGAAGGAAGTTACTAAACAGTGTGCTTTTCCTACAACGCCTATGGTAAGTCCTTTTTCTGTGTGTTTCCATTAAAGCCTCCTTGTCAAGCTTCCTCCAGTTTGGTCCTTTTACCAGTTAAAGTGTATGTATGTGTTCTTATGGTTCAGAGTGTGAGGGTAAGTAGATCGAACTTATTTGGTGCATCACCCTTTTATATTAGGTTATGTTTTCCTGTAATCCTTCTCCCTTTTCAACCCCCCCGCATTATATATATGTGTGTGTGTGTGTGTGTATTAGCAACTTACTGGAATAACTCAGATGTATCAAAGGGAGCTAGCCCTTATCTAGAGACTCTCCCCCCAATTTTGCCAGACCCACAGGCAAGAGGGGAGTTTCCATTGTGACGTGTGGAAGGCAGGAGCTCAGCCTCCTGTCAAGGGTGCAATCCACTGCGTCAACAGGACATGCTAGCAATGCAGCCAACAAGGCATGAGCATAAAATTGAAGGCCCATCTTGCTATCAAAACCGTTGAAGGCCCAAAATGAACTACGCATTCAATCTGATTTGCAGAATCAAATCGCAAATCAATTGCATCATGAATAAGATAGGAATAATTAGCATGGTGTGCATAGTGGGATTACGCGAAGAGCATAAAAGACAAACTCAGCCTTAAAGAGGTGTAGAAATCAATTGCGCAGAAGCATGGGTGGCTGGTAGTCTCGATGCAATCCCAACTGCTTCCTTGTGCCTAGTAAATGAACACTGATCTGGAGCTACTTCGAAGTCCAAGGCATGAGGTTGCTGCAAGTACCTTCATAACGATTATTCAATCCATTCAAGAACATGACAAGTTTATGGAGAAGCCAAGTGGCAAAGAGAGAAGGCACTGGCATTGGGAGAAATCAAATGATTGCGTAGCGCTTCATGGAGACAAGAGCTGGAGATGACATTAAAATGCAAATTGCTTCCAAAAGGAGGAGAAAGTCATGTCTAAACTAACTGCAATAATGACACGTTGATTGGAACAGATTTTGCAGCAAAGGATAGCCTTGGAATTGCAGTTTTAAATTTGATTTTGCCATCTACCTGAAGTTGAATGCAATTAACGTCCATGGCTTCGATTGGGTCTATTTAAGTAGAGCTTTTGCCTATAGAAAGGGGGGTCATTCTGAGTGGCGAAGCTTTGCTGAAATTGGCCTGGAGTGCATCAGTCATTCTTTCATTGTTAGTTGCCCAATTTGCTTGCAAGAAGAGGCCAATTGTAATAGATACCCGGTTAGATGTTGAATACATAGTTTGAGTTGTTGTTTGGTCCATTTGCAGCGTTCCATTCAATTCAAGTCTTCATGTCTTTGATTTTTGCTTGTCATTACGTGCTAAGCACTATAAATGAGATTTGGTTGCATCAAAATAGTCTCAGTTTAATTGTGCAACAACTGATTAAATTGATTTGTTAGAGTTATTACTATTTTATCTAAGCTTTTCCACAACCATGGTGTGCGACAGTTGCAAGTTGTGAGTTCTACTTTCTTTTGAATAGCTTAGCAAATGAACGACTATCCTATATATGTATGTGAATGCCTAAATTAGATTGTGTTCATAGCTAGTTTTATTCACTCTGTAATGCCTAGCTTTGCTTATCAAAGAGCTATCTTATGACCAATGTGTGTAATAGCTACATGTCATTGACATGCTTATCAATGAGTTGGATGAATCAATGGTGTTCACAATGTCCCCTTAGAAGCTCACCTACAGTGTGTCTTGAGTTTGTGCAACAACTGGATCAGGCACACAGTGGTACAACTGTGGTGAAGTCTGTTCACAGCTCAAAGCACTCTAATGGCTTGTGTGATCAAAGATAACCCTCTGCCCTGCCCTGCCCTCTCTTTCCTTTTTTTCGTTTTGACGACACCTTTCTATTAGTGTAGCACTGAAATGAATTGCAGTGAAACTAGATGTATGGCTTCATTAGTTGAATTAAGTAGGAATCAAACTCAGATAACTATTTAGTAGTCACCCAGTGTGAGCCTCTAGTGGAACAATTTATATCCCGGCCCATGCTATGTTTGTTCGGTGAAATCTTGGCCCTTGGATCACCAGTGGATCCTAAAAACAAGGGGACTCTGTCCTACTGGGTTTGATCTCCAAGTGCTTTTCTTAGAATGTTTAACCCAATGAGCATCTTCTGAGGGTGAGTCACTTGCTGAGACCAACAGATACCACTCACATCGACCTTCTTTTCCTAATGGTATAAGCTTGATAATGCCCTTCGAAAGGCTGTAGGTTTTTATCAACCTATAGAAATAAAATGATATTTTTCAATCCAACTACTATCCTTAAAAGCAAATTTAAGGGATGGCTTTGTTGTACACTTATAGAATATTTGCCAATCTTTTTATTTCATGTAATAAGAAATTTGTGTATCATATCATGTGATTTCCTATTAATACATGTATTTTTTGGCACATCTTTAAAATTTATAAATATTTTATACAAAACTTATAAAATGTTTTTTGAAATTTAGTTTAGTTAAAATTATTTTAAATTTTTTTTATAAAAAGCTAACTAATTGAAAAAGTAAAAAATAACACATTAAATAAACCCTGCTGGATATAGCTTTGCATCAATCATTTATGTTCAGTGTACACTCACCCACACATAGCATTGAATTTTCAAATATCCAGTGGGGCATGGTCTAGGCTACAATGCCTATCCTACAATAATGATTGATGGCTATGGTTCAAAGCCCCCGCTGCATGTTTGTGTGGGCAGTGAATGCTCCCTACATTTGTGTTGACCAAAAAAAAGATGAGGCTGAGAGCAAGTCCCAAGTAGAATTTTACCAAATGGATACCCCTCAGACAGTAGTCTTTCTTCTAATGGTATCCTGAGCTTTATGGTGCACTCCCCCAGTGGCTGTTTCTCCTTTGCTTGGTAAATTCTGGGTGTGGATGGGGTGCGGGGTATGCTTGGACCCCTAGAAGACAGACTTTATACTAAGCTTGATGGTGCACTCCCCCGGTGGCTGATTTTCCTTTGCTTGGTAAATCCTAGGTGTAGTGGGGTGTCCTGTGGTGTGGTAAATCCTTTATAGCAGTGTGGGGGTATGCTTGGTTCCATAGTAGACAAACTTTCAAGTGCAAGAACGCAAGTGCTTTGAGTGCGAGTCCGAGTCAGACAAAATGCATCAGTTTAGCTCGAACTAAATTTATTATATTTAACTCGCTTGGCAAGTATAAGCCAGTCTGGACAAGTTTGGGCAAGATTAGCTAAATTTATTATATTTAAAGTCGTTTTTCAATTTTCCAAGCATTTGCTAAGTTTTTTACAAGTTATTTGTCGCTCGGACAAATCTATCAACTATATTTGGACCACATTCCTAACATTTATAAACATGGATCGTAATAAAAAATATCCACAATCATTACACCAGAGCTCCTTTCGCATGCCCAATTTGTTGGAAATTCTAGTTTATTATCGATTTTAAAAGAAATTTAATTTTTCAATACCAAATACTCTCCTTACCTGAAGAAGAACCAGCACTTCTGCCTCGACTCCTCATCCTGTCATACTCAGGATCATCTGTGGGCATCTCATATCTACAAACAGGACATGAATTATGCCGAGCAAGCCATGGAAGAATGCACTCAGAATGATACATATGCTCACATGGCATCTTCTTGACTTCTGCACCACCCCCAAACTCATCCTTGCAAACTGCACAACACAGTGGGCCCCCTGCATCACCACCAACATTTCTCACCGTCTCCAGGGCCTCCACAGAGGCCCTAGATGCAGGAGGGGGCCCACTGCCACCCCTCCTGTCTGACAATGCCAACTCGTTGACAAGTTGTTCCAATGCAGGCCCCAAAAAGAAATCCCCCAAATTCCCATTAAGCGCCCTTCTCCTCCTTAAGCCCCCATTGTTGAAGAAGGGGAACAAGTACCCATCTGGGTGGTCCTCCATGGGACCCTGAGGAAAGAAGAAAGGGTCTGTGAAAAAAGGTGATGATGATGATGATGATGATGATGATGATGAAGAAGAAGAAGAAGAACTGTGGTGTATAAACCTGGAAAGGGATTGCATCATCTGGGTCATCGACTCATCGACTTCATCGTCTTCTTCTTCAAAATTATTGTTGTCATTGATTTGTTCTACAAAGCCTCCATGGCAATGAGGGCACACAGGTTGGTCGTCTGGGCTGCTTCTGGGCCCCCTAATTCTTCTGCTGCATCTATGGCACCACCACCTTGACATGATGATCAGAGACCCTCAACTCACAAATCCCTTGCGTGGGTATTTCTTCTTCGACCCAGATTTGCAAATGTTGTTTCTGGAGAGCAATTGTCGAGAGGGAATAATACATGTTTGTCCTATATAATTTTATATGGTCAAAAAATGTTCCCTCATGATAAGCTATTGATATTTTATACGGTGAATTGGGCGTTCCATTAGTAAGCTATGTCATCTCAAACTTGTAAATTGTTTTTGGCTTCTAAGGAGACAAACTTTAATTAAATTAATTGAATAGCTATACAACTAAATAAGCTTTGTCATCTCAAATTTGTAAATTGTTTTTGGCTTCTAAGGAGACCGACCTTAATTAAATGAATTGAATAGCTATACAACTAACATATCACCTCATTAAAGTGGGAATTTTGCACAAGTTAATTTACTTAGTGAAATTGAAGAAGGAAACAAAAATGATCATCAAATTTGATATCAATAGAACATATAATAAGGATGATTAGAGCTTTTTTTTTAAATTTTTTAAGAAATTTGAATTTTTAGAAGACCAATGTGATTCGATTAAGTCTTAGGTTTTTACTCATATGTTTTATGTTCTTGTAAATGAAGTCTCGATTGAATTTCTCAATATTTTAAGAGGTCACCGTCAAGGAGATCTAATCTCTCTCTAGTGTGTACATGTAAATAGCACACGCTAAATTGTGCACTCGACTCTCCAAGGTCAAGCTGAAATAGTTGACATAATGGATGGACTATGAATTGGGTTGGTTGTTAGGTGGAATGGGATTTGGAATGGGTGGTGGCAATGGGTTCTCGTGATGGAACCAAAAGACCTTCGTAGTGTCATAGTGCTCGTTGAGAGCATCAAGTTATGCGTAAATAGAGCTCCAAGTCCTTTGGTCTCTAAGATTACAAGGAGGCAAAGCTCTTGGTCAATGTTAGGACTAAGAAAATGGGGGAGATTAGGCTAAATAATTCATGAAATGAGATCAAATCTATCGAGTTGGCTATGCCGACACAAATGTGAATGATATAAGACGAGACTAGACTTGAGGAGAAGAAGGAAAGGGGTGGAGATGAGGATCTAAGCTTGGATTATGTTATATTATTGACCTCTATTCTGAGAGGAAGGATAATGATTGGTGGATCAGGAATTTGTTCTTACTCTTCTAAGGTTTTGGGAGAGTCAACAACGAGGTGGAGGATTGGGGTTGAACGAAAAACCTCTCTCCTAAGCTTGGTATTATTATCATATCATATGCCAACTATGGGGCCGAGTGTTATAACCCTAGAGAAATTACCTTCCGTAACAAGACCGGGTGTTTTGGGAAGTGTCATCTAAGAGAGATTAGGCAATGTGTAAGCATATGAGCTTGTCAGAATAGATTGTGTAAAGACGTGTTGTGTTGTTAGAAGCAAGGTTTTGTTTAGCTTGTGTGATTGGACAAGGCTTTTGACAATATTTTAATTATTTTTGTTTGTTTTTTGAATGTTTGACTGAAATAGAAACTAATTGCTTGTTGAAATGAAATAATTAAAAGTAGAGAGTAATAAGCGAACTGAAATTAAAGAAACAAACACACTTTTTTTTATTTTTCAAATGTTTTTCAATGCATACAAAGTGAGGGAGAAATAGATCTATTAATTGTTGATTTTTAACCCTTCTAGATACTAGGTATATGAAGGTGTTTTCATGATTTTTAATTGATATTTGAATGGATCTAATATGCAAACTATGTTTTCTTAACATGTAAGCGATTAAAGAAAATATCTAAACTCCAAACAACAATACTATGAGGTTCCTATAGTCTTCTTTCACTCAAACAAGTCAAGAACAAGTTTTAGCCTTTATAGGTGTTAGATGCTAGGTATGAACAATATATTTTGAAATGGAAATGAATGATCCAAATTTTATTTTTTATGATTAAATGAGTTAAAACAACATTCTCAATTGATCTAAATAATGAAAATCAAAATCATAATGACACCTCTTGTTCAGTTAGGTTTGTCTAGGGTTTTACTACTCACTAGTTGCTTGTTTGCTAGTGAAAACAACTTCTTTTAAAAACTTAAAAAAATTGATTATTATAATGGTTGGAAATGTATGATCTATCTTCTAACATTCACCTAAGGTCTAAATGCAAGATTATGTTTTGAAATACTCTATTGAAATGAATGCAAGCAAACAAAAAAACTAATTATTATTTTTGTGCAAGGATAGGAGAGAATAAATATTTTTCCTATCAAAACTTGCTTTTATCTGAAATAAAGATTTATAATAATATAAAAATGAATATTAACTCAATTTAATCTATTGAATAAGACAAATAAAAGTAAGTCAAAAAAACTCTAACGTGGTCCTGATGTAGACCAACTTAAAAGAAGAAATTTGTTGCATTATGGTCCTTAGTATGTTAGCTCCTTTACCCAAATGAAGATTTGAGGAACTCTCTAGCAAAGAGGTTGAAAAAATGACTATCACAAATAGGAGAAGAAGAGAAAAGACGTAAATCCAAATAATGTATAGCTAGATGTGGCTAGTTGTGGCTAGTTGAAGACACTGTTTGTAAATACCAGGTTGCAAGAATAATGGTTTTCCCTATCCAGAACTGTGTAGTCTAACATGAAAGTAATTAAATCAAAGCTACAAATCAGTTACAGTAAGTTATGGTTGTAAAGGATTCAAAACTTTTAAGTTTTAAATGTAAATTTTTGGATCTAAAATCAAGTTAAAATTAGCTTACTTTTAGAAGAGCAATGGAGCTTGCATGAAGGAGTTTAACTGCATTGAACTGGGATTTGAACTTGGGAGGGACACAAAATGACTGAAAATAGAAGAGGAAGTGTGTTGTGCATGATTGGAGGCAAACGTAGGGTGAACAAAGTAATAAACATGATAATATGCATGTAAAACATGTCAAGGAATGAATCACGTAAGTTAAATTTGGAAGGCTGAACAATAAAGATGAAACCACCCCTGTTTGCAGGGGCGGTTATGTAATCATCACTTCTAGGGATGAAATTACCACTACATATTACAAAACTACCCTTATTTTAATAATTAAGACAAAACTATTATGGTAATTTACACAACCATTGTGACAAACCTATCACCAAGGCGACAATTATGTAATCTCACAGGGTGATTTCATTACCTGAAAAGGCAATTCCATCACCAATGAGAATTTTTTTAAAAATAGGCTAAGGGAAGTTGCAAAGGCCAATAAAAGGGGGTCTTAAGAGACCTAAGAGAGAGGAAAGCAAAAGAATATAAAGTGTTATAGAGTTCATATTTGAGCATTATTAGGAGGTCACTACATCATCATTGGACCTGTTGTATCAAGAATATCACACAGTGTAAAAAATAGGTGCATACATATTTCCCCCTGGGGATGACACCTTGTCATGGATTAACAAGGGTGTAGTCTCAAACAGTGATATATGAAGGGAAATATGAAGTTATAAATACTTACCTTATTTACCTTGGTGGCATAGTGAATCCATTTGAGACTTTAACACAACCTCTAAATAAAAGATGATAATCAAGTACAATGTGATGAGAATGTGGAAAATAGATTATGTAATCAAACTATGAATAAGAATATGTAATGTATGTGTAAGGAAGATCTTACTACCTAAACTATCTTGTCAAGGGACTAAATCCAATGTCAAGTGGTCAATAAGCTACAAAACTATAAATGTGTTATGAAAGATAGAAAAACATTAGAACGTCGATTTTAAAACACGAGTTATAGAATTTAACAAGTATACGATTTATAAAGTTAAAAATATATGTAAAATGAAAATATACCAAAATTATAAATATTTTGAACTAAAATGACTAGTTTGTGGTCTAATGTATTCAAAAATTGCCAAAAACTAATTATGTGCCAATTGCTTGTGATATTTCTTGAGTTATAGACTAGATGTGATCATTTTGAGTGAGCAAGTAGTCAACAGGAAGAGGATGATGAAATGATGGAAAATTTATCAGTGAAAAGATCTATGGGGTAGAATCATGTGAGTTTTGTGCCCCTTTTCCCTTTGCCCCATATTTTTACAATTTTTGATCAATTTTTACCAAAAATCTAGTCAATTTCATAAAAAATAGTTTTAAAATGTTCACGGAGAAGGATAGACTAGGAAAATGTTGAAATTTTGTCCTTGGTAGATTATGGGAGTTTTTTTGTTTTTTTAGGGGAGGAGGGTTTCGAGGGCACATAACTGGTGGATGAAACCATCATTTGGGGACAAAAATGTCAGCTTTTGCAAGTCAATAGTTATATAATCATTGTGATAGTTATGCAACCATCATTATCTACAAGGGGCAGTTGTGTAACTACCACTAATGGTGGTTACACGCCTATGGCAATTGTGTAACTACCACCTACAAACAGGGGTAATTTTGTTTGCTATAACTAGACTCAGAAACTTATATTTTTTATTATTTCAACGAGCAAAGTTGGTCTTTTGACCTAATTTAGGGTCTTTCTTTTGTTGTAAGGCCTTACATAATATGGAGCAAAAGTGGCTCCCCTAAGTTTTGGCACATTTTATGGTTGATGATCTAGCCATCCTTGATCGCATTAGGATCTTATGTATTATACAAGTGGGGATCGTTTCAACCTCTAGTTGATTACTTTATGACATTTTAACCTATTAAGATCCTAATTAGAACATGTTATGTTCCCCTAGGCACAAGAGAGTGGATAATTACTCTAGTTGGCATTTATCAGATTATAGGCCTTCCCATAATGGGTCAATTGGTATCTATTTAAGATGTCAATAGCAGTCGTGAGGCTTGGATTTAAGTGGAGCATTTTGGAGATGCCAATGCACCTGATATGGGTGTAAAGTATTACATGAGAATTTCTTGAGTTGAGGGATCAACAATCCCTAACCTACAAAAGGTCATTATTAACATCCTTGCCTCTCAAGTAGTGGGAGATAAGGGTACCAAAAAGTTACTATTTAGTTGGTCATCAATTGTGTAGTGCATTGAGGAGAGGGAAGCACTCTTCTCCTGGAGCCAGGACTTACTAGCTCGGACCTACATGGACTTTTACTATGTGGCTCATCTAGGGGCCCTTTCGATTAACCACCTAATAGTTATCATGGGTTGGATTTATGAGCAAATCATCCCTTATCAAAGGGGAGTGTTGATTGGAGTGGTTGGGTATGTTAAGGCCATTAGATAGATGGACGTGGTGTCATTCCATGCTTTGCCCCAAGTAGCAGGATTTCGATAGCAACTGCCCCAATTTCCCTTCACTCTAGGACATAGTTAGGCAAGGGGATAATGAGGGGACCTATTTGGTAGTAGCCATCAAGACCACTCAAGTTCCAGATAGGGTTTCACAAGTTGAGGTACACCATGTAGATAAGGTACCAAAATAGTTTAACATGCCTTATGTAAGTAACCTTCCCATCTCTGGGGTCATCTATAAGGGCATATAGGAGGTGAGAGATACTACATTAAGATGATTGGTATGACACCTATTTGTGAAAGGGGTGCTCATCACCTGACCAGTTCAATCAAGAGTAGCACAGGGACCTCCTTCATAGCTAGATAGGGGAAGAGGAGGCTAGGTTGTAGCAAGGCATCAATATATGGGTTCTTCACCACCACAATGGTAGGGCCTCACTCAAGGAGACCCTGCATAATAATAGTATTTAGGAGGTATAGATAGTGAGTCTCTAGAGTTCATCGAGCTAGAGGAGGACTTAGACATTGGCGAGGAGGAGGCCATGATTGATGACTCTGACCCTGATTGGCATGATGGGGAACCCAAGTAAAATTTTGATTTATATGTTTTCCATTTAATAGCTTATACTTTAATTTTTATTTATTCAAACACTTTCACATGTTTTGGATTTTTATATCTATTGGATCTTATGTTGATTTGCATTTTGTGATTTCAGATATTGTGAGTGGGTGAAGGCATATGATCAGAGACACCCTAATCAACCTTTTCCAACTGGGCACTAGCCTGATTAGAGACCAACTCTTGATAGATCTTGGACTCCCTGTAGGTATTGGCCAGTACACGAATGTCTTGTCTTTGCCCCATCTTACTATACATCCATAATGGTGATATTGTAGAGGACAAAGAAAAGAACCTTGTTGACCAGGGCGAGGAGAGCGGAGGCCCTAGTGGACATGATGGTTAATTAAAGAGGAGGTCAAGCTTCGAGCTATAAGATAGGGGGATAACCTTAGAGAGAGGTACTAGCAGGGGAAACCATGTTGGCCTTTAGATTAGAAAGGGTGAGACAACTTTTAAGGGAGGTACTAGCAGGAGATGTCATTAGAGCAATAGCCCTTGACACTCCTTTGCATTGGGACCTTTTCAAAATAGGAGGACAGGCTCTTAAGACTCGTTATAAATGTTTTTACTATACCATTGTATATGTTGATTCTTTTTTAGATGACTCGAGACACATTGGCCTTCCATGGAGGAGCTTGTATTGGACATCACTTTTGTAGAAACTCGACAGTTATGTATGTGTGTGTGTGTTTTCAACTTATCTTAGTGACTTGTCATTCATGTGTTGTGTATTTAAATTATTTGTCTTGCTATTCAATTTATGCACTCTAAATGACTAGGCATGTGATGATGTACTGGTATCTCTTTGATTTTGATATAATGATATGGAAAATGTTTATATATGTGGGAACAAAATGCATGTAAATGATGTAATGTGATAAATAAATATATTAAACTGTCAATGCGCTAATATTTATTTTACAGGTGATGACCTAGTTGTTCTGTTTACACAACATATGACTTTCAATTTATAGCAAGGAATGAAAGGGAGAGTAGGATAAATGTGAGATGATAAAGAATGAAAACCATAAATCAAACTTTCACAAGAAAAATGAAGATGACCTAATCCTTATGAGCAAAGGGTAAAATGTACTTCTTAATAGACTTATAAAACATTAATTTTATTGGCTTCATCTAGAGATAACCAACCCTGCCAAATTGGTAAATTGGATAAATTTACCATTTTTAGCATGGGCATGTAGACAAGTTTTTAAAATATATTTTTACTTGGACACATTTTTATTTAATATCGCTTCTAGATTTGAATTTTACCTCTCTCTATGACCCTCTAAACTTAGTCTTGACTAGGAAGACACATGGGCTCATCACCAAAGGCTATATGTAGGTGAGTAAGGGCATCTCTCCCCAATGTTAACCCCATGTAACCAATAAGATCTGAGGGCTCAACACCAAAGGTTAACAAAGGGTGAGATATGTGAGATTTGACTTTTGTATTTGCATAAGCTTTTGATTTTTACAAGAGTGTCTACTTTTTTATTTGTAAGACTTTTACCCCCAAATATTGGTTCCATGCAACTAGAAAGATGTAAGGGCTCATCATCGAGGACCAAGATAGGTAAGTAAAGTTACATATTTTTGTGCATGATAATGCTCTGCTTTAGAAGGTATTATAAGAGGAGATTATATCATGGATAAGCCTTTAGAATAGACTATATGCTAGCATTTTCTAAGTTGTGCAAGAAGATGTAGGGAAAATAGATGTAACATGCTCATAAAAACTAAGGTAAGAACTAATGTAATGTTGATTTTGAAAAATGTTTTCCATGGGCTGATAGGGTTGTGTGAGAATGAAATGATATGATACGTTGTATTTTGAAATTTTTATGTTATGTGAAATAACAATCAAATAATCATCAGACAATACATCTTATATGTGAACGAACATACAAACTATGAAAATGCAATGCAAATCAGGGTAGTGTGATATGAAAGTACTAGATATAGAAATGTTTTGGGTGCAAATATTTCATGAACTCACTTAAATCCTTGCCCTCTAGAGTGCATAACTGATAGGCTCTATTTTTGAAGTCTTATATCACTAAGTAAGGACCTAACCAATTTGGTTTGACTTTTTGACTTTGTCCTAACTTTTTGTCAATTCAACTATCAAGTTTAAGGATAATGTCTCCTACATGTATTAGGCACTCATGGACATATTTATTGTATTATTTACCCATATGATCAACATAAACAATATGATCATTTGTGGTCGTGATCTGACATTCATCTAAAATTTCTAATTCAACTAGTCGTAGCTCTTTGTACTCTTCATGATCAAGAAGACATTGGAGGGAAACACGAAGGCTATGTTTTTATAATTCTAAGGGTATAATAATGTTATATACAAACACAAGTGAGTATAAATTTTACCCTATGGGTGTATCAATAGTTGTTCTATAAGTCCAAAGTGCTGGATAGAGCTGTAAGTGCCAATTTCATTTAGAATCTTTGACAATTTTGATCAAAATCAACTTTAGGGTTTTATTAGTAGCTTCAGCCTAACCATTGGTTTATGGGTACTATAAGGAGGCCAAGTGATGTGATACATTAAAATTCTCACATAGCTAGTAAATCTTAGGCTTTTTGAAAGTGGACCTTTTGTTAGTAATGATGATCTGTGGGATCCCAAATCAATAAATGATCTGATTCAAGATAAACTTTGTGATGATTGAACTCATGATAGTTATTAATGGCATAACCTCCACCTTCTTTGTAAAATACAAAGTCATCGTGATAATGAAATGATGATCGTCTAAAGAATTAGGGGAGAGCTTGCCTATTAAATCCAAACCCTAAGTGGAAAAGGGCCATGGAGTGACAATGGACTGCAACGTCATAATGGGAATATGTATCTCATGTGAAAAATGTTGACATTTATCACATTTGCATATATATTTGATGACATCATGGTTTAAAGTGTGCCATAAATAACCCATCCTATAAGTTTTTCAAGTAGTTGTGTGGCCACCAAAGTGTCCACCACAAACGCCACTATGATTATGAAAGAGGACTCTTTCTGACTCCTCTTGGTCAACATATCAAAGAAGCATGTCATCAAAATCCTTACAATTATTAATTATATTTAGAATAATTTACTTGAATTTGATGATGCTAAGATGTCTCTTATGTTGAGTTGTGTCTTTGGGGTAAGTGTGGTTTATTAGGTTATTGATGATATACGTGTACCAAGGAGAAGAGCTAATAGCAGGTTTTTCTATGTAGTAGATCATTTAATCAGGAAAGTTAGTATCAATGGTGTCATTAACTTCCAAGCAAGAATCAACCAACTAATGAGCAATGATATGTTCCTTAATAGACTTTTGTTTGACATTAGTTAAATTGAACTCGTTTAAGAGTGTGATGAAGCACCTAACCTTCCTAGAAAGTGTTGACTAGGTTATAGAAATACGTAGAGATTAAGACCTCATGATAACCCTTATTTCTTGATTGAGCATATAATGTCACAATCATTTGGTCGTAAACACTATATCTAAGCATTCTTTTTATACTTGAGTATATCACATCGTGTAATCGACAAGGGTGCAACTAATGAAATAAATGGTACATTTTCTATTGATATTGTCCTCTTGAGCCAACATGTAGGCGAGGGACACCTCAATCACTCTAATATAAAGCACCAAGGGATTATCCAACTTAGGTTCCATGAGTGTGGGGGATACATAAGGAAGCATTTTATTGCTTCAAATGCCTCCTGATAATCATTTGTCCAAGTTAAACCACTTGCAATTTTAAGCATGTTATTGATGGGATAAACGATGTAGGCAAGATTAGGAATGAATCGTTGAATGGCTCCCAACTCACCTAGGAATGTTTTGATGCCTAATTCATGAATGGGAGGGAACATTTACAAGATTTCTCAAATATTAATAGGGTCAAAATCGATCCCATACTAAGAGACGATATACCCTAGGAGTTTTCTGTTGGTTTTTCTAAACACACATTTTTCTAGGTTAAGAGTAATATCATATTTGATTAAGTATGTTAAGATGGTGCGTAACACCTCTAAGTTGTCTAATCATTGTCTTTCTTTCCCTAAAAGATCATCTATGCAAACCTCCACTATCTCGTGAATAAGATCATGGAGTATGTGGGTCATGGCCCTTTGATATGTTACACTTGCATTTTTTAGGCCGAAGGGTATCGTGACATAATAAAAGGTCACCCATGTTGTAGTAAAGGAGCTATTGCTCTAATACTCATTAAAAATGTGGATTTGACTGTATCCCAAGAAGCCATCCATGAGTGATAGTAATTCATATCCCACAGTAGCATTAACAATGACATTAATGGATGGGATAAGGAAGTCATATTTTGGACATGCTTTGTTAATATCTTGAATGTCTATACATATATTGATTTTATTGTTCTTGAGGATGGGGACAATGTTGAACATCCACTTGGATTAATAAATATGACTTTTAAAAGTTTAATGACTTCCTCTTTTACCATCAATGTGACCTTAAGCTTGATGAGTTCGAGCTTTTATTTAACTAATTTGGTGTCAAACATTGTAACAAGGTTGTGTACAACCACATCGGGGTTGATACCTACCATGTCAATGTAAGACAAATTGAAAGATTTTGAGAGTTTTGTTAGGAGTTGTTTATGGTCTTCCACCTCTTGTTTAGAGAGTGAAGATCCCAGTTGAGAAGTTTGGGACTCTCCTCCATCCTCAAACACATCAGGGATGTGGAAAGATCATGGTCTTCACCCTCCATATTAAAAACATTATGTTCATCATTAGAGGACAATTAATCCTCAACATGGTAATAAGAATCATAATATTTGTTCCCAAGGGCTGATGTTGGATAATAGGTAAGGGAGAAGCCCCTCTTATGGTGAAATAATGAGAGATCATCATAAGCTTACAAGAACTCAATAATGGCCTAATCATTCTCAACTGAGTCAAGGACTAACAGACTATCATCTTTCTGTATATGGGTGATAGTTTGGACATTATGAGTTATGCATATAAGAGGTTTTTTCTTGATTGAAATTATGAAATCAAACTTTGGTATAGTGGGATGAGGGTAAAAGCATGAAGATAAAATAACCATGGAGTTGACAAGATGGTTGCCTTCCCTAGGGATTTATTCTTTATAAATGCATTCAAAGTCTTTAGTGATCTCGCGCACAATAATATTATATGGATGAAGATGTTCAACCTTGGTTTGATAGACATTGATAAAATAGTTTGCAACCAATTATGAGTCACCTTAGATCCTTAAATTTTGAATGCCTAAACATTTTGCAATGAGCATGCCAAGTAATAGAGCCTCATATTCATCCCCATTGTTTATACACTCAAATCTTAGTTTGAAACTAAAATGCATGACTTTCCCTTCAGGAGAAATAAGAATGCCTCTTACCCTAGTGCCTAGGTGGCACTTGGCCTCATCATAGTAAAGGACCCATTGATCGTGTGTAGAATGGGGGTAGTTATTTGGTGATGTTTCTTGGTCTTCTAATATCTCAACGATGTGGATATTGAGAATATAAGGTAACCCCTCTTGAGGTTTTTGGTCTTGAGATCTAAAAAAAGAATGAACCTGCCCCCCTTTGAGGGGAAAATGGAAGATGTTGTAGAAAAGTTTCTTCATTTAGCTCATGTGCTTAGTCACACGCTTAGCAATCAATCCAAGTCAATTATGTACTTGATACAACTAAGTGCAAGCATAGTAGAAGTCTATGGTGCACAACATTTAAATGCATTGTTGTGCTAGCATCAATTTCACATAAGGTGCAAACCTTGTGCGCTCACCCAAAGCACAATAGTGAAAGGATCAAGGCCCGTGTTGGGTTAGTTGAAACATGACACAACCTTAGTCTGAATGGGACTTAGATATTTGCAAAATGGGCTTAGGTGGTCTATCTATGCATGTTGTTCTGGATACAATCAAGAGGCACAAGCCTATTCAACATGACTAGTCATAGTCATGGTGGCACAAGTTTGCATTGGACTAGTTACACATCTTTCAAGGGCACAAGTCTTTTGGCATAAGTTCATGTTTAGATAGTTATAGCTCTTAATGGCACAATCCATAGGGATAACAAGTTAATTGTCATTTAGGCGCTCAGTCGAATCAAGGGAATGGCTTATGCTCAGGTGCTCTTTCTTCAAGTTAGCGCTCTAGGCATGGTTACTAGGGTTTCAACGCAAGTTGGTTTCAATACTTAATCAATTTTACAAGTAGACCAAAGTCATTATATGGCACAATGATGCCATTAACAACTTGGATTAGACCTTTACATTTCCATACATTTAGAAATGAAAATTATGCCATTATTCATATATAAATTAAGTCACAATCATACAACAGTGCTAAACTATATGAAAGGGATCAACAACCAAGTAAATATGCAAAACCATTTCCATTAAAGCAAAGTTCATCAATCGAGTATAGTTCATAACATAAACAAAGCATCAACTAATTTCTTGGTTACTCATACCCAATGACTCACAGACGAGCTTGGGCTCTACAATGCATACTCTTGTCAGTATCCATACTAACTTAAACTATATCAATGACATTCTCAACTTTTTTAGAGATTTACCGAGTTAATTCATCTCTCTCTTCTTATTTGGGTTCAATATTATTTTTATAAGTAGGGCAACATCTTTGAGCTAGGTCGGATGGGTGCACATCAGGTGCTAAATTATCATTAGGGGTCATTAATCCATTAACTCCACTACTCTAACACCTGTGCTCTCCAACCACCACGTGCAGTACTCAAAGGGATGCCCCTTAAAACTGGGTGTTAAGTAACTGCCTACCAAATGACACAAGATCTTCAAAGATTCTTCCAACTGGCACCAAAATTACCAAAAGAACAATCATTTGCAATGATTACCTCACATCGTGATGTGTTAAGTTGGCATGGTCCACTAAGTAGCATAAAAAGGGGCCCAACATTACCCCATACAAAATTGTTAGTCTGCCCTCGGACTAGTCTTTTAGCACCTTTACTACACAAAATTCAGGCACACTCTATTGCAGTTCTACCTTGAAGTTCTCAAAACCCTGAATGGCGAGCTTGATTTCTTTGATGATGCCTTCTAATTCCATTAATTTAGCCTTGAGTGTGGACACATCTATGCTATCCATCTCTTTTTTTAATGCTTCTAACCTTTCCTTGGTTCTTCTTACCCGACAATCTAAAATTTCCCCTTGCTCACTTGCCTTTATCTAAAAGGTGTGAAAGAGTGCTTCTAGGTCTTGCTCCCAGGTTTTTAGTTGGGTGCTTAAGATGTTGACCTACACCATAACTTGCATGTGTTTGGTCTTGCTCACAGTGAAAGCATGCTTCATCAAATCATCCTTCTCCTCTTTTGCCTTTTGAAGGCATATATCGATGACTAACACTTGAGTGGTGAAGTTGTAAAAGATGGCATGCGCTTCTTTTACGCCATCTTCTAGTTTGGCAAAGAGGTCCTCTAACATATTGAGCTTTTTATTTAGCTCTCTTTTGATGGCTTCATAGGGATATTCTTGTTCCTCTAGCATCGATTTCATCTAGGGGAGCATTTATTCTACCAGTACACAAACCTTATCAACCTCTTTCATTTACGAAGTATCAACACCATCTAAAAGGGATGGCTCTGTTTCTTCAATACACTCGACCAACTACTGGAGTTTGTGCTTCATTACTTTTATTTCTTCCTCTGCCTCTTATGCTATCTATTTCCACTTGTTAGCATGAACATCATTGATGATGTTCTTGTACACTACTACTAAGGCCATCTTAAAGAGGGTGTTAGCCAACCTTATGAGGTTCATATCCCTTGGATTTACAATTTGGTAGTCATGCCCCTCTTCTAGTTTTTTGGAACTTTAAATTAATTTCGTTGTTACCTTGAACTGAGGCTCCTCCATGTAGCAATCTAGATCCTATGAAACTTAATGGTGTGTTAGGGTTGTGGCATTTTGGGGTGCATATACTCCAACATGTAAAAGTCATCATCTTCGATGAACTCCCTCTGCATTTTTCCCCTATAGCTTGACTCATACTCCTCTTCCTCAACCAGCTCTTTATCTTCTCCACTGGTGTTGATGCTTCCTCTAGTGCCTTCTTCTTCTCTTTTTTTCTTGCTCTATTAGGTGTCCTTAATCAAACTTCTTCCCTTCGTCTGCTTCTTCTCTTTCCTCAGTGTTAGTTTCACCATCTTATTTTTGGAGGGGTTTTTCCTCAGACTTTTCCCCTTTTTTTGCTTCTTCTTCTTGAGGCTTCTTAGCGTGAACCTCTATAGGTCTCTTTTTCATGCCAACCTACTATTCCCCTTCTTTCTATGTTTGCCCCTTTAAGGTGCTCACATCACCTTCTTTGTCCTTGGGTACCCCTTTAGTACTTGGGTATGCATGCTTTATAGCTTCTTCTACTAGGCTAGTGTGGGCGTTAGGCGCCTCTATTGTCTTAGTTTTAATGGGTTTCATGCCTACAATATCCCTCTCTTCTTTTTCATTTATGACCCTCTCTCTCTGGGCCCTTTTCATTTCTACCTTCCTCTTCTTGATGATTGCAATGGTCTTCTCCTCTTTGGCCTTTATCTCCTTGACTTCCACTCGATCAATTTCAACTTGAGATATGCCCTTGGCCCTCATGGCTTCTTTCTTGTGGTACAACTCTAGCATCACATCAATGTGATCCTAATCTAGGCCCATAGCTTTCCATTTGCACTTGCACTCTTCTTCAGTTGATGTGCCTGATGGTCCCACTTCTCTAAGTGTGGCAATAGTGCCACCTTTGAGAGCCTCATGCACTTTGCCTCATTAGGCTCTTCATTTGTTCCTTCTTATTTCCTTTCTTCTTTCCTTCTTTTCAAATCTCACACTTTACATTCCTCCCCTTCTCTCCTTAACTCCTCATCCTCAACCATCTCAATGGCTTATTTTGACATCTTGGCCTTCATCATTTCTTCCCTTCTCTCCTTCAACTCATGTGCCATTTGGATAGTGATGTCACTAAGGCCAAGTTTTTTCCATCTCCTCATCTTCTTTTCCAATTCACTTTGAGGGGGTGGAGAGGGGGTCATTTCACTAAATGAAGAGTCATCTTCCTTGAGCACAATGTATATGCCCCTCCCAAATGTTTTTTCTTCCATCTCTTCTTCTATGTCTAACAGGGTTACTGTCAGAGCCGCAGCAAGAACCTTCCCCTTCCTCTTTTCCTTGGCACTAGGGTAAGTCTTTGGTGTGAATCTCATGTACTTCTTTATGGGGAATGAAGGAGAGGCTTTTTCTTCTGAGGTGATCTCGAGCCTTATTTGTTCCTCTATCTCTTCCAAAGTCTCCCCCTTCTTCTTGAGAGACTTCTTTGTTGGCACTGGGGTCCCTTCGTCACCAATCTCGATAGTGGGATTGTCGCTCTGCTCTACGCTTGGGCCCTTCTTCTTTGGCTTTATCTCATAGTAGAGCCTATGGATGTGCCCAACTATGGTCACCTCTTAGAGAGGATGGATGTCGATGTGATCTAACTCATCCTCTTCATCTTCAATGGCCTTCCTATATGCATGAACAAACTGGCACCTTATCTTGTTCATCTCTATATCCAATTCCTTTACTAGAATGTCTAATTATTATGCATTGGGGATGCATCGTAGTGCATCCCTAGAGTATTTTTTCAAAAAGATGTAGGTGATCTTTAGCCACCCTGACTTGTTGCCATCAACCAACACTGAGTATACTATACAATAGTGTTATATTATGATAAAGGTGGTTGTTCCAAAAATGCTCTGAGGGAGCCCTTAAAGGATGTGCCACTCTAGCTTGAAGGCCTCTATGTACCTGTCACAACATCTTATGATGCGAGTCTTATATTTGGCATTGAAAGAGAGGGGGATTGTGAAGTCTTTATACTTCTATGTCATTGAGTCATTATGCTCTAGAACAACCTAGAGGTTGCCCTCATCATTGTCTAGATTTCTAATCTCTTCCATGATAATGAGAATGAGAATGGATCCCCACCTAAATGTCCCTTTTGCCTTGTAGCACTCTTTCCCATTCTTCACAAATTCATTAATGATGAATTTATCAATATTGAACTACATGCCCTACGTCATGTGATAGGTGATGCAAAGGTATGCCTTAGTCACATCACTCCATCAAATGCTTAGGCATAGTTTGGAGCTTATGAGACATGTCACCACCCTCGTGTTAGGGTCCTTGCACTCCTTGATGGGGAACATAAAACCCCCTTTAAAATACTTTAGAATCTATGATATGTGCTTCACCTCTTCATCATCATCCATCATCTGATGGATGTCTTTATTGGTATCTGGAAGCCTGGTTATTCTTTTTATCAGTTACACTGAAATCTTCATACACCTCCTTATGAAGTAAATGTGGTCCTCGTCGATGCACAAGAGTAGGAATTATACAATCTTATTTGGCTTATCAAAGCATGATAACTCATAAAGTTGAGTTATCTCAAAACCCATCAATTTGTCTTAGATTGAGATGTCAAATAGGGCATCACCTTGCACCATCTTCTATCTTGTGTCCACCATCTTGCATGAGGTCTTGTAAATTATTAGATGTGTGGTGGTTATATTATTTTAGTTGGTGTGTGCAAAAGAGTGATAATTCTCCCTTATCATGACCTCTAAAGGGAACTACATTACTTGGTAGGACATTTTGGTGAGTGTTTTGGTGTCTACCTGTACCACGTTCATTGCTTCCACTCGATGTGCTACTATTTTTACAATGGCCACTTTGGGCACTGTACATGCCCATTTTAGGTCCTATTGTGCCTACTCAGAGCTGTATCCCTTCCATTTCTTCACCATCTTGAACCTACTGGTTTTGAAGTGTGGTAGGTACAATTTACTAAAGCTTTGAATGGTGATGGTGCTTCTATAGTCACAATATCTTTGACTATTCCCTTGGATCTCGAGCTTCGCTAGGCTTTAATGGCAACTTGGGCATCAATTCACTTCTCCAACTATCTAATTTCTAAAGAATTATCTATCCACACTTCTCCAAATCAATATTACTGTGAATGCAATCCTTCCTAGTATGCAGTCATTCACTCTTAGTGCCTGAAAGTACTCAAATTCTCACTAGTATTTTCACACCTTGACTATTTGGTTTTTGCTTAGGTTCACTATAAGTCTTAAGTTAGTATAAACTTTGCAACCTAAGCAAGTCTGTCGCTTGTTATTTTATACCCTTTCCTTATCGATCATCATTAATGTAGGTATTTTATGGTGTGGTGACACCTATATTTCTTAGAAAACACAAAAAATTGTGAAATCCATGAAAATCCTTTGTCATAAATGAATTAAATGCATATCTTTGTACCCCCACCACTACTTCATTGAATGTTCTTTAATGATAATTCAATGAAGTGCCATTTAGTTCAAACGGTCATTCCTACTCAAATATGGGTAGATGCCAATTATCTTAGACGATTCTTCTCATGTGTTTGTTCACTTGGAATGACCTGTACATTCCTTGTGGTAACCTAGGTGCAACACCTTACATACACATGATTTAGCCTCCTCGATTCCACTTTCTCTTCTAGATACGCTTCTATTTTAAGTGCACTTTTTTATTTGGTTAGATTCTTGTGCTTCATCTTACCTTGGCCTATCTTACCCCATAAAAATCCATTGCACTAGCCCTCTAGCACTTTGTCTTCTCTTATGGTTCTCTTGTGCATGGTCGAAATATGCGTCTTCACTTTCTTTCTTGCACTCAATCATGTTGAGCGTCTTCACCTTTTTCTTTGGTATCATTTACATGATCAATTGATGTGCCTCTTTCTAACTTTGGCACAAAGGTTACCTTTTTGCTTATGTACTGTGTCATTTTGTTCTCAAATCTTCAAAGTCTAGTAACTCCCTCATGCCCAAAAACTTAGGCATCTAGACCTAAGTGCTTAGAAAGTAAATAGGCTCAACTCATTCGACTTGTATTATGTGTGGAAGTGCCATAGTAGTTCATGATTGGGCCTCCAAGAGCCCTGTAATATTCACCTTATGTACATGGATCTTGTGTGTATTCTAATTACATATGGTGAGTTTCACATGCCCACCACTTAGATGTCTGGCCTCATGCATTTAGAAGGCACAAGTGCTCAACTCACCCGATTAGAATTATGCGTGAAAGGTCAGACTAGTTCACTTACAAACTTGAAAGTGCTCTTCATTTGGAACCTCTCATATGGGGTTCTATACACTTATTTTCTGAGTCTGATAAGTCTCATGTTATCCTCAATTGCCATTGTCACATTGCCATAATTTGTACAAGATAAATGGTCTGGCCCAAAGTTATGCTTTCCAAGTTTAATAATTATGGAGAACTGGAACTCCTAGAATAGAACTATTGATTTGCATATGCACCCATGTAAAATAGTCTTATCCACGAGGTACTTGAGTGCTTCATTATTAGTGAAAAAGATGAATGGGGTCACCAATAGATATTGCCTAAATTTTTGTAAGGCATAGACCATTACCAGTGCCTCACACTCAGTGGTGGTGTAATTATATTCTACTTATGAAGGAGATGGGGTGGTCCATCTTGACCTCATTTGGTTGCACCAATATGGTGCCAATTACAAAGCTTAAAGCATCGACATTGATGTGAAAAGGAGTATTAGCTTCAATGTTTCAAAATCCTCCTCTTATATTGTGCCCCAATAGATTAGGCCATCTTTGTGTAAGAGCTCCTCCAGAGGCATTACAATCTCCACATAGCTCTGTATAAACTTCTTGTAGTAGCCACAACGGCCTAAAAAGGTGTGAATGTCTTTCTGCATTAAAGGAGTCTAGAGTTGAATTATGATGGCTATCTTCATAGGGTCAACAAAAAAACCATCATTACAGATAATGTGCTCGAGTAAAAAGGGGGTTGCGAAGATGCACTTCTTCAAGTTTACATGTATTTGGATCTGCCTGCACCTCTGAAACATGAGGCACAAATTGTCATAATGGTCCCTTACAAGGCCATATACAGTCTAATCCTCGAGATAGAATTTGAGGAACCTATGGATGGAGTCCTTGAAGGAAGTGATCACCACTCTAAAGAATATGGTTGGCACATTATTGAGCCCAAAGGGCATCACATTATAGGCAAAATAACCCTATTCAGTCACAAAGGTTATTTTAGGCTTATCCTCCTCCTTGATTTACACCTAATGGTAGCCCAAGAAACCATTAGTGATAGTATAGATTTTGCAACCTATGACACCATCCAAGGCCTCATTAGTGAATGGGGTTGGGAACATATCAATGATGTAGGCAACGTTTAAAAGTTTGTAATCAATATAGATCTATATGCACCCATCCTTCTTGATGCTTATGACCATCAAGCTCACCCATTTAGACTCTTATATAGGGTAGATGATGCCTATAGCCAATGTTCCATCAATCTTTATTTTCACCTTAGCACATAGGTTGGAGTTCATTCTATACAGGGGTTTCTTAACAGGCCTTGTGCCATCCACTAACTCGATGCTCATTTTGCCAAGGTAAGGGTAGGTACCCTTCATGTCCTGGTAGTTATATGATAACAAGTCCTAAATTATTTGAGGAGGTCTATGATTCACACCATTTCTACTTCAAACTAGTATGTGCCTATAGTGACAATCTTGATCTCGCCTTTTGTGCTAATGTCCACTATGGTGGTTTTGAGGGGCACATGGTAGGGTTCATTCCTCTCCCAATGAGAGTATTCTACTTGCCTTATCCCCTCAATTATTTCAATTCAAAGATGCATCGGATCTTCTTCGTTTGGGGCATTGTCATTCATGTGGTACATGAGTTTTTTTCTTCCTGTTAGAGTCTTCCAATTGTGTTCCTTCTAGGTTTCATCCTCCTCCTCACTATAGTCACTATTGAGCACCTTTTATTCAAATAACATCAAGAGCACCAGTCCTTTCTCCTTGAACATGTCTCTAAGGCACTATTCTAGGATGGCAATATCCTCAAACGCTACTTTGTAAATGACTTATAGTGGCTCTAGTAGATCTAAACTCTGTGAAGAGAAGGATAAGGCATGCATGAACCGCTCCTTGAGTACTTCCTAGTCTCCTATCTCTCAACACATTTCATTTATAATATACCATGCCCATGCCCATGTTTTCAAAGTCGTGTAAAAAACATGCACCCACAGGCTTCTAGGCATGTTTTCACTGTAGACAGTCCAGGTTTCTTCACACAAGCACACATGTGTGAATGGGTCAGAATCACCTTAGTAAGCAGGTATGTTTAAGTCCTCATTACTCTTTCCAAACCTAGTGCATATTGTTGCCTTCACATCTTGCCATGTTGGCAAGCTAGGCCTTTGCACTGCCCACCAATGAATAGTAGTGTTCTTTAGGGTATGTAATAGTGCACCCAATCTATCTATTTCTCTAAGAACGCACGCTTGAATGTCATGGACATAGTTATCTATAGGCTAGCTCCATCCATATTTTGGAAGCACTGCAAGCTTCCCTTAACTTAGTCAAATCACCATTTTCCCTACCTTTTTGGCATGAGAAACCCATTTCTTCTGAGTGCAATCCATTTTAATCAATCCCATTTAGGCTAGCCTTGGCTCAGTTGCCTGCACTAGGGAGCACCTTCAACAAATAAATTCATAAGCCTCTTTTACCCATCAATCGCAAGCTATGTCAATTGTATCAGAAGTTGATTATCCATCCTCCCATTCGAGCACTCCTTGGTTGCTTGGGTTAAGCTTCTCAATGCCCTGTATCGTGATGTTATAAATGTGGTAAATCTCATCTTCAAGATCAACACTTTTCACATATAGAGACCCTTAATCACTTGATAGGGTGATCACCACCCTCTCTCTATCATTTTCTAAAGTCATGTAGCGCTTCTTAAAGTACATATCCATGTTGTTAGCATAACACCATGGCCTCCTTAAGAGTGTTAGATAGTTATCATGATCTTCCAACTCGATTACCTCAAAGTTGGCTCAGAATTCAATGCCCATAATATCTACAACGTCACCTTTCAGGATCCCAATGGGTTACACTTAAGTTTTATTGGCCATAAATATCATATGAGAGAAGGGATTTAAGGGTGGTCATCCCTTCTTCTCCCAAGTGATTTTGGTCAAAATGTTAACCTCGATGCCCATTTCTATAAGGACCTCACAAACAAACCATTCATCGATGGTGGCATTTATTATTAGTTATTGGTTATACTTTGCATTTTGATTATGCCTTACTTCACACACTTACTTCATATGTAACACAACAACTTTAGTCATATGAGGCGTGGCCTCTTCCTCTAGTCTCTTCCCTATGTGCTCTAAAAGCAAATTTTTAGCAGGGTAACATCCCTTTAGTTTGTAAGAGGTGCAAGATCTTAGTCAACTCCTGTAATTTAGCATCTTAACTATATTACTTCCTACATGAGGTGATATCATATACTTCTAGATCTCTAGTTAGTTGGAGCTCTCCTTATAAACTTTGTATTACACTCATGGCTTGTTGGAGGATGCCCTTCTGTCATGCAGGGTCAGGGTAGGGTGTAACTTTTGGCTCAAGTCATGATATGCATTTGATGCAGCTTGACTCACCATATTCTAAACGTAGTTCTTTTGTCGGTGTAGTAGGTGGCTATGTGGTGAACCCACTCTAAGTTGTGGTCTGCACCTTAGGTGGCCCTTTATAAATCTACTGTAGTTTGGGAATCCATTTTTCCTCTTTGGATCACACCTAACCATTGCAACACCCTTATCTACACTAGGTTGACCTTGAGTTAGCTTTTTGTATAAGTCTAGGCAATCCTCGATTGTATGTGGTCCTCGATAATACTCACACATTGGGTGTGTGGGGTAGTCACACTAGTAATGCTCAGTCAACTTGCACTTGTAACATGATCATGGTGGGAATCTTCCTCCACCTCACCCACCTATGCCTCATTAATTCCCATAACTAGTATTTTGCTAACCATAGCCTTTATTTCCTTGGCCCACCTACTTGTTAGTTGTTGATGTTGTGTATCATGCACCTCTCTCCATATTTTGGTGCATCTCATTAATGACTCGATAATCTATTGTTGAATGATTATAGGTGTCACACATCTTGCAATAGATAGTAGTGTTTACTTGACTGGTGTGCTATAATAGGAGATAGTTTCAAGAGTCATGCAACTCATGACAAACTTCACAGCTAAGAAGTAAGGTGTGAAAATTTCTTTATGGGCAATTATTTTTGTTATGCCCCTCCATCTCATAGTCAATACACCATAATCCACTGTGAGTGTCATGCACCAAACCAACTGTCAACTTTTGTAGATGGGAGGCCATTGACATAATTTGTGCCTCCATAAATGGGTTGATCCTGATGTTAGTATTGCCTACTGCCTTGGCCTAGAGTATGGCTTCAAACACTTCATGGGGATTTGTGAAGGTTTTCATGGACAACACTCTTCTAAAAGGTACTAGTAGGCCCCGAATAAAACATTATGCATGTTGGGAGGGGTGGATATCATATGGAAGATTGGAAAGGAGGGTCTTAAACTATGTGTCATATAGGTGAACTCTCTTAGATAGCCCTTGGTTGATTCCTTTGAGCATCATAATGCTCTATTGATCTAACTCAGGAATATCAAATTCCTTCAAGAAAGCCTCCTTCAATATATCATAATCAACCATAGCCTAGTTTGGATCAAATTTTTGATACCAGGTATGGGCACGATCCAACAAGATGTCAAAAATTGAGTCACCTTGTGCTCTGACTATGTGATACCCCAAGTGTGCCATTGAAGTTCACAATTGAGCACATACTCTGCAACATTCTCTATGTCATGATACTCAAGTAAGTGCATTACCATTTTAAAATAAATCTTCTAAGGGGGTGGTGTTGGAGTATGAGGCACTTACCCCCTTGGCATTTGTGTTGGAGATGGTCCTATAATGCCTCCAGTTATAGGGTTGAGCACTGACCCTATTATTCTAAGTTGTATCATTGAGCTTGATGGGGTAGTACTGCTCACCTGTGGCATCAGGCCACTTTTTATGGGCTATTACCTAGTTAACACAACTAACATCATTTGAATGGGAATTCTTACACTTATGTTCTAGATTCATGGGTTGGAATTGATTGGTTTTCTAGTTTTTTGGTTCAATACTTCATAAGGAATCACTTGTTTAATCACAAAGTCTTGTTTCAAATTTTGAAGTCTATCAAAGTCAATATCGAAAACAGGGTTAGTTATCATTCTTCTATCTTCTAGTGGATAATCAAGTGCATGAGCTTACACTTTAGGTTCAAAGGGGGTAGGTACTTCTGGCACATCCTCATTCACCACATCTTATAAGAACCTAAGGTATTCTACCCCTAACTACTGAGCTTATCCTCTTGCTTTTCCCTCTCTTTCCTTGTACTATTGCAATTCAAGAGATCCTTCCCCATGCCCTTCCCACTCGCTATAGGTCCTATTGGCATTTACATGTTATAGATCCTCTACCAACCTATGCCTTCACTTTTTATAGTTCTACCTTGAAATATCTTAGGTGTTAGGTTGTTCATCCCTTTCCATCACACCTCATCTACACTTCCCCTTCTCATGTTTTATGCTTGTTCATATGTGTAAGGATTTTAACCTTCCATTCTTACGATTTTAATACCATAATCCACCAGTAATTTATTTAGTTTGGTGTTGATCCCTTTTATGAATGTGCCCCTTAATTTGATAAAGAACTCATACTTTGCTTGTTTAGGGTAAGAGAAGGTCAACACTATGAATTCCAACATGTAGCTATTCAACGTGCCATTCTACCACTTGTCTATAGTGCATATCCAAAAGTCATCTAAGCTCTCAAGCCTCTCTGAGTGCTCCTTTGTCCACTCAAAGTGATGACTGTAGATTTATTTTATGGAGGTGGTTTAGGTAACCAACCACTGGTACACGTGCTCAGGTAGTTCACAAAAGAACACCTCACACAGAGCATCATATAGGTTGGTTTGCACCCATTCTCTTGGCTTCTGTCCTTGGCATGTTAGATGATTCTGTGTAAAATTATCTTTCACTTACTCTAGCTAGTGCTCGATGTTCTTGAGAAAAATTTAGAGCATCGTTCTATTACACCATTATAGTAACAAAATTCAACATGTATCCTGACAATGGAACCAAAATGTTGTAGATTTTTTTTTTCATTTAGCTCATATTCTTAGTCACACACTTCGAAATCAATCCAAGTAAGTTTTGTACTTAATACAACTAGGTGAAAGCATAATACAAGTTTATGGTGTACAACATTTAAATTCACTATTGCATTGGCATTTATTTCACACAAGGTGCAAGCCTTGTGCGCTCACTCAAAGCATAGTAGTGAAGGGACCAGGGCTCGCATTGGGCTAGTTGAAACATGATACAACCTTAGTCTCAATAGGATTTAGTCATTTGTGAAATGGGCTTAGGTGGTCTATCGGTGTGTGTCATTCTAGATACAATGAAGAGTCACAAGCTTATTCAGGAACTAATCCTAGTCATGGTGGCACAAGTCTGTATTGGACTAGTTACACAACTTTCAAGGGCACACATCTTTTGGTGGAAGTTCATGTCTGGTTAGTTATAGCTCTTAATATTGTAAACTATAGAGATAGTAAGTTAAGTTTCATTTGAGTGCTTAGTTGAATCAAGGGAATGGCTTATGATCAGGTGCTCATTCTTCAAGTTAGCACCATAGGCATGATTACTAGGGCTTCAATGCATGTTAGTTTCAATACTTAATCAATTTTATAAGTATATCGAAGTTACTATATGGCACAACAACACCATTAGTGACTTGGATTAGACTTTTACATTGCAATACATTCAAAAATGAAAATTATGCCATTATTCATATATAAGTTAAGTCATAATCATATAATAGTGTTAAACTATATGAAAGGGATCAATAACCAAGTAAATATGTAACACCATTTCTATTAAATAAAGTTCATCAGTAGAGTATAATTCATAACATAAACAAAGCATCAGCTCATTTCTTACTTACTCATGCCCAACAACTCATATATGAGCTTGGGTGCTATAATCCATACTCTTTTTAGTATCCATACTAACTCAAACTATATCAATAGCTTTCTCAATTTTTGCAGAGCTTCATTGAATTAATTTATCTTTCTTCTTCTTTGAGTTCAAGCTTATTTTTATAGGTAGGGGAACATCTTTGAGTTAGGTCAGATGGGCACACTCTGGGTACTGAGCTATCACTGGGAGTCATTATTCTACCAGCTCCACTACTCTGACACCTGCACTCTCCAACTGCCATGTGTAGTACTCAAAGGGATGTCCCTTAAAACCTAGGCATTGAGCAACTGCTTGCTAGCTGACATAAGATCTTTGAAGATTCTTCCATCTAGCACAAAAAGTACCAAAAGTCCTATCATTTGTAATGTGTAGAGTTGGCACAGTCTACTAGGTAACACAAAAAAGGGCCCAATAGAAGAACTTATGGATATTCTAGAGGTTTACTCTTATGGTCTAGATGAAAGAAGGGAAGACCTTTTGGGAACTCAAAAGGTTATTTTCTAAGCTCTAGGTTGTGGTAGGTAAGCACCTCCAAAAATTCAAAAAGTTATTTAACAGGCCTTCTCTTTGATGTTGGAAGTATGTCAACATAGTTAAGATCTTGTTTTGGCATGGGGAGTATAACAACATAATTAGGATCTCATTTTGATGTAGAAGGTGCTATGCATAGTTATGCAACTTGCAGTATTATTGATAAGACATATGAGGTACTATGTGTCATGTTGTTATATGTGGGAAATCCTACAATAATTCAATGAGTGACTTTATGGGGTCTCCTCTTTTTACGAGGGGAAGAGGGTTCCCCCTTTTGGAATCCATGGATAATCATGAGTTCAAATTCTGATTTCTATCGTACCTACAATTATAGTACAAATCCTCTCCTTGAGCACTAGCATGGCTTGGGTAAAAGGAATGGTTTGGTTGCTTGGTGGAGGACTTTGAACATGATGAGAAGTACAGTTGGGTGCAAGCCTAAGTATAATGGCTGATATTTCAGGAGGAATCAGACTCAATAGATCAAGAACTCTAAAAAAATGGTATGGCTTTATCATAGTGTGATTCAAAAGAATACGTTGAAGAGGCTTGAAAGTGATTAAAATAGACTGCAAAGTGTGGCTTATCCCTGTGTGGTTGAGCATTGGGAAATAATGCTTGTAGTCACTAGGATGGTTTTTATGAAGGGGAAATTATTCATTCCTTGACACCTCTATCATGAAAAGTTCCAGTAGACTAGCTTACCCCTCTTGGGGTTGTTAGATTTGAGGCTTAGATAAATCACAGGTCTCCACTCCTCGTGGGTCAAATAGGAGGACAATTGGAGTGTCATTTTCCAAAAGATTGATGATATTGGCTATTGATAGGGTGGAGATTGTCAGACCGGTGAATGGTTTTGGATTAGTGGTATTTTAGACCGTCACTATGTCTTTCTCTTCTGATTTATCTTTTAACAAAGCTTAGGCTATTTCAACCCCTTTTTTTAAGATAACAACTTTAGGCTTCACGATTTCAATAACATCGACTAATTATGGGGGGTTTGTGACCCTATAGGTAGGTAAATGGTAGTCAATGTGTAACCCAAGTTGCTTATGCATGTTTTTTGTAGCATATTGAAGCTTTTAGGGTCTCCCTAGGCTATGAAGACCTTACCTAGGTGTAGGAATTAGATTTTCTAGAATAAGGTTGGAAGGATGGCTTTCATCCTATGTATCTAAGGTCTTTCCAAGATAATATTGTAGTTAGTATCTTTGTCTATGCCATAGAACTTATTTAGCACCATATTAGGGCCTCGAGTGACTAGGAGTACAATGATCCCTGTGGAAGTAGATTTGAGGCTATCATAACCCCGCAGGGTGTTATGCATTGTAGAACACTTGGTTTCTCCATAACCAAGTTTTGTAGGAAGGAAAAGGGAACAATATTGACGATTGCTCCATCATCAATCATGCATATCTTTATATAATTATTGTAAATCCAAACCAATAGAAACAATGTTGGATCTCCCCTTCTTACCATCTAAGTTTTAGAAGGAAGACTTCACAAATTGAAGAAATAACCAACATCCCTTGATTCCTAACAAGGTGGAAACATGTCTAGATCAATATTATTGATCTAAGCTTGTGGAGGAGGAGTAACATTGGATAGATGCCCTAGTTTTAGGGCATCGAGCAAGGTTGATCAATGAGTGGGGGATTTATTGAGTATATTAAGAAATGAAATGTGGGAGAACATCTTAGTTAAATCAGAGATCAGATCATAGTTCCCCATGATTTTAAGAATAGATTCAATTTCTAAGATGTTTGAGGGATTAAGAGTCATAGGCTAATACTCTCTGGTGCAAGTAATGGTATTTTCCTCTTCTTCAAATTCTAACTCCGTGACTTCTATCATTCTAGTGTTGCCTTATAATCCCAACTGAGGAACAACATTAGTGTTAGCAGTTCCAGAGGTGGAGGCTTCAACATCATGAGTGCACATCTTCATGTTTTGATTTTGTTAAATTAAGTGTTTTTGTGAGCCACCCTATTGTTGATTTTGGGTAACACATGTTTGGTGGTTAGGAAAGAGGTTTTGGTAGTTTTGGAGATTTTGATTCTGAGGGGTGACATGACCATTTTAAAAGGCTTGAGAGTTTATACTAGTGTTCCCTAAGGTAAAAAAATGTTTGCCTTTGATCTTCTAAGAGTCTTTAGATAAATTTATTGTAATCCCTATAGTTATGAATATCATGATCAATAACTCACTGGAATATGCAATAGACATTGGGATAATATTCCATAGGCCTCATGTTCTACCTCTGTTAACCATGTTATCAATGAATTTAGTAGGCTCACTTTATGGGATAGACCCTAAGAAACTTGTCTATTTCATATCCCATGAGCTTTAAGCATGCAAAATGAGGCCAATCGCTACCTCCTTACATTTATTTTTTTCCCCAACAAAATTTAGTCTTTTAAGAGAGTTTTTTACCATGTGTAGCTCAAAGAAAATTCTCTGGACTTCACCAAGTTCAAAATTACGCAATCTAGAGATTTTTCTATAGACTGCACCCTAAGGTGCAAGAGCAAAAAAATTCTCTGCTATTGCACATGCAGGGTCAGAGAATTTTGTCACTCCTATAGGGGCACCACCACTTCAGTGATTAATACGCATTAATTACCACTTTCATATATAATTTTCCCATCATAATTTTCATTTTTACTATTTATTTTTACTCTCCATTGACTCTTCACCATTTTCAATCTCGTGTGCTTTCTCTCCCCACTGTTCTCCTGCTCATTTGCATTCTTCACCATTTTCATGTCCAATCCCCTCTTATTTACATCTACAAATATTAGCTTTATTTAAGGTAATTTTTGTTTGCTTTTGGTGTTTTCTTTTTTGATTCATCTTAGGGTTTTATTCATTGTCATTATTATAATATACAAACTTCATTTGTTTTCATTATTTATTACCCTCCTCTTATATCCTATGTTTTTTTAAATGATTGTTTTGATTTTTTGTAAAACAAACTCATTTTGAACTGTCGCCATTCAAAGCATAGTTTTGCCATGCATACCTCAGAGTTCTTTCTACAAATGACACTTCAACCAAAACCCTTCCAAAGAGGTGCATTTTAGAGATTTTTCTCTGATGTGCACAATCCTATCAAGTTTAGGTGTATTTTAGAAAATTTTCTCTGAAGTACACCTCCATTTTCCTCATCCCATGCACCTCAAGGAAAATTCTTTGGAATGCAAGTAGCCAACCCTATGGTGCACCTTAGAGAATTTTATTTGATATGCACCAAACCAAGAAAAACTGGTATAGGTCGTAGAAAATTCTCCAACCTACACCAAAGACTTACACCATCTTCCTAGGTGTAGGTCAGAGAAAATTTTATAACCTGCACCCAAACCAACAACAATACCTTTGGTGTAGGTCGAAGAATTTTCTCTGACCTATACAAAACATACCTAAGCATGGTGTAAGTTAGAGAAAATTCTTTGATCTGCACTAAATGAAGAAGTACCCAAGTCCCATGTAGTTTGGAGAATTTTCTCTGAATTACACCCAAAGTCTTCAAAACCCTATGTAGTTTAGAGAAAATTCTCCAAACTACATAGCTTTGTTCCTATCCCATGTAAAAGCATAGTTTTTTTTGCACTCTTGCATTTTCTCCAAGATAAATGAAAAATGATAACTCTAAAGAATTGAAATTCCCCCTTGTAGTCACTTGATCAATGTAAGAAGATTCCCCTACCAAAAAAGTGATAAAGTATAAGTTTTAAGGTGTGTTTTCAGAGTCCTTGGTCAAATCAAATGTAGACTAGATCAGGGATACTGAGATTGGCCATGTTGAAATGGATGAATTATTATAGAGGCTTGGCAAGGATCCCATTGCACTACACATATAAGCTATCCTAAACAATGAGATTCATTTAGCAACTGCATTCCCTGTATCGACACAATATCTAGAGTTCATCTTGATAGTTGTTACACACTTTGATAGTCAGACTAGATCAGTCAAAGATGCAAATGGAAAAGTGATCATTCAGCTTGATAAGGAATATCTTGATAAAATCTTTCATCGTTATGATATTTAGGAATATTTAGATATATATATAAACTCAACCCAAGAGTATTATGATAAGAATTTCAACAAGTGCAAAAAACACATCAATTCTCATTGGCTAAGAACTCCTCAACATTCCATTGTGAGATGGACCAATTAATTTTATTGTAGTGATTTGTTAGAGGAAGTAGGGGATTTAATCATCCTCTTAAGCAGAGTCAAAGAACTACCAAAATAAAATGTCTTCCAAGAAAGGATGTATCATTACATATTCATCATCAAGAAGGGAAAATAAAGGATCTTCCAGGGAAAACAAATTAGTGATGCCATATGTCACCAAATCTCTAAGGTGACCTCTGCACTAAAACTCTTCATGACTTCCTATTTGGTATATGCTATAAGAAGCATGAAGTCTTTCCTAGGATTAACCAGTGTTGGTGAGAGAAAACAGGTTTTGGTGCATGAATACTACCCACAATTGACTCTTAAAGAAAACATAAAACATTATAGTAGAGTAAATGATGCCTTCTTTTACAAGTTCATTTGTATTTTTAATCAAGACCTTGAGAAAAAGATAATTTTAGATGCAGCATGGGCAACAATCAAAAAGGTTGGTTGCATTTTTCTACAATTCCCAACCTTCACATACATCAGGGTATGGGGGTTTGATAAACAACCTTATATGCTACCCAGGTACTCAAATGCCAAGCTGATTTTGATGGAGATATGATGATAGATGATGAGTGTGCATAAAAATTAATCAGATGCCCATAAATGAGGTTTCAAGTTTCTAATTAGCATTGGTCGATATACAGTTTCAACCACTCTAAAAGCTAAGATAATAGAAATTGAAATACAATATATCACTCTTAAGAGATTTAAGAGCAAAAAAAACTTTGATTATAGAATGATGAAGGAAAATATGAAAGGGAACTATACTCATGTACATATAATTAAAGACATTTAGGCAGAGTGTAGGACTGATGAAGATGTGAGGAAACTTGACTATAGTCATCTTTTTGTAGATAAAATTATCAACCTAAAACTGGCTAATATCCCTAAGGAATTAATAGATGATGAGAATATATTGGACCCATCATATGAAAATAATCAAGTTGCTTCAATTCCTCTTCATCTAATTCAATGGTCGATGAAGGAATCTGCTTTCACTAGAGATAGATTCTAACTTATTCTCATAAATACTAATGCCTGCTTGGAAGCAAAGGGTATCAAGTTAAAGACATTCAAAACTAGGTTTGAGGAAGAATATGATGAAGACACATCTAAAAAATGGGAGGAAATAATACCGAAGAACAAGGAAGATGCCTTTACCTCTACACAGAAACCAAGGTTTGTGTTCATAAGTAAAGGTAAAAGAAAAGGTAAAGATGCTGATGTTGAGAAAAATGTTCAAGCATAAGAGGAAAATCCAATCTCAAGTGAAACATCAGTGCAATCATAGATTCCTCAAGTTATGACCTCTCTATATGAAACCTTTCAAGTTGAGACAATTTAAATGGTAGCTTCACAAGTAACATCATCTATTCTTCCCCCTATTACTCCAACTGCACCAATTATTTCTATAGTTCCTCCCCAAACTATTTTTTCATCTCCTTCATCACCTAAAAGTGCCACACTTTTCCAAGTCCCATTTCAAAGCACATTAGATCAGGTTCTTGATACCCTTTCAAATTTACCTAGTCCTTCTAAGTCGTTGGGATCTCCCACCAATCTATATTTTACCCAACAAGACATAGATAAGTTCATGTCTACCCCATCACCCAAATTGGCAACATAGATCCCATATATTCCCATATCAAATGTGTTAATTGGAACTAAAGTGCCCACCATATAAATATAAACTCTACCCATCATAACCATAATTCTATCTGTATCCATTCCATTGTCAAATACCACCATCCCACCTTCCATTCCACCCACTTCACAAAGCACTGATCTTCCCCAAACATCACAATCCTTGGTATCCTCTACATCAGAAGATCTATCTCCTCTTCTTCCTTGGCTCATGTCCCAAACACCCAATAGGAAGAAGCAAGTTATATCAATAGGTGATTTTGATTTTGGTTAACTTGTGCTGGTAATACAAAAAATAACAAAGAATCCTAAAACCATATCAAGAGTAATTTTTGATTCTAGACATAAGTATGCTGAGGTTGCAGTGCCTCCCAAACATAGAAATATTAATGATATCCAAGCATCTGAGTATTCAGTAGGATGGATAGATCTTGGGAAGTAAACTCATGAAAGTGTAAAGGAATATTTGTAGGCATCAATGACATATTTGATAAAGAGATACAATAAAGACAAGAAAATTAAGGATCAATTCAAAGTACAAGTAGAATAATTGACTTTAGTTCTAATAAAGATCACATAATCATCCAAGCTAGCAAAACATAGACACAGCTGTGCTGGTTCAAGCTGGAACTCTTGGTTGAGCAAAAAGTCATTTCAAGAAAGAAAATGTTCATATAATATAGAGAGGCAATGAAGAATAAGAAGGAAGTTCTCAAGAATTTAATTAAGGATCTTGAAGAATCTAAAGATATGTGCACTGATAAGGGGTTAAACCTTATAGATAAGATTGGAAAATTTCCTTGCCAAGTTAAAGATGACTCTCAAGAAATTCTTGTTGTTGAAATAATAGTTCAATATTTCACATCCTTGATTCAGACAAAAATTGAGACATAAACATTCACGCTGGACTCCATCGACAAACTAGTTGAGTTCCAAGTCATAATGGATAAATTGCAAAGAATCTTGGATAAAAGCAAAGATGTGCCAGTCGATCTAGTGGACTCCATCACAAGGGTCTTTTCCATCTCCAGAAGTACATCAGGGCCAAATAATAATGATTTCTAGGCCACCCTTAAGAGGTACAAAACATATCTATAGAAGAACAAAAAAGAAAAAAATCTTATGTCTATAGATGCTTAGTTTATTTTTTTAGTCGTCTATATGTAACTTTGTTTGGTGCAATTTACACATAGGAAAAGTACACAGTCCTAAGTCAAAATGGACTCTGTCAATGAATAAGTCAATGTATTTATGTTTTTCCTATTTTTGTTCATAACTCCTCTCTATAAATAGGAGGATGCTCTTTTGTAAATGGATGATGACTAAGGCTATAGAAGTGAAATGATACTAAAATTGAGAAGTAATTTTTGAAACTTTGTGTTCATATTGTAAATCTTGAATTCCATCAATATAAGAAAATTAAGTGATCTTTCAATCTTTATGTTGGAATAAACTTGTGGTGTATAGAGAATGTTCTTACGTCTTTTCCATCACATTTTTTTGTGCTTTATTTAGATTGTGGTGTGAAATTTCAATAAAATAAAAGGTACTAGGAAGCTGATTTTGGAGTCTTTGAGCTACATTTTAGTCACTAGATTTGTGTTCATCATTGAAAGTGACTTACCATGGAGAATTTTGGCTACAAGATTCTTTTTTTGGTGATTTTATCTTTGTTGGAAGTAAGGTGAAGTCTTTGGACTGCACTTTGTTCCATCCATTCACATCACTTTGCTGGCATTATTCTAGTTCCTCTTTCGGCTAACTAATCTAAATATCAGTTATTATTGTTCCATCAAGTAATTTTATGTTTTCATAATACATTGTAAGGAATAGAAGAAAGTTTATAAATGAACATCAATTCTAAAAAGAGAGAATTGGATGATATGATAACACTCACTTTGATAAAATTAGTGTAAATAAGTGTAAATAATTACTTTTTGTTTTAGTTAGCAATAAGAAGGGAGCCTCCCCTTTTCTTGAGGAGAGATTTTATCTCATCACACTGTAGCTAAAACTACCATTCTGTTAGTGACAAAATATTCACTCAACAATTTTTGGCGACTCTGCTGGGTAATGAACATGCAACTAAGAGCTACACTCATTCAGTTGAAATAAGACCAGCACCTTATTGCTTTTTTTTATTGTTGCTAGTTTATTTTCTTTTTTATATACATCCACGATCTAGTAAAACAAAGTTACACTCGTATTAGGAGGGCAACATGACACATTGATCCTACATTTGAGTTGTTGCAAAAGCATAACTTCATTCTTTTACTGGCACGTACATGGTCACCTCTTCACCATATAAGAAGTTTTATTCCTACCAATACAAGATCTCCTATACTAGGGGAATATTCTAATATTTGTAAGGTCTTATCTATTTTTCCTTTGCAAAGATTTGTTATTTATCTATACAATCCACATAGAATGGACACTCAAGGTTCATGTGAAACTGCTTTTGGTTCATTGAATTTGATACCATCATCTCTTGAACTACCTTGTGGTTCATAGAAAAAGTTTCCCTAAGTTATGTGGTGATGGAAAACACCATTCGAATAAACATATTTATACTTTATACATTGCATGCAGAGTTCTTGGAGTGGAACACGTAGATGTTTCTTTAAGATTATTTGTATAAATGCTCCAAGGTGTTGCTATTGATTGGTTTTACCATCTTGCAATAGGAACTATCAAAAATTAGGCAATGCTTAAGGCTATGTTTGAGGCAAGATTCAAGCTGACAGAAGATGCTCATGCCTTGTTGGCTCAACTTACACAAATGAAAAAAGAAACACATGAGCCCATGCATGAGTTCATGGCAAAGTTCAATAAGTTGAGGAATATGATTCTAATAGTTGCTTAACCTATGCTTGAGACTTGAAATGCTTCTTCATCAATTCTCAGTTGCCATAGGTTAGTTTAATTTTGTGAAGAGCAGCCCTATCTAATCTTGATGATGCTCAAAGCTTAGAGACTAAAGTAAAAGATAATTTTATCTTGGCAGGAAAAGTAAGAAACAATACAAATAAGCCTAGAGGGCAACCCTCTATAACTTCATCTTCTACTAGCATAATGGATCTTATGGTGCAGATGCTGGAAAATGAATTGCTATCACTCAAGAATCAAATGTCTCAAGGTATATCCTTTTATTCATATAAGGATACTCCAAGAAGAACATACCCAAATACTTCTAATTATTCCAAAAATACTATAAGGAATCAAAATTAGAATAATTTTCCTCCACCACAAGCAAGGCTTGCACTAGAAGCACTACAAAATAATGCCATAGTTAACTGGTTAGAGCCTAAAAATGATGATGTTTCAGAACTAGAATATATTTTAGAAGATAATGTTAATCCCTTCATAGGAGATGAATAAGGAAAAGCTAGTGACTCTAATACCAAGTTTCTAAACTTTGAAGAAGAAGAAGCTGAATAAGAGGAAGACATACATGGCAAGTCTTATACCATCTTCACCTATTCTCAAAGTCAGATGAATCAACAACATAAGGTTGATAAAATTAAGTCCAAAGATGAACAACGGAAGGAGGTTATGATTTCCAAAAGAGAAACTCCTTTTCTAGTTCAACCAAAAGACATATTGATGGATAAACAAGTAAGTACTAATCATCATTCTACTTCTTCTCCTTCTACATCTAGACCCAATGCCCAAAACCTGAAACCTAAAAATGAAAATACCTTGTTTTCCTCGGTTGCCCCATATCTAGCTTTTGATATCATAGACCATGCTAAGAAGATAGAAATTCAAATGTCTGAGGTTGAATACCTCTAATCTAATCTTGACCAATTTGAAATATTGGCTAAGTTTGTTAAAATCAAGAGAACCATTTTTTATCAGACCTCATCTAAGAGTGTACTGATTGACCCAAAACCAAAACTAAAGCAAAATAACTTGGTTGTAACTCTTGTATCTAACTCTGTAAAAATAGAGCCTTTATATATTTCCCTATTTGTCAATGGCTACAAGCTAAGTAATTACGTCATTGATTCGGGTGCCTCCGATAATGCAATGCTAGCCAAAGTAGCCACCACCTTTAGGTTAACTTTGATAAAGACTTTTGGCTATTACTTTTCAATGGAAACTACACAGGTACCCCTCATAGGCCAAATCAAGGACGTACAATTTGTATTTACAACATTTTTGAAGAAAAAGATAAAGATGATGATTCTTGTGGTTGATGTTCCAACCTCATATGGAGTTTTGTTAGGATGTAACTCTTGCAAAGATGTTGGTGGTGAAATCAACATGGATTGGTCTGAGGCTAGAACACCTATCAAAGGTGTGATGTGGAAGCTTCATCCAAAGAAGTAAAAAAAGTATACTATGATAAATATTGAGGATCTAAAAGCCTAGATTCTCTTTGAAACCTCTAGAATGGGTATGTATTTCTTGACCAAAGATGAAGATCCAGTATCTTTAGATGATATTTCAAATAAAGTTTGGGAAATAGAAGAATCACCATCTTTAGACGAAGAGGTTTTTGATTTTGAAACTATCAAAGTTGAAAGTTAAAATGACATTTGGACTTTAGAATTTGATGGTAGTTGCTCTTCAACTGGATCTAGAGCTGAGATTGTCTTCATATCTCTGAAAATAAAAATCTTCCCTTTTTCTTTCAAGTTGTAGTTTGATAACACTAATAATACTATTAAATATGAAGCCTTGTTGATAGGGATAGAGGTTGCACAAAAGAAAGGAATTAAAAATCTCCATGTTCAAGGTGATGTTGAGTTGGTCATTTGTCAGGTCAAGAATTTGTATCAAACAAAGAATGAAAGGCTAAGGCATTATCACAATCAAGTCTAGGATTGCATGGAAGATTTTGATCTTTTTAATAGATCAACAATTCTAAGAGAATACAATGATATGGTATATTCATTGACTGTTTTAGTCACTCTATTGATTTCTCATAAGGATTTCCAAGGAAATAAGTATACCATCGAGTTGATATTTTGACCCAATGTTCCTGATAATGTTAATCATTGGCAAGTTTTCAACAAGGATGAGCAATTCATCACCTTCTTGGAAAAGGCAAAAAAAAATAGTGAGTTATACTTTCAGGGGAGTGACTCTACTTCTCAAAAATCAATCTCCAAGATAAATGAAGAAATTGGTGAAGAGATTTTATGACTAAAATGGAATAAGATTCCCAAAGGATTGGTATTTATAGAGAGGCTTTTTGATAAGCATGATCGATTCATCAAACGTCAACAATCCGAATCAAACTCAACAGCAAAAATTGAACAAGTCAATATAAGAATATATGATGTCCCAAAATGATAAATATTAAGAAATGTTGATCATCAGAGGAAAAAGCATATTTGGTGACACTTCTATGATGCTACATTGATGTATTAGCATATTCATATATTGATCTAAAATATTTTCAACCCAAGGAATTGTAGCATGATATTCTTCTCAAACTTGGGTCTCAGCCTCATAAGTAGAAATAGTGATAGTACAATCCAAAAATCTTAGGTACTATCCTTGTCAAAATAAAAAATATGTTGAATGTTAGGATTATCATTCCTATACATCACTCAATGTGGATAGCTAATATTGTTCTGGTGAGGAAGAAAATGGAGAAATCCACATCTATTTTGACTTTCGTAATCTAAACCAATCATCATTTAAGGATAACTACCCATTATCGATAATGGATCAAGTACTACAAATAGTAATAGGTTCAGAGATGTTGTCTATGCTAAATGGATTTTTAGGATACAATCAAGTGGAGGTGTGTGATGAAAATCAACACAAGATGACCTTTACTACTCCATGGGGCACCTTTGCATATCGTAGAATTACTTTTGGGTTGATTAATGCTGGTGCTACCTTTCAGAGGGCTATGGATTTGGATATTAGAGATATTGTTGGTAAGTTCATTGTGGTCTACCTTGATGATATAACTATTTTCTCAAAGAAGCGTCAAGATCATTATGATCATTTACACTAAGTACTTTGAAGGTGTCATGAACATGGGATATCCCTCAATCCCAGGAAATCTATTTTTGGGGTTATTGAAGGTAAGATCCTTAGACACATTATGTCCAAAGAGGGAATCAAGATTGATCCTAAATGGGTTAAGTCAATTTAAAATCTTACTCTGCCATCCAATAAGAAAGGAGTGCATTCCTTATTTGAGAAGGTTAATTTCTTGTGAAGATTTGTACCTAATTTTGTTGAAAAGACACATCACATTGTTGATATGATGAAAGGGAAATAAATTTTCCATTAGAATGCAGGAGGGAAAGTTGCCTTTCATGAAGTCAAGGAAGTAATTGCACTTGATCCTATCTTAGTTTGCCCTAACTATACCATGAACTTCATCATGTATAGTTATGCTTATGAGCATGCTTTATCCGTTGTCTTGGTGTAACCAATAGAAGAGGTGATTGAATCTCTCATAGATTTCATGAGCTTCCCTCTAAAGGCTCATAAGATCAAGTACTCACCCATGGAGAAACATGCTTATGTTGTGGTGAAAGCAATTAAGTATTTTAGGTATTACATCCTCAACTCTCACACCATTACACTGGTACTAGATTCTATAGTCAAGTCCATTCTGACTCAGTAAGAGATTGGAAGCAAAAGAGGTAATTAGATTGTTAAGATCTAAGAGTATGATATTGAAATCAAACCTCCAAATCTTATGTGTGGAAAAGGTTTGTGCCAGCTCATTACAAAAAACAAACCAGAAGAGGCATCTAGCAATGAAGGAGATACTAAGGAGGAGCTACCCACAGTCTTGTTCATGAGCACAAAAAATGAATGGTACTCTGACATTTGTTGTTTCCTCACATATGGAGAATGTTCAGAGCATTTGTCTTGAAAATAGAATAGGACAATCAAGCTGAAAGCTATGAACTTAATTCTTTGGGACAACAGTTTGTAGAAGTGAAGCATTGATGGAATTTTTCTATGATGTGTAGACAAAGCACAACAAGACAAGTCGTTAGAATCTTTTCATAACCTAGCATGAAAAGGACATTTCTTAGCTTTGGTCACAACTCACAAGATTTTGTGAGTAAGATACTACTAACCAACACATTTTTAGGATGCATACACCTAGGTATGTAAATACGAGAAGTGCCAACAATTTATGGGGAAACCTAAGTTAACATCCCTACCCCTCAAGCTAGTAGTCATTAAAGAAACTTTTTAGCAATGGGGTATTGACTTCATTGGCAAAATGAACCCATTGTCAAGTGTAGGTCATAGTTACATTCTCATGACTACTGATTACTTCACTAAGTGGGTGGAGGCAATTCCAACCAAACATGCCACTTCAGAGGTTGTTTACAACTTCCTTAAGGAAAACATCATCACAAGGTTTGGAATATCTAACAAAATAGTAATCAATAATTCTGATTGTTTCACATCCTAAGAGATGACTCAGTTTTATTTTGAATATGGAATCATTCTATCTCACACCTCAAACTACTTCCCTCAAGGAAATGGTCAAGCTGAGTCGAGTAATAAAAACTCGGTCACTATCATCAAGAAGTTGGTAGAGGAAAATCAAAGAACCTAACACAAGGCATTGTATGATGCATTGTGGGTTGATCACATCACTCCCAAGCGAGCGATTGGTATGTCCCCTTTTCAACTTATATATGGTTTGAATGCATAAATACCCATCACACTAGAGTTGCCCGCTCTTAGATTGGCTAAGGTAATTAAGGATGAATTATTTGAAAGTTCCCTAGACAAATGTATTTTGTACATTATCGAATTAGAGGAGTAATGCACAAAGGTGGTGGACCACATTGCTGAACATCAAAGCCAAGTCAAGAAATTTTTTGACAAGAAGGCCAAGCCACAAGATTTCCAAGTCAAGGATTTAGTTCTTTTGTGGGACAAGAGAAGAGAGATGAAAGGAATGCATGGAAAATTCAATTCTTTATGGAGGGGTCCTTTCCTCATCCATCAAATCTATGAAGAACATAGTTTCCTTTTAGCATATCTGGATGGAACACTATTACCACTGCCCTACAATAGACAACATCTGAAGCTTTTCACTTAGTGAGGTTCTAGATAAGTTTGTATATTTCATAAATATCTGTATAGTCTTTTGTTTTGTTTTTAGTCTGGTCAATCACTTGACTCCATGGCCTAATAGAGCAAGGCACTTAGAGTTCTAGGATTTTCTTTCCTTCAAGCATTTCAAAGAATGCCTGGAAGAAATTTCCTTGTCAGAGCTAGCTATTATCATTGAATTTAGTAGGCTCAATTTATGGGATAACCCCTATGAAACTTGTTTGTTTCATAGCCCATGAGCTCTAAGCTTGCAAAATGAGGCCAATCACTACCTCTTTGCATTTTTTTTTTCCCAAAAAAAGTTAGTCATTTAGGGGAGTTTTTTACCTTGTGCAGTTCATAAAAAATTCTCTGGACTACACCAAGTTTGAAATTTTACAATCCAAAGAATTTTCTCTGGACTACACCCCAAGGTGTAAGAGCCAAAAAATTCTCTGCTATTGCACATGTAGGGTCAGATAATTTCTCTACGCCTGTAAGGGGCCCACCACTTCTTCGGTAATTAATACGTATTAATTACCACTTTTATATATAATTTTCCCATCATAATTTTCATTTTTATTATTATTTTTTACTCTCCATTGACTCTTCACCATTTTCAAGCTCATGTGCTTTCTCTCCCCATCATTCTCTTATTCATTTATATTCTTCTTCACCATTTTTTCACTCGATCCCCTCTACTTTGCATCTACAGATCTTAATTTCATCTCAAGTAATTTTTGTTTACTTTTGGTGTTTTCTTTCTTGATTCATATTAGGTTTTTATTTGTTATCATTGTTGTAATTTACAAAGTTCATTTGTTTTCATTATTTATTACCCTCCTCCTATGTCTTGTGTTTTTTCAGATGATTGTTTTAATTTTTTGTAAAATAAACTCATTTTAAACTATCACCATTCAAAAAACACTTCTCCCATGCATACCTCAGAGTTCTTCCTCTGAATGACACTTCAACCAAAACCCTTCCAAAGAGGTGCATTTCAGAGATTTTTATTTAATGTGCATGATCTTACCGAGTTCGAGTGCATTTTGAAGAATTTTCTCTAAAGTGCACCCCCATTTTCCTCATCCTGTGCACCTTGGATAAAATTCTTTGAAATGCAGGTATCTATCCCCATGGTGCACTTTGAATAATTTTATTTGACGTGTACTAAACCAAGAAAAACTGGTGTAGGTTGGAAAAAATTCTCTGACATACACAAAATACTTATACCATCTCCTTAGGTGCAGGTTGGAGAAAATTCTTTGACCTATATCTAGATCAACAACAATATCTTTGGTGTAGGTAAAAGAATTTTCTCCAACCTACACTAAATATACCCAAGCATGGTACAAGTCAGAGAAAATTCTTTGATCTGCACCCAATGAAGAAGTACTCAAGTCCCATGCAGTTCAAAGAATTTTCTCTGAATTGCACCCAAAGCCTTCAAAACCGTATGCAATTCAGAGACAATTCTTCAAACTATACAGCTTTGTTCCTATCCTATGTAAAAGCATAGATTTTTCCTGCTATTGCATTTTCTCTAAGATAGATGAAAAATACTAACTCTAGAGAATTGAAATTCCCCCTTGTAGTCACTTGATCAATGTCAGAAGATTATCTTACCAAGAAAGTGATGAAGTACAAGTTTCAAGGTGTATTTTTGATGTATGTGTTGAATCAAATGTAGACCAGATTAGGCATACTGAGATTGGCCATGTTGGTATGGATGAATTATTGTAAAGGCTTGGTAAGGATGCCATTACACCACACATGCAAGCTATCCTAAATAATGATATTCATTTAGTAGTCGCATTCCCCATGTCAACACAAGATCTAGAGTTCATCTTGACAGTTATTACATACTTTGACATTTAAACTAGATCAATCAAAGATGCAGATGGAAAAGTGATCATTCAGCTTGATGAGGAATATCTTAATAAAATCTTTCATCTCTTCGATATTAAGGAATATTCAAATATATATAAAAACTCAGCCCAAGAGAACTATGATAAGAATTTTGACAAGTGCAAAAAATACATCAGTTATCACTAGTTAAGACTGCTCAACATTCCATTGTGAGATGGCCCAAGTACTTTTATTATAGTGATTTGTTAGAGGAATTAGGGGATTTAATCACCCTCCCAAGTAGAGTCAAGGGATTATCGACATCAAATGTCTTCCAAGAATGGATGTATCACTACATCTTCATCATCAAGAAGGGAAAATAAAGGATCTTCTAGGGGAAACAAAATAGTGATGCCATATGTCACCAGCTCTCTAAGGTGACATCTTTACTAAAATTATTTATGACTTCCTATCTGGTATATGCTACAACTAGCATGAAGTCTTTCCTAGGATTAACTAGTGTTGGTGAGAGAAATAAGGTTCCAGTGCATGAATACTACCCACAATTGACTCTCAAAGAAAACATTAAACATTATAAGAGAGTCAATAATGCCTTATTTTACAAGTTCATTTGTATTTTTAAGCAAGACCTTGAGAAAAAAGGAATTTCAGATGCATCATGGGAAACAAACAATAAGGTTGGTTACATTTTTCTACACTTCTCAACCTTCACCTACATCAGGATAGGGGGTTAAATGAACGACCTTATATACTGCCTAGGTACCTAAATGACAAGTTGATTTTGATGGAGATGTGCCAACAAATGATGAGTGTGTATAAAAGGCAATTAGATGCCCACAAATGAGGTTTCAAGTTTCTAATTAGCATTGGTTGATATATAGTTTCAACCAATCCATAAGCCAAGACAATAAAAACTGAAATACAATGGATCACTCTTAATAGATTCAAAAGCAAAAAAGACTTTGATTATAGAATGATGAAAGAAAAGCTAAAAAGGAACTGTACTCATGTACACAAAATTGAAGACATTTGGGTAAAATGTAGGACTGATTAAGATGTGAGGAAAATTGACTATAGTCACCTTTCTATAGATCAAATTATCAACCTAAAACTAGCTAATATCATTGAGGAATTGACAAATGATGAGAATAAATTGGACCCATCATATGAAAATAATCAAGTTGCTTCAACTCTTTTTCCTCTAATTTAATGGTCATTGAAGAATTTTACTTTCATTAGAGATAGATTCTAACTTATTCTCGCAAAGGCTAATGCCTGATTAGAAGCAAAGGGTATCAAGTTGAAGCCATTCAAAACTAGATCTAAGGAAGAATATGATGAAGACACAACTAAAAAGTAGGAGGAACTAAGAATGAAGAACAAGGAATATGCTTGCACCTCTACACAAAAACCAAGATTTGTGTTCATAAATAAAGGCAAAAGAAAAGGCAAAGATGTTGATGTTGAGAAAAATGTTCAAGCAGATAAGGAGGAAAATCCAATCTCAAGTGAAACATTAGCATAGTTAGAGATTCCTCAAGTTGTGACCTCTCAAGCTAAAACCTCTCAAGTTGAGACAACTCAATGGTAACTTCATAGGTAGCATCTTCCATTCTTCCCCCTGTTACCCCAACTGCACCAATTTTTTCTATAGTTCCTCCCCAAATCATTCTTTCATCTCCTCCATCACCTACCAGTGCCACACTTTTCCAAGTCTCATCTCAAGGCACATTATATCAAGTTTTTGATTCTCTTTCAAATTTACCTAGCCCTTCTAATTCATTGGGATCTCCCATCAATCTATATTTTATCCAACAAAACATAGACAAGTTCATATCTACCCCATCATCCAAATTGGAAACACAGATTCCATCCATTCCCATATCAAATGTGCCAATTGGAACCAAAGTGATGGCTATACAAACACAAACTCTACTCATCATAACTGCTATTCCATCAGTATCCATTCCATTATCAGATACCTCTGTCCCACCTTTCATTTCACCTGCTCACATATCGGTGATCTTCCTTAAACATCACAATCGTTTGTATCCTTTGTATTAGAAGATTCATCTCCTCTTCCTCCTTGGATCATGTCCCAAACACCCAAGAGGAAGAAGTAATCTGTATCATCAGATGATTTTGATTTTGGTCAACTTGTGTTGGTAAAACCGAAAACAACAAAGAAGACTAAAACTATATCAAGAGTAAGTTTTGATTATAGACATAAGTATGTTAAGGTTGCAGTGCCTCACAAAGATAAAAATATTGATGATATCTAAGCATCTGAGTATGTAGTAGGTTGGATAGATCTTGGGAAGTGAACTCATGAAAGTACAAAGGAAGATTTGTAGCTAGTAATGACATCCTTGATCAAGAGATATGACAAGGATACAAAAATTAAATATCAAATCAAAGTATAAGTAGAACAATTGACTTTAGTTATACTAAAGATCACATAATAATCTAAGCCAACAAAACCTATTGGGAGTGAGGCCACTAAGAATTCAATTCAACAAGTAGAAAAGATTGGTTCTCAAGGTCAGGCTATTAGTGCTTGGATTGAAAGATTATTAATGCAAGGTACTCAATGGTTACATTATGCCATTGAAATTTTGAAAAACTTGAGTGAAGTGAAAATGGAAATTTAACAAACACTTAAGACACTCATTCAAGGCTTGCAGTTAAATAAAAAAGATATTCATACATAGACTCAGCTGTGCTGGTTTAAGCTGGAACTCTTGGTTGAGCAAAAAGTCATTTCAAGAAAGAAAACATTCATATAATATAGAGAGGCAATGAAGAATAAGAAGGAATTTCTCAAGAATTTAATTAAGGATCTTGAAGAATCTGAAGATATGTGCACTGATAAGGGGTTAAACCTTATAGATAAGATTGGAAAATTTCCTTGCCAAGTTAAAGATGACTCTCAAGAAATTCTTCCTACTAAAATAGTAGTTCAAGATTTCACATCCTTGATTCAAACATAAATTGAGACAAGAACATTCACGCTGGACTCCATCGATAAATTGGTTGAGTTCCAAGTCATAATGGATAAATTGTAAAGAATCTTGGATAAAAGTAAAGACGTGCCAGTTGATCTAGCAGACTTTGTCACAAGGGTCCTTGCCATCTCCAAAAGTACATCAAGGCTAGAAAACAATGAGTTCTAGGCCACCCTTAAGAGATACAAAGCATATCTGAAGAAGAAGAAAAAAGAATAAATTCCTATGTCTATAGACACTTAGTTTATTTTCATATTTGTCTATATGTAATTTTGTTTGGCATAATTTACACATAGGAAAAGTACACAGTCCTAGGTTAAATTATACTCTGTTAATGAATAACTCAATGTATTTATGTTTTTCCTATTTTTTTTCATAGCTCCTCTCTATAAATAGGAGGATGCTCTTTTGTAAATGGATGATCACCAGGGCTATAAAAGCGAAACACTATTGAAATTTAGAAGTAATTTTTGAAACTTTGTGTTCATATTGTAAGTCTTGAATTCCATTAATATAAGAAAATCAAGTTATCTTTCAATATTTATATTAGAATAAAATTGTGATGTATTGGGAATGTTCTTACATCTTTTCCATTACATTTTTGTGTGATTTATTTAGATTGTGGTGTGAAATTTCTATAAAATGGAAGGTGCAAGGACGCTGATTTTGCAGTCTTTAAGCTATATTTTAGTTACTGGGTTTGTATTTATCATTGAAATTGACTTATCATGGAGACTTTGGGCTACAAATTATTTTTCTTTGGTGATTTTATCTTTTTTAAAAGTAAGATGAAGACTTTGGGCTGTACTTTGTTCCATCTATTCACGTCACTTTGATGGTATTATTCTAGTTTTGTTTCGCCTAACTAATATGGATATCGGTTATTATTGCTCCATCAAGTAATTTTATGTTTTTAAAATACATTTTAATGAATGGAAGAAATTTTGTAATTAAACAACAATTTTGAGAAAAGAGAATTGGATGATATGATAACACCCACTTTGATAAAATTAGTGTAAATAATTACTTGTTATTTTAGTTAGAAATAAAAAGGGAGCCTCCCCTTTCCTTGAGGAGAGATTTTATCTCATCACACTATGGCTAAAATTACCATTTTATCAGTGAAAAAATATTCACCCAACAAACCAAACCCTTATTGATTATTTTATTGGTAATAGGTTTGGTTCTAAACTTAGGTGAATTATTTGACATGTTGATATTCATTTAGATTATGATTTTGGTGTTACAAGTTTCATGGTAGTGGTCAATTAAAGTCAACCTCATGAATGTTATGAGGAGGATTTTGGATCCTAGCACTCTTATGATTAGCAATAGTGGTGTTGTTTATAGACTGATATTGATTGTTATTCTCAAGATTTAGATTTTTGTTTCGATCGAGGATGTCATCAGTAGTGGTATTCTTGTTTCAATTTAGGACCTTGGGGACTTGGTTATTGGTATTTTTTGGACTCATACTTTGAAATAAAATAATATTTTGGTTTTGGGTGATAATTTATGCAGAGCTTGCACAAGTTTTCCTTTTCTTGTTCTTGAACAATGGAACACTTCACTAGTCTTAGGCTTAAGAGTTCATTCACAATGTAGGTACAAGTTTATAAGGTTGATACAAAATTAAAATGTATTTATCTTGATTTAAATAGTCTCTAATAACCCTTTGTACCTTTTTTGAAGCTTTCTCAAACACATACCTTAAACTCATGCAACTCTGCCCTCAAACTAGCATTCCTTGTAGCTCTATTTGACTGTAAATAGGTTAGTATTGAAAAATTAATAATAGTTATGACTTTAAAATATGATATTCACATTTTTATTATTTAAATACACATGTGGGTAAATTTTAAAGACCTAACTCACTTTCTAAGTCCACTTTACTTCTTTACACCTTCCAAACTAGGCCTTCTTTAGCCCTTTTCCAATGCCACTATCTAGAAATCCATACTACAGGTACAATATGGTCCTAAAATGATGTTATTAATTTAAGTCATATAAAAATATACTAGACAATTTTTGGCAATTTTCCTAGGGTTACTTTTCTCAGAATGAACAAAACCCTAGTTTAGGGCTTTCTGAACCCTGTCACAAGCCGAGGGTGATCAAAAATCAATATCTTTATCTAGAGAAGGTTTCAAGACAAAATAATCATTATTTTAGCTCTATATAATCAAGACTCAACTTTTTCATTAAATAACTATGACCTAATAACCCTCATATCACTATCCAACAAGGAATCTTAGTCATGTTTGAATGTATTCTTTAGCAAAAAATAGGGGTTTCAATAGGTTTTGTTATTTTGCACCAAAAAAAGACTCCAACTCCTACATAAAGGTTATCTCTACCTTAAAATTTTTTATTTACACTTTATATGATTGTTTTCAAACCTTTATCTATCATTCTTGAATCAAAATAAGATTCAAATCAAGAAACTCGGTATTCCAACTCAGGTTTTCTGCCTGTATGCTAACATTAAGAAAAGAACTTTGAACAATTAACACTCACCACATTTGAGACCTCATGTAAGTCCCACTAATTCTATATAAAACTTATAAACATTTCATCTCCTTATTCCACGTATTAATCCATGAGAAAATATCACATTCTCAATTAAGCAACATCTATACTTTCATACATTGTTTGACAAATGTGTCTGTCTTCTTAAGGATCACTTCTTTGCCATTCAAAACATGTCACCTATCTCAAACAAGGGATTAAATATGATAATATTAATAATAATCACATATTCATAATTACTCACCTCATTGAATATTCAAATAAATAAATACTTTATTCACAACCATGTAATTTAACAATGCACTCAGAATTTCATTATCATAGTCCATTATTCTTCAATTGTCTTTTATTACAATCCCATTATCTCCCACAATAAAATGTATTAAAAAATGAAAACAACATAACTTAACCCACCACCTTACCAAAATGCATAATTTAATCTTGGAGGCTATTCCCATGTAGAAGCTATTGAAAATTACATTACATTTTCATGTTTTACCAATATATGCACTTTGTGACCATGCCTATAGACTAAATAACATATTTATGAATTTTAAATATCCTTAAGACATCTTGGACACCTATTAAACTTGTTCTTACTCCTTTACACCTTCAAAAAATGCATATAAATCCTTCTATAGGGCTCAAAAATTCAAATTTTCAAATATGGTAGTTTTGGAGGGAAACTCCATAATTCAAATTTTATGCCACTTGTGGTAATTGAGTTCACTCCTATGACTTCATTAGGACCTATTAAACCTATAAAAAACCTAAAATACATATTTAAGCAAAACATTATTCCATTTTGGGATCCATAGGGATGTCCTTGCATCAATAATGCATCCATTTATCACATAATTTCATCGACCACTATCAATAGCCACCTAGTCAATCTGCAAGGCGGTCTCAAGAGCTTCTTCATAGGATAGAAATGGGAATTTATAGACATACTCAATCATCTCCTTATCAAGGGAGTGAAGGAAGAGATTTCATAATTCATATGATCCATGTGGGGTGTACTAGCAGAGGAATATAGTACATGTGACCATCTCATGATGAAATGGGCAACGAACTCATTGTGTTCTTGCTTGATGTGTAATAATTCTCATATTCCAATATTTAGGAATTTATTAATATGGAAAGATTTGAAAAACTTGACCATGTATTGGTGAAAAAAATGTATAGACCCCTCAGGGAGGCGATAATACCAATTGAGCATTGTTCCCTCTAGGGTTTTAGGCAATTTTTTTACAACAACCCCATCCCAAGGTAAGAGTTCCCTAATAGTTGTAGCATAAGCTTGATGTGCACATTGGGATCTCCTTCCCCTTTGAAATTGGGAAGGTCAGGTAGGGGACATGGGAGAAGAGCCACTCATATGTTGGGATCAAGAGGCTCCTTAAGGTACTCAGTCTAAGTCCCCATATTACTAATGTCTATTGTTATCACGGTAGGACTAAAGTGAAAAGGTGGGATCACATAGGGGCTAGTGTGGTAACCAATAGAAGGGATAAAAGAAGCTTGATAAGGTGAAGAGGAATAATTTGGAAAATAGTTATCTAGTTGAGTGAATTTGGAATACATATTAAAGTAAAGAGGAATATTGTTAGATGTAGGAGGTATGGCAATTTGTTGTGATGGGGTGTATGTGGTTTGTACATAACCTGATGTTACGTAAGGTGGGAGATAACTCATCTTTGGAAGATTGTATGTGGAAGGCATGTAACTTAGAAGCATAAAGAATGGTGGATTTTTGGCTACCACATAATTTTTCAAAGGTGAAGTGTAAGCGTATATGCTCCCCATTAGGGTTTGAATAGGATATTGATAGGATGAATGGAATTTAGAGGCATCTAAGTTTGGGACCCCGTGAGTAATGATATCCCCAAGGGGTTGGTGAGATACATGGTTTAATGTGGGTACATGTTCTTGATATGGAAAAAACATGTAAGCTTGTTGTTGTGGTATTTGATGTCTCGTAGATGGGAGAATGACCCATCCCTTGACCCAAAGTTTGTTGGTTGTTCTTCAGGTCATGAATGTGACCCACTAGGGTGCTGATGAGTTAACTTGGGCTAGCACTAGTGTTAGGCTTAAGAACCTCTATACAAGAGGGGTAAAGACATGAGATGGGTTAGTCTATGGAGGTTGGTTTGGGTGAAGAGCCTTAGGGGTAGTGGTTGTGGTTTGTATTGGTGGGTTGAGTCATATTGGCTCCTACTAAGGGGATGCACAACCACTTACATATGATTAACCTTATATTCCAACTAGCAGATCCTTCCCAAATAATGTTCATATTTAGAAATGCTTTCTATGGTTGGGCTTTATAGGTTGATTGATGGCCTAGTGGCTATACAGGAAGTGACCGTGTCTTCTTTGGTGAGGGTAGTAACATTGGAATCAAGGTGGTTACTTGCAGTTTTAGATACGCCATGTATTTCTTGAATGGAGACCCCACTATTGGTTTGGGTGTTAAGATGAGAGTAATTATAAAATTAGTAATTTACATTGGTGTTAAAGGTTGGTTTGTTCCAAATCATCAATGAATTCTCACTAGAGTTGAGTTGGATACTCCTATATCCATCTAGGCCAAGAGATCCACATGTCCTATCCATACATATTCTAGGGCTATATGAATACCCATAAAATAAATGGAAGGGTGAAGTAAAAATGGAGAAGGGAGGAAGGAGAAGAGGAATAAAAGGAGATATTCAAAGGTTATAAGTCCTTCATATTAGGTTTACCAATTTGTGTACATGAAAATAACACACACTAAACTATGCACTCGACTCCTCGAGGTTAGGTCAAGGTAGCCATGCAATGTATGGGCTATATATTAGGTTAGTTGATAGGTGGATTGGGATTTAGAATGGTGGTGGTAATGGGTTATCTTGATGGAACCAAAAGACTTCACATTGTTATAGTGATCATAGAGATCATCAAGATTTGTAGAAATATAGCTCTAACACCCTTCGGTCTCTGAGATTATAAGGAGGTAAAGCTCCTACTCGATGCTAGGACTAGAGAAATGGGGGAGTTTAGGATGAATGACTCACAAAAAGATATCAACTATGTTGGGTTGATTATGCCCAATAAATGTCATCCACAAAAGTACATTATATAAGAGGAGGCTAGACCTGATGAGAATAAGTAAAGGGGTCAGGGTGAGGATCTAAGCTTAGATTATGTTATATTGTTGACCTCTATTACGAAGAAGGATAATGGTTGGTGGATTGGGATTTTTTTCTTGCTCCTCTAAGGCATTGAGAGAGTCAACAATGAGGTGGGGGATTAGGATTGAGTGGAAAAGATCTCTCCTAAGCTCATTATTAATGTCAGATTATATGCCAACTATAAGACTGAGTGCTCTAACCCCAGGGAAAAGACCTTATCTAATAATATCAGGTGTTTTAGGAGTGTCATCTAAGAGGGATTAGGAAATGTGTATGCATATGAGCTTGTCTAAATAGATTGGATGAAGACTTATTAGATTGTTATAAGCAAGGTTTTTTTTGGCTTGTGTGTTTAGACAAGGCTTTTGATAGTGTTTTTGTTGTTTTTGTTTGTTTTGTGAATGTTTGAATAAAATAGAAACCAATTACTTGCTGAAATGAAATAAATGAAAGTAGAGAGCAATAAAAAAATTGAAATTAAATAAAAAACAATTTTTTTCTAAATTATTTTTGATGCATGTAAAGTAAGGGAAAGAGATCTATTCTAACTATGTGAATGTTGATTTTTAACTCTTCTAGATGTAAGTTATATGAAGTTTTTTTATTTCTATTGATATTTAAATGGATTTACTAAGTAAACTATGTTTTATTAACATGAAAGTGATTTAATAAAATATATAAGATACAAACAATAATATTGTGAGGTTTCTAAGTTTACTTTCACCTAAACAAGTCAAGAACAAGTTTTAACCTTTCTAGGTGTTGGATTCTAGTTATGAACAATGTATTTTGAAATGGAAATGATTGATTTGATATATGATTTTTATGATTGAAAAAATTAAAATAACATTCTCAATTGATCTAAATAATAAAAATCAAAATCATAATTACACCTCTTGTTCCCCTAGGTTTGTCTAGGGTTTTGCTACTCACTAGTTACTTGTTTGCTAGTGAAAATAACTTGTTTCAAAACCTAGAAATAGTAATTACTATAATGGTTGGAAATGTTTGATCGATTCCCTAATATTCACCTATGTTCTGAATGTAAGAATGTGTTGTGAAAGACTATATTGAAATGGATACAAGAAAATAAGGAAACTAATTACTATTTTGTGCAAGGATGGGAGAGAGAAGAAAATTATTTCCTATCAAAACTTATTTTTTTTAATATAAATATTTAATATATTACAAGAATTAATAATAACATAATTAAATATACTAAATAAGATAGAAAACTAAGCTAAAAACATCCAACTTGATCCTAATGTAGATCAGTTGAAAGGAAGGAATTTATTGCAATGTGGTCCTCAATATGCTAGCTCCTCTACCCAAACAAAGATTCTAGGAACTATCTAACAAAGAGGATGAATAAATGACTATCCCAAATGGGATAAAAAGAGAAGAGACATATATATAAATAGAGAACAATTGATTTTGGCTAGTTGAAGACATCGTTTGTAAAGACTAAGTTTTAATAACAATGGCTCTCCCTATTTATAACTATGTAATCAAACACAAAATCAATCAAAACAAAGCTTCGAATAAATTATTGCAGGTTGTGGCTATAAAGGATTGGAAACTCTTGAGCAGTAAATATAAATTTTATGATCCAAAATCATGCCAAAATTGGCTTACTCATGGAAGAGCAATGGAGTTTACATGAAGGAGTTTAATTGAGTTGAACTTGGGATGGACTCAATGTGATTGAAAATAGAAGAGGGAGAGAGTTGGGTTTGATTAGAGGAAACATTAAGGTGGATAAATAAATAATCATGATAATAAGCATGCAAAATGCATCGAGGAATGAATCATGAAATGTAAATTTGGAAGGTAAAATAATGATGATAAAATCACCCCTATTTGCAGGGGAGATTACAAAACCACCTCTTCTGGGGATGAAACCACTGCTACATATTATAAAAATACCCTTATTTTAATAAAGAACTAATACATTGGGTCAAAACCATTGTGGTAGTTTACACAATCATTGTGATAAACACATTACCAAGGTGGTAGTTTTGCAACCTCATAGAATGGTTTTGTTATCTGAAAAGGCGATTCCATCACCAATGAGAAGTTTTTGAAAATAAGTTAAGGGAATATACTAGGACCAACAAAAGGGGGTTTAGGGAGATATGAGAGAGAGATAGAAGAAAAAGAGGAGAAAGTGTTAGGGAGTTACCATTTGAACATTAATGGGAGGTCACTGCATCATCATTAGACTTATCGTGTCAAGAATATCTCACCATGAAAAAAATTGGTGCATACACCTACCTATTCATTATCATGGAAGAAAATTTGGGTAGAGCCTTTTCAAAGGAAAAAATTCCAAATCTCACTAGTGACTTCAATATTAATGAGAATGTAAACTTATCTCATGGTTAGTTATGAATGATATAATTATGGGAAACTTTGCTCGCATTTAGGAAGCTAGAGTGGTGAAAAAAATTAGATTGGTATTAGTGTGTTATGGGTTGGGAGATTAACCTTTTGAAATATAACATTTTATTCCTCCACACTTCTCCCTACAAATAAAATAATATAAAATAAATTCTTGAACTTTCTTTAGGTTCTCTTCCTAGCTAATACTCAGGGATCCCCCTTTTTCATGGCTAGTTGAAAAAATATTTTTGAGATAACATGACAACAACCTTTTAGAATAAATTGGCTTCTTGGAAATGAAAATGGCTCTCTTGGTTAGGGAAAAATTAATTAATTCAAGTTGTTCTCCAAACAATTCAAGTTTATAAAATGTCAGTCTGAGAAGCTTCAATTAGTTTTTAATCTAGATTAACTAACATTATGAAAATAATAATGTGGAATGGTCATTCTAAATCTAATAAAATTGATTTAATGAAATGGGAAGAGGTTTGATTGCCTAAATCAAAAGGTGGGGTTGGAATAATAAATTTTTTCGAGATGAATGTAGCCTTGGGAGCAAAACTTCTATAGAGAATCTATCAGGGCAAAGATAACACTTGGAGTTTCTTGCCCTGAAGAAAGTATCTTGATAACATAGATGATATGGCCTATATTTTTAGTAAAAATACTTAAATGCATGGGTTTCATGTGTAGGACTTCTTTGGGAAAATATATAGACCTTATCTCTAATTCCCTCTATTAGGATATTGAAAATGGTAGACCTATTCACTTCTTGAAAGATGCCTAGTCAAGTGTGGGCCCTCTCTACAATAATCCTGTTTTATCATTTTATAAGAGTATTTTTCAAACCTATGGGGACCTTTAGTCTGTACTTACTAGGTAAAAATCTAAAGTGGATGGGGCCCTCAAAGAAGATGGAAAAATCTAAGTCTTTCTATTGGCAACCATTTCTCTAATATTCTATTTTTTTTAAAAATTCTTCTTGAACTCTCACCATATCAACAACTTAGTGAAAACCGGTGGATTAAAATGGTTTGGATATCTTTTGGACAATTTTCCAGTGAAATAAGGCTAGTATAAATTGATCTCTCATATTAATATACCTTTATGGCTTGTGTAAAAAGTTTGGACCCCATAGGGTCATCCTGAAGCTAAATGTAAATTTGTGGTTTATCTTGAAGAAGAAATCTCTTTTCTGGGATAGACTCCAAAGTATTGCTTTTTAGGGGCCCTCTTGGTGTATATTTTGTAAATAAAATTATGAAACCCTGAAACATGCACTCCTTCATTACTCCTTTGCTTAGAAAATTTAGTCTTGGTTATTTAATAAAATGAACCAACTCTATCCAAGATATTTTAATTAACTAGATAGAAGAAGGAGGGGATTAAGTTAAAAGTATTTAGGCAATGGCCTCATCTTTGATCATCTAAAGATTATGGAAAGAGAGAAACAATCAAATCTTTAAGAATTTGTCCCTCTCTAAAGATTTCCTCATGCTTAAAATAGAGGCGCTCCTTCAAGAGGTCTTTAATGCTAAAGTGTCACCTCTTAAAAATAAAATCACTGGAGTGGATGATCATATTCTATAAAAATGGAAGTTACTAAAAAATAATTTCATCCTCCCTCCCCAAATTAACAAAAGGTTATTGGCCTATTGGAAGTATCTGAGTGAAAGTTATGTCAAGCTAAATTTTGATAGGCTGTCCAAAGGTAACCCATGTCTTTATAGTGGAGGAATATTTAGAGATTATTTGGGTCAAATGCTAATGTTTTTCCTTCAATATTCCATGGTCTTCTAACAATTCGACTGAATCTCTAGCTCTTCTCCAAAGGCTTGAGAACTGCTATTGATTCAAATTTTAGGAAATTATTTGTGGAAGGTGATTCTCTCTTTATTATCAATGTTGTTAAAATGATAAGATCTTATTAGTGGCAACTCAATTCAGTCATTTAAGATATCCTCCATGTCATTCCTTTTTTTGATGACTTTTCTTTCTGCCATAATTATTTTGAGAATAAATCTCCAACAGATTTATTTGCTAACTTTAGAGCTATTCACCTTCCTCCTAATGATGATTCACACTATGAAGTCCCCCCTAATTGGAAAGAATGTAGAGAATTAATTAGAAAAGACTTGACCTGCTAACAACTTCCTTTTTATTAAAGTTATCATCGAGGGATTCAATGGTCTAACTTTTAGAGTGTGTATTATGGTCTCAGTGTTTGAAGGACATTCTAGTAACTAGTGACTAGTGATTAGTGACCAAGGATTATGGTGTTGGTTTATTCTTACTTCAAAAGAGTGGTTTCATGGTGGTGCTTCTCTCTAGTACTCTTGGACTGGTCTAAGATGTGTAGCTTATGGACTTTAGTTATTTGGCTTTCTCTATTGTATTTGACTTGTTGGATTTGTGGTTGTTTAGCTTTCTATCTTTCTGCCTATCTCTATATGACTCCTGGAGGCTTCTTTTGCCTTTCTTGGTATGATCTACTAGCTAGATATTTTTTTACCATGGGGTAAGGGACCCTTTTTCCTTGTTATTATTTATCAAAAATATATCACCTCATTGATGGAAGCATGGGCACATATTCAATAATAATAATTACAACAAATGTGTTCCCTAGGGTGGGATTTTTATAATATATTTTTTACTTGATATATGGTGGTGTGTAATTTTTTGATAGCTACAAAAACTATTGGGATGCTATTGGTTGTTGAGAAGGTAAACATGGGAGTTTTTTATATTTAACTCGGTAGAATGATTTGTTAATACATGTAATTTTACTACCACATGGAGGGTGTTTGGTGGTTCATTTCATCCATTGTTATATTTATTTCACCATTAAAGAATGATATATCCTACTCAACATTACATTTTTCCAACACATCCTACATGACACTAGTCAAGTTACCCTTTGGAATACTATTTAGACATTTAAAAAGGGACCATTACCAATCAATATTATTTTATTAATGTCTACATTAAACCAAATATGGTTCATGGTATTAGAAAAAAAAAGACACAAGAAAGATAATGCAGGAATCCTAATAATATCAAAGGAATTAACTCATTTTAAAGGAAGAAGTTCATGGGAGAGGACTTTGTAAATGGGTCCTATTGTCTGGAAAACATAAACAATCAAGGTTGTTTAAAACTTTTTAATTGGTATGAGGGTCATGTTATAGTTGGACCTATAATGTGTTAAATATCTTCTTTTAATGTCATCATATTTGATGTTATAAACACTTAAAAAATTGCCCTTGCGTATATAAATTATATAATTATATGTACATATGTATTTATCAACTATGGGACCAAATTAGGTGTTATTGTTGCATTTATAATTTGTTGTCATGTCCCCCTTTTTATCTCTTTCCTTCCTCTCTTATCTTGATTTCAGGATCCTAGGGTGGTCCCCTAAAAAACGTACTATGGGTAGTCTTAGCCCATAAGGGTGCACCTATGTTTTGTGGTCCTGCCTTGTTCACTTTTTTGATCATTTAATGTCAATTTGCATACCAACAAGGTCCTAATTTGAATTCAAGTCACTTATAAATACATAATCATCTTAATGTAATATGGCATATAGAGATCATTTGGAAAAAAATCATCTAGCATTTATTATTTACAACAATTTATTGACCATTTACAAGCAATCTAGATAAATCAAGCAAGTATTTGGAGAACATTCATTATATTAATAAAATTCATATTAGAGACATTATATTACACTAGTTTTCAGCACTATTAAAATTATTAGAGGGTTGTTTTGTATACTGTACACCATTGATAAAGTTGATAAATATCAATAAATATTAGTGATTCTCTATAAACACTCCATTTTAGCCACTTTTGTGTCAAAACTGCAATCAAAATGACTTTCTGCAATCACACACAAATTTGATCAAAAATCCTAAATTGATCCATTTTAGCCACACAACTATCATTTTAATATGAAATCATAATGACACATCTTTGATTGAGGCAATGAATCATATCACAACATTAATCTTATCTAGCATATCCCAAATCAAATCAACCCTTTACAAGTGTTATTACATGATAATTAAATGAATATTTGATTGAAAAATGAACATTTTAAGTACACCATTCTTCTAATTGCCAATTAATCACCTTGATTAATTATCTTAAACATTAATCTAATGGTAAATTCCATGAATTTGGAATTATCTATTTATAAAAAAAGTAGAATGACTTTATTACCTCACATTGGTGATGTCATAGGGGCAAGTAAATGGAATGGAGTGGACTATGGAAAAAATTGTCTATGACATGGCCACTTAATAGTCTCTTACACCTCTTACAAGTATTTTACACACTTTTCTCTTACATGGCCTATGACACACTCCAAAGGACCAGTCATTGCACTTTTCTTCCAAGGCTTCCTTCCACACTCTAAAAGGGTCTTAAATGGAGTTTATTATATACACTCCACATGTGCAATAATGAATTTGAGGGTTAATTATCCATCCTCCCTTTGGAGATGAGATGGATGGTAGACAATAATTCTAAAATTATATAAATACAAGGGCCTTTGGCCATTATAGACAATCTTCTTCATGCAAACTTACTCTATAAAATTATACCAGGAGCTTCAACTATTATCAACCATTTTTATGCCAAATCAAGTGTAGACAAGGGGAAATAATGCCCATGTGGAGTCAACATTGTTAAATATCACTAATCTACAATCTGAGCACATAGTTCTTCAAACCAACAATCAAAAGAGTCTTCAAGGAAGGTATAACAGTTTTTGTTTATCTTCTATTACTTAGTCTTGCTCAAACCTACTAGATATGCTTAGGGTGTTATGTTCTTCAAGTTGTTTTGGATTTGCATTCACCAACAATTGACTAACCTATTTGGATTCTTATTCTACATAATGGCATGCTTGGTGGGACTCCTACACACCCCACAAACTGTTTAAGGCCTTCTACATCCTTCTACGTGAAATAATTGATCCAAAAATTGACTAAATTATTCTCTTTTTTTCCTAAAATTTGTAAAAATTTTTCTAGGTGAAAATGATAGTTTCACCCTGTATATTGACATTTTCACTCCCATGAAATTGGTAGTTTCATATAAATTCATAGTTTTACCTTTCGGTTTTGATTTATTCTATCATTTTATAGCCTATCTTAATCGACGATTTTCCCTATTTAGAATTTTTGGTGGTTTCAACATCCATTTTAGTAGTTTTGCATCAGGTAATATTTCTCTTTATCTCAAATTTTTGATAGTTTTTACTTATTTGAATTTTCACCAATTTTTTCATTAGTTTTGTCCTACTCTTTAGTAGTTTTACCTTGCTTGTATTTCCTAGTTTTCAACGGTTTTATCTTTTCCAGTAATTTTCTTCAACATTTTCCCTGTGTTTCTTTTAATGGTTTTGTCATCTCTATATTTTTAAAAAATCAATGGTTTCACTATTTCTGGATTTTTATCGATTTCTTTGATGATATCACTTTGTCAATCGGTAGTTTTACCAATTTTTGTTTGTGGTCTAGGTTTGTAGAAAATTGACAATTTCACCCTAAGAAATGGTTGTTTTGCCCTGTGTGAAAAAAAAATGAGACTTGAACAAACTCATTTTTGGATTATTTTTTGGTCCACAAGTCACTTTTGAAAACTTCTAATCACTTTTGTTGTAGGACCTTGACTGAAAATTTGATTTTAGACCCATAAAAAACCAATATTTCTCTTCACCACACTTCAATTTGGGCATAAAAATGAGCAAAAATTTCAATTTGAACTTAACAAAACACCCAATTTTAATTTGGGCTTAAAAAATTGTTATTTATTTCCCACACTTGTTTCATTTACTTATGTGCTTGTATACTTATGTAATCCCTTCACATATATGCTTTCCCTTTGATAAGGGGATTCAAAAATGTAGAGGTGGTCACTCATTTTTATCCTGAAAGATTTGCCTATCATGCTCTTCACTTTCCCTTCGTGGGATTCCTATGAATCAAAAAAATAATACGTTTCCTTTTCTTTTTAACAATGCGGAGTGGAGTTCATCACCTTTTCACAAGTCCTTAGGGGATGGTGATTCAGACCTGACATTCATCCTAACCCCATTTATCTAGTATAGTATATAAATCAAGGCAACACTCAGTTATTCTTTAATTGATATGTCCCTCAGACTTGAGCTTTTTAGGTAGCTCTTCATTGAAATCCTACAGATGAAGTGGTTATGAAGGGACAAGACCCCCCTCCCATGAATAGTCGATTAAGCCCTGATGTCCAATTAACATATTTTTTATGCCCACATAATGCAAGGTCTATTAGGACCATCTAATAAGCTCAGTAAAACTTTAGGATATAACTTTCATCCATGAAACATTCATCGATGCAGGGTTACAATGGTAACAACACACAAATATGCCTTTTATTACAAAACTTTTGAGAGAAGGGTGGGATTAAAACACCACCAATAACTACATTAATTATTTAAAGAATCTTAAACTTTATAATCCACACTCAAGGAGAGTATATTTAAGGAATTGATGAATGTAGAGTACTCCCATATCAATCACTAAAGTAGGATCATGAGCTTGAATGATTGATTACATGGTTGTTGTGTCAAAACTTATCATATATTTAAAACATATCCCACATACAAATTCACAAAGAGGCACTATTATACCCAAATTTTTGGGTCAAAAGTCATTCCCTTTTAGATGCCTTGTCAAACTTTGTCCAAATACACAAAGTTCTTATCTAAACCATGCTGTCATGCTATTTGATTTGCACTAGCTCTACTGTTGATCAAATGCCAAATTGCAAAAAATGTGATGCTTATTGTCTAGTGGGACAAACATGAATACTTCCATTGGGTTGGTCAAAATTAGATCTATCTATCAAAGTGATTCTCTAATTGATCTAGATAACTCTTCCCAACTAAAGGATGGAACAAGATCATTTCATTCCATTTTTGGTTGAATAGTTCAAGATATTCCATTAGTCATGCCCAAAGGGGTGGGGGGATCTGTACGAGTGGGAGAGGTAGAGTCAATAAGAGAGGAGACCACCAATAGAGACCAATAACACAAGACCAGGGTTTCACTTGATATAGGACTTAACCAAATAATTTCAATCCAATTCAAAATTGAGGTCCAAGCTCTTGTCTAGACCATGTCATTATGTCATCTATTTTATTCCAAACCAGTCCTAGTTCTAATTTAAAACCAATTCTAATTTGAAACAAAATTCCAAGTCTAGTCTAATCCAAGTCCAAAGTCAAATAGGGTTTACCAAGTCGACCTAAATGAAATCAAATTAGACATTTTCCAAAAGTCAAACACAAGTCAACCCTTCTTCCAAAGTTTAAATTCAATCAACTTTCCAAATCAAATCAAGTTTAATTGAAGTCAAATGTTCAAAACAAATTCAAGTCAAACCTTATCTAAGTTACATGCCCAATCCAAAGTTTGTAATATTTGAATCAAACCAATATTTCAAAGAAAAATTATTCAAACCTAATCAAAACTATTTATGACAAACAATCCAAGTTGAAATATTTACAAGTCAAGTTTTCAAGATATTCCATTCTAGGTCAAGTCCAAATTCAAACACTCTCAAGACCCAAACATTGAAAACTTGCATCTTTTGTGAGACATAAACACTTGAAAGCATTTGATATACCTAAGACTTACATGTATTTTTAGAAATATATTTTGATTCATGTGCCCTTCCTAGTTAGATACTTGTATTGCCAAACTTTGATTAAACTATTCCACTTTGACATTTGCATTATTTACAGACCCAATTGAATGTTCAACATCAAACCAAATTAACATTATCTTAAGTCCAAATCATTACTGCATTACATTTACAAGACGAGGAATTACCAAACCTAATTTTTAGGCCATATTTATCCCATCTTAGCATTATATTAGCTATTTATATTGTTGCACTATTTATATGGTATTGTTATACTGTTTAATTAAAAACCATTCAAATCAGGTCCATTTGGACCCAAATCCAATTTAGAGTCAAATGTTCACATTGGGTTGCTTTTGAACCCATTCCTATTTCATGTCAATTCAAAGCCAAATCTGGTTTATCTTGAATCATATACCAAACCAATTATGTACCCTACCAATCTAAGCCAACCAAGTTCATCTTGAACCATATACAATGCCTATCAAAGCCAAATCAAGTTTGTCTTGAATCACATTCTAATCTGATTAAGTTTATATTGAACCACATTTCAATCCAATTAGGTTCATCTTGAACCACATTCTAATTCTAATTCCAAGTCAAATAATCTTTTACCACAGTCAATTTCAAAGCCACATATTAAAACAATGATAAACTAGGTTTATTTTGACCAAATCAAATTATTCTAAATCAATCACATGCCAATTCAAACCACTTCTTGTCTTACCATTCAATCTCATGCACTTGTCAGTTGGGAATGACAAATTCATCTCAACCATCCTTTTTTTCATTTGAATAATATCTTTTGTTTGGGGTAAAATTAAAAAGAGACCATTTTAATCAATTCTAATCTATGCCAATCCACCCTGTTTGGGGTAAAATTAAAATGAGACCATTTTAACCAATTCCAATCTAGGCTAATCCACCCTATTTAAATAAAAATCAAATCAAGACCATTTCATCCAATTCTAATGAATCCAATCTTCCCTATTTCGGGCAATTCCAATCAAGTCTATTTTGCCCTATTTGGGGTAATTCCTATTAGTCATTTCACATTTTTTGGGGGCCAATCCAAGCCAAGGAAATTACACCAATGACCAAGACCACCCTCTTTGGGCCCATTTTAATTACATTAATACCAATTTGACCTTTTTGGGTCCAATTTCTTCCAATCTAATTCCTATTGCGTATATCCGTACTTGGGGGCATTTATCTAAGGTTAATCCAAATCATGGTGTTTTACGATCCTCAACCTATTATGGCATGGCCAGTCATACATCAAAATGTGATAGATCAACTCACCCAACTTAACCAACAACTAGCCCACTTTACATCTACTTTTGACATTTCATCCATTAGTCCACAACCCAATAATGTCTTACAACTATAATAAATCCAACAATCTAGACATATTATGCCATTACCCCTCTAAAGGCCATTATCCATTGAAGACCCAAGTGTGTCCAAGTCTTATAATTATTCGAGTGGGATATGTCATGATCCCCCTCCCAAGCATGATCAGATTCATCCACTTCTTAAACAAGATCAAGATAATCAACCAATTCTTTACATTTTTATTGAATCACCCATAATTAACCAAACTTTAACCATTGATAGTCTACTTGTATTGACAAAGGACCTATATTCGATGAAGCTCCCATTTTTGATGAACCCATATTTTAAAAGCCCATTATTATTGAGCCAAAGCCCATTATTCATCCATTCCTAAATGTCCCCCAATTTCAAATATTTCTTCATCCCAAAGCCTTCATTTCTAAGAGAAAGGTGAATAAGGTACTTGTGGATAAAGCAATTCAACATGCCCTCTTTGTGGCTATATGTATATTAGAAATAGATTCCATTTTAGAACCAACATTTCTATCAAAATTAAAATTAGAATTAGGTTCTATTTTAGAACTAGCATCATAATTAGGTTCCATTCTAGAACTAATATTAGATTTAACATTAGAAGTAGAGTCAATATTGGATTCAAATACTCTTGAGTTATATTTAAGTTTATAATAAGAATACATTAGTGGATATTATGATATTAGATATACGCTTCTACAATATCCACTTGAGTCAAAATCAACACACCTCAGAATATGTTATGACATTCACTACATACTTCTTGTAGATTAGATTGAATATATTTGTGATCCTTCCATAGTTTTCGAGGATGTTTACTTTAACATCATCACAAGTTCTCCTAGTAGCCTTTATGAGGATTGTGATACCTTTTACCCTTCCATTTCCATTACACATGCCTTTACCATTAACCATCCTAGTCATTATAGTGATATACGATTGCCCACAAATGTCGATTGGGACCAATAAAATCACACATAGTTGAACTCTTTCCATGGCAACATCTTAGTGCAACATTTATAGGGAACCAAGATAACATTCAAGTAGAAGAAAAATATCCTAGTGAAACCTTGTTTGAGTTGATAGATGATAATCATAATAAAAAATTAGAATCCTTTAGTGAAACCTTGCTTAAGGTGTTAAGGGATAATCAAAATGAATTATCAACATTTCCTTAGTGAAACCTTATCCAAGGTGCTATTAGACAATCCAAATCAAAACAATCACAAATATTTTGTTGGTAAAAACCTCTTTGAGGTGCAAATAGTTGAGATAATTAATTACTCATTACTTGATTAAGACATTATTGAAGCCAATATCAATATTGTTGATAATTCACAACATGTTCATATTGCAACATTTCTCAAGCCTAAATAATAACATAATATTGAGGTCCTATTGAGAGAATTTTCAGATGTCTTTGGCCTCACCATAACCAAAGTCAAGTTGAATCTAGAATCAACAACAAGGTATGTGAATAAAAATCCCAATCTTCATTTATCCCCTAATAATTATACATTCCATCTTGATCCTATTATTCATTCAATACCTATATTCCATTGTCCAATTAAAGAATTTATCCCATACCTGCCCTTATTTCCCCTTCATGGTAGTACTCTTTTTCAAAGATGTTATGAAGACATCTTGTTTAGAGGTTTGGAAGGAGAATTAAAAACCAATGATGATCATTATAGTAGCAGTGTAGTTCACATATGTAGTAACATCCCAATAGAGCAACCATTTTGAACAACTATTAGTTAGATAGTAAAGGGTCCGCATTATGCATCTGACATTCCTCCATTAATTTGAGTTGTTAGAAATTAAAAAAATTAAAATTAAAAATACAAAAACAATCTAAATATAAATATAAATAATTCATCCAATAGTGAAAACCATGCTTATGGCACCTTGGGTAAGTACCATGATGAAAAATAGGTTTTTGGCATCATGTATAAATAATTTTTCATCTGCAAGTACTTGGACACTTGGGGCCACCTTCGATGCATTAAATACCATTCCATTCCATTAAATCCATTTTGTTCATTCAATCCTATACAACCCATGCCATCTTATTGTGACCATTAATCTTCTCATCTTAACCTTGTTATAGTAGTAGAAGGTATATTGAGCTCTGATTGGAAACACCTTAGCCTATTATCTGCCTGACACTTTGATGACATGACACATTTAGATCTCATGTGACATGGTCCTTGGATATTTTTAGTCCCTTATCTCATTGCCATCCATTATTATCTAGCATTATCCATTTGTCCTTAATTCATTATTATCTCCTATTAAGAGGAAGCATAATGGCTTGAGGTTTGTTTGAACTATGCATGCAGTTCTTAGTTTTTGAGGTTAACTTAACCACCTTTATTCCATTTGATTTCTATCACTATCCATTCTAGCAATAGAATAAGTCTTTCATTTGCTCGTGAACCCTTGTGGATATAATAAATCCATACCAATCCATGCCCTTCTTTATGCCTTTTTTTAGGATGAACTACAATGGCTTGAGGTCTATTTGGACTATGTAGGCAATATCCAGTTTTTGAGGTTAGTGCAGGGGCCCTTATTCCATGCTATCACCATTTTGAAAGCATTTTAATCCATGCTCTCACCATTTTATGAGTATTTTAAGACACACTCTCATCATTTTATGAGTATTTTAAGCCACACTCTCATTATTTTAAGAGTATTTTAAGCCACACTCTCACCATAATACGACTTATAACATTCTACATCTCTTAATCCTAAAATGAGTGGAGATGCCAAAAACCCAAAAATATTTAGATAATAAAAAAAGACCTAAAAATTATAAAAGGGGCTTAAAATATCCATAACAAATATAAAACCATAAAATCTTAAAAATTAGAAAAGGCTTAAACTCTTTATGAGAGATATAAATACACAAAATTCAAAAATAATGATCTTATCCTTAATATAGTCATTATCCTTGATTTCCATTAATCCACTCATGTCAGCAACTATTAGGATGTGTCCTTACCAAATCTGCCCTACTGGGGTAAACTCATTATTAGTTTTGATCATGTTATTTGTAATCATACTTCTCATGACCCTACTCCTTCCTATGATTACACATCGGCTCACATACAGACTATCAACTTTCGTTATCCTAATTTGAAACATTTGCCACTCACTTGGACCTCTCTTGCATCATATTCTTACCCTCCATACATCCTTAGTCCATCTTGGCCCTTTGACATGCAAGACAAACCCTCTAGAGACCCCCCAAGGCATTTTAGGAGCCTGTTGACTAGGTTAAGCCCTTGTTTGACCTAGGCCACATGTTTTCTTCACAAAAGCCCTAGCCTAGCCGCGGCCTAGGTAGAATACATGCAAAAGTGCTAGTTTAGACCCAAATGGTAAAAAACAATTAGTTTAGGTCTTTTGGTGGATTGGGGTTAGGATATATGCCTCATTATCATTCTTTTAAGCCTCTCTCTTGATCACTTTTTTGCTTTGATCCTCCCACTTTATCAATCCATTAATGCTTGGCTACTTCCTTGAATCTCTCTTGATTCTTGCTTAGCACAATAGCTTCCATTGTGATAAGGGATGCCCTACATTGCTATAGCTAAACTTGGTATTTATTATTGCTATTGAAAATGTTCTTGAATCTTGTGGGTTGATATTTGCTCCATAAATACTCCATTGCACCTATTTTGTTCCCCTTTCATTAGCTCTTCCACAGGTTGGTGCCTTCTCCTTCACCTCCTCTAGAGCTTTTGGCTCTTGGTCTGGACTCAGCTTACACACATCCTGATCTTCTTCTTATCTTGCCTCTTAGCTTGGAGAATTGGTTGGTATGAAGTTTACACATCTTTTTGAGTTGGATATGAGGGCACTTTGATTTATAAATTGAAGCTCTTTGTTTATTTGTAGTAGTATACATGCTAGGGTTTGATTTATTTTAGTGAAATAGTTGTTTTGTGTTTTGCTTAAAGTAATTTCTAAAGTTTCTTACATTTACATATGAGTAAAGAGTACTTTCATTGCTTGAAATATTCCTTTGTTGCATATCATTGCTCTATTTGGAAAGATACCTCATTGCATGGTATAAACATACATGCTCAAGACAAACTAGAAAACTTGCTTAAATACTCTCTCTCTCTCTCTCTCTCTCTCTCTCTTGCTAAACTGGAACATTGCATTCTTAGAAAACAATAGTATTGGTTTGGAAAGATAGATCAAATATAGAATAGGCACACTCTTGAACCCTTTATTGAAAATGTCTTTATTTCTTAAAACATCTTTCATCGGGCCTCAAATTACCTTAGGTTTAGATTTACATTTTAGTTGTTATCTCTCTCTATTTGGTATTATTGTTCTCGCTTTGTTTATGCAATCAGTAGTCTAGTATTAGCTACTTGCTTTACTATGGTTGGACCCATTAGAGTAACTTGTATACTATGTGTGCTTGTTCATGATATCCCCAACCTAGTTTTCAAGTTTGTCTATAGCTTGGTGTAAGTTGGCAAACTAGATAGCCACTATAGATCTCCTATAGGCCATAGAACCCCTGAGCCTTCTAGCCTCTTAGTGGTTTACTTTAGCATCTCACTGATGGTTCCATTTAAATTATTGGAGCTACATTTTGGCACGCTTGATGGGACCTCACATATAACCTTACACTAGTTCTATCCCATTTATAACTCTCTTAGCCAACTACCCTTTGTTAGTTATTAGGCTTTGCTTTCAGTTGTGTTTCGACTCTCACCTTGGTTGTTTTCTCTTGGTTTGGTTTTGTGTCATCCTCCTTATTGGTTCTCTATCAGTTTGCATTTTCTATTGTCTACTATATTACTCTTGCCTTATTGCATCTATGGTCGGTCTCCCACCCTTGGGACACCAATCCCATTGAATTCAGGGTCTCATCCCTAAGCTCACTCATGAGCAAGTCACGATTGCAATGGAATGTCATAGACACCATAGGATCTAGGAGTTTCCCTCGACCCAATATGGTAGTCCACACTATATCACATTAAAAAGAGAATAATATTGGTAGGATTATAACCAATGGAATCAATCTCATTTTCACCAATATGAGATTTATTCATCTAAGGATGTTTTGTCTCAACCCCATGCCATATCCCTTTCACCCATTTGAGGTTATGAGGATCCCCTTGACCATATGAGACTTGATGAGCTATAGGAGATCATTAAAGATTACCATATACACCTTAGGTGAATGAATTGCATCTTTCCCCTCTAGGAGTAGGCGATGTGCTTCCTCTGGAGATAGAGATAACATCCAATCTAGTTTGAATGCCTCAATTAGTTCTCGTATGAGTCCCCTACTTTTTTATCGATAGGATACTCTACAGTAAGAATCCCTTCATGTCCATATTGTGGGTCATAAGTATTCCTACTCAATGAGGTATCTTCACCATGAATATTTATCCCATCCTCCTAGCCCTTCTTGTAGAGTTTTTGATGAGCATGCTGATTTTGATCATCTATAGACTAGAGATCCTTAGGATGCCTATTAGGAGCATTAGTAGCTACCAATTGACCCTTATCTGATGGGATGTGATCAATATCATGGGGATTTTGGTCATCATAACTACCTTTATGAGTATGACACATCTTCCCATCATCCTTATGAGGAATGTCACCCATCTTGTGGTCATTCCCCACCCCATGGTAGAGATGATTTCCACCATGAGCATCCTCCCTATCAGAAGCTACCTTGACGTCATCCTCTCCACAACCATGGTTATGGTGATAGCTATGGGCATAAGTAACATCATTACCATCATGATCCCCCACTCAAAAATCATCACCAACCTACTATCAACTATGTTTATAAGGATCTCCTTCAAAATCCTTTAGCCCCTTGGGTGCATGTTATTCCCCTTCCTATTCCTATCCCTTAACTCCCTAAGATCAATGGGACTCAGGACTCTAGTCCCATGGATTATATCATGGTATTCATGATGATATTTATGGATTGGGAACAGGATGAAAACATGATCTTGAAGCTATTCACTCATTCTTTATGAGCTAAAACTCTTATTTGGTTTTAGAATCTACCATCATATTCTCTCTTTAGTTTCCAGATCCTTCTAGATGACTTCTTCTAATATTTTGATATTTGTAGACCCTTTAACCTTAGCATCCAATCACTCACCTATATGGCATAGGCTAAGGGTGAGTTAAACTTTGATTTTGTGCATAAGTGGTGTTTAACTATCTGTACATGTAGAACAAGGTTCTTGGATGACCAACTTTATGATATGTTCACACGAGCATTAAGGCAGGAGGTTCACCTTGAGGTCCTCAAGCATGAGCCCAATTTGTATGATGAAGTTCTTAATGAGTGTCTAAAGATCAAATTATTTGAGGTACATGCAAGCATGCATCCCATAACAACCCAAAATTCATCTTCATTAGATGATCGCAACTACAATACGACTGATGATGGTGTCACTGATTCTCTACCTGAGAAGAAGGAAAAGAAGGACAGTTGTGAGGTGAATGCTTTGATCAAGAAGATACTTGAAAAGAAGGTTTTTAAATCAAGCAAAATAAAATAATAGATGATGTTTCCTTATGACCCCACCATGTTTTGTAATTTCCATCAGATGAGGGGGCACACTGACAATAAATATGTCACCTAGTAGTTTAGTGTGCAGGTGTCACCTTCATCTTATAGTTCTCTTTTTGTGGAACCTAACCATAATTTGAATGTGTTCAAGGAGCCTCTACCTGACCATGACAAGGAGAAGAAGAAGAAAAGGAAGAAGAAATCAAAGGCTAAGGCCCCTCATTCTCCTTCTTGCTCTTCTACCTCTTTTGACTCCTCTTCCCAGGTTGACTCAAGAGGGAAAGCCAAGCATGAGAGTATCAAGGTCATTACTGCTATTGACATAGCCTCTACTAGGTATGAATGCTTTGTCAACATGTGCTTAAATTAGGCCATTGACCTTATTAGAGAGACTAATGGTGCTAGACCTCCCATCCAGCCCACGGGGGTAGGGAACCCCAAAGTTAGATTTGACTTTCGATGTAACATCCCTCCCTAGGCTAAAAAACATCCTTAGTCCATCATAGATGAGTTATAGGGCCTCTCAACTGGCATATCTATTTGGGACCTTCTTTGCCTTTTCCTTGAGTAAAGGGGCCTTATCTTCAATGAGCTTGGTCTCTCTCATGCGAGTCTACTATGGGATGATGTTGAAGTTCTATTAAACTCCAACACATCTGAGCACCCTCCCCCTCTCATTTTATCTTTAAACCCTACCTCTTTGCCAAATGCTTCGATCTTGGACAAGAGGGACAGGTTACCTCTCTATATTGAGACTTCCATTAATAATTATCATGTCAAGCAATGCATTATCAATGAAGGATCCATGTTGAATATCATGCCCCTATGTCTGTTCAATGAGATCAAGATCAGTGGAAAGAAGCTCTCTGATTATTACCATAACTATGTTGGTTTCAACAATGACATAATTACACCAGTGGAGAATGTGAAACTTCAGGTCAAGTTTGGCCCCAAGACTGTCAAGGTTGAGTTTTAGGTGTTAGATTTGGATATTTCATATAATATAATTCTTGGCTATCCCTGGATCACTTTTATACAGTTCATCATGTTGGCCATATTTCACATGGTTCAATTCATGCATGAAGGTGAGTTTCACACTATGGAGGATGACCTAGATCCCTAGGCTTTGTTCTACACAAATACAAAACCCTTAGATGAGGCATTAGTTGTCTCCTCATGGGGTTTTATGGATTCCCATATACCCCCTGCTTCGAAATCTCATTTTCTTAAGGATGAATGCTATGATCCAACTAAGTATTGAGAAATGTTCACTCCTTTAGATTCTAACATGCATTAATTGACTCCCTCTTTCACTTTACAACACTATGCTAGCTCATCTCTTTTTAAATACCTCTTCTAGTATGTTTCCTCAAATGTTGAGCTCCCCCTTGCATGTTACTTTTCCCATCAAAGTATTAGCTCTCTCAATGCATCTCCTACTGAGGCTACTAAAATCACTGAGTTTGATCTTGAGTGCTATTACATCCATGGTATAACACCCAAATTGATCAATGAGAGGATAACTTACAAGAAGCTCATGCTTGCATATCGTATGGGCCACCATCCTCTCATTTGTTTGGTTTTAAAGGTCTCATTCACCAACATTGACTCTACCCATGGAACTCTTGTGTTTTAGGCCATGACTAGTGAACTTAGAGATATGGATGCTTCATATACCTCTTCCTACCTTCTCCATCTTGTTTGGCCTCTTCATAGGCCAAGTAGTGGCCTGCCTTGAGGATAAGCCTCTAGTTAGGGTGAGGTGGCAACCTACTCTCAAGGTCAAGCCCAAGCTTGGGCTTGTGGTGCTTTGGTGAGCCTCACAACTTATTAGAACACCCTTCCCAAGCCCCCATTCAATGGATTTCCCCTCTCATGGCATCTATCATCAGAACCTTGTAGGTCTCCTTTGCCATTTGGATTATGCACTCCTCCTTAGATGCACATTGTGATAGAAGCAAAGTCTTTTACTACTTTTAGTTGGATGGGATATTGCTTGTTAGTAGATAGCCCTCTATTGAATCCCTCTCTCCTTTTTTGTAGTACCTATAAGTGATATGGGTCAGTGGTTATGGTTGCCTATGACTTCTTCTAAGCTTCCCTAGTTGGTCTTCATTCATCACAGGCCTCTTACCACCCCTCCTCATCTTTCATTACAGTCAACATTGAGACACTCTCTCATGATTGACCCTTGCACAATGATGATGGCTTTATCAATCAAGATGTCTTTTTTGCCTCTTGCACTCTAACTCCTCCTCGCATCTGCACGAGAGAGAAACATGACCTTATATCAATCATGTATATCATGGAACAAAAAAACATGTTTTGAGAAGCTCATAAGCATCCTCTTCTTATTTCCCCCTTTCCCTTCCATTCTGGGTAGGTTCTAGGTCCTTTTTGGGATCCCTAGGCCTATTTTTGGCTTCTTTTAGTCTAGGCCACAACTTTATAGGTAAATCTATGGCCTAGGTAGGCTAGGATGTGGCTTGGGCCAATGACTCTCTTTTTGCCCTTTCTGAGCTCTATTTCACTCTCATTTTACTCTTAGAACCCTCGAACCTTCATCTTTAAGGTTTTAGCCCATTCCAAACACAATAACAGGGTTTATTTCTCTATTTGGGGCCTATTTGGGCGTGTTTTGTGAGAATTATGATTTATTGGACCCCTAGGTCCTTTGGCTTGTTAGGCCCATGCACTCCTTACTAGATGCATGTTATGGGCCCTTTTTGGGTGTTTTACCCATTTTTACATTTCACACTGTGAAACCTCCATCTTAGAGGTTTTGGCATGTTTTGAGTGCATTAGTGGCCTCTAGTTTTTAATTCAAGGCTTTTTTGCACCCGTTATAGCCCTATTTTGGTTCTTATGACCCCTTTTGGGTCCTCATTGACCTCCTTGGATTGTGTCCCATCTCATGGGCACCCAGGGATAGAAGTTACTTATTATGATTCTTTTAGTTAGTCATTTCTCTATTTTTTTTACTCTCTCTTATTCATCATGGTTGTAGGTAGGGTTTTCAGATGGATAAGATGGTTTGGGACTTACTCTAATCTTATCGATTGGTCTCCATATTCTTCAAATTTCTTCCCACTTTCCCTTGTTACGTCTCACCTTAACTAGTGTTGGTTAACCATTATGATTGTGGCTTGATTTCATTATTTATTTCCCTCATGCAACTCACTTACACTGCTTCAATTTTATATCATCTTTCTGTACTTGTTAGTCTTGCATCTTTAACCCCTATTATGGTGTACCTATTAGTGGTGATTCATATCGATGGTGGTAATTGGGGCAACCTAGGACCAACAACTATGGCTTGGGTTATCGATGATCAATGGGGCCATGAGATTATTACAACCAATTTCTTCTTTAGTAGTGAGACAAATAATGTTGCTGAGTATCACATAATTATTTGTACCTTGATCGATACTCATGAGTTAGGCACATGTCATGTGTAGTTATTATTTGACTCACTCTTAGCTATGTCTCAACTCATTGGTGTCTGGTTCATCCTCAACTCTGAGTTGCTCCCCCTCTTTGAGGTAGCACATAATTTGCTCTTTTTCTTTGAGGACATCTAGTTCACCCATATCCCTCACAAGGAAAACACTAGAGATGATGCCTTAGTGAATGTCATTATGGATAGTCTGATTTGATTTGATATCACTTTTGTCCCTTCTTTGAAGGATTTGGAGCTAAAGCTAGAGTTAGAGTTGGATTTTGGTTTATGCAGCATTTGTACTCTCACTTATGGATTGCACCCTCAACTTCTTCCATCATCATCCTTATCTGGTAAGTGTAGCTAATGTTTTCTTTAATATTTTCATTTCTTGCTTTACTTTGCTTTAGTGTGGCTTCCAGGTACTACACAACACTCCTTATTCATTCAAACACCAAATGTTTATACCTCGAGGGCATATGTAATTATACTTCTCATGATCATACTCCTCCCTATGATTAAACATCAGCTCACATGAATATTACCGACCCTGGTCATCCCAATTTAAGATATTCTCCACTCATTGGACCTCTCTCACATCATATTCTTACCCTTCATACATCTTTAGTCCATTTTGGCCCTTTTACATGCAAGATAGGACCTCTAGAGACCCCTCATGGCCTTTCGAGAGCCTATGGACCAGCCTAAGCCCTTATTTGACCTAGGTTGCAGCTGGTGTGAAGGAGACCTAGGGTCTAGGCTACACGTTTCCTTCACAAAAGCCATGGCCTAGGTAGAATACATGCAAAAGTGCCAATTTGGACCCAAAGAATAAAAAATGGCTAGTTTTAGGTCTTTTGGCAGATTGGGGTTGGGATATATGCCTCATTCTCATTCATTTGAGCCTCTCTCTTTATCAATTTCTTACTCTGATCCTCCCACTTGATTTTTCCATTAGAATCTTGGCTGCCTACTTGAATCTCTCTTGATTCTTGCTTGGCATAATAGCTTTTATTATGATCGGGGATGCCTTACATTACTGCAGTTATTCTTGGTATTTATTATTACTATTGATAGTGTTATTGAAGCTTGTGGGTTGCTATTTACTCCCTAAAGACTCTATTGTACCTATTTTTTGCCCCTTGCACTGGCTCTTCCACAAATTGATGGCTTCTCCTGCACCTCCTCCATAACTTTTAGCTCTTGGTCTATACTCAACTTACAGATAGCCTGATCTTCTTTGTATCTTGCCTCTTAGCTTGGATAATAAATTGGTAGAAAGTCTGCACATCTATTTGAGTTGGATATGAGGTAAATTTGATTTGCAAAGTGAAATTATTTCTTTATTTTTGGTAGTATACATGCTAGGGTTTGATTTGTTTTAGTGAAATAGTTATTTTGTGCATTGCTTAGAGTAGTTTCTAAAGTTTTTTACATTTGCATATGAGTAAAGAGTACTTTCATTGCTTGAAATATTCCTTTTTTGTATATAATTTCTCTTTTTGGAAACATCCCTCATTGCATAGTTTAAATATACATGCTCAAGACAAACTAGAAAACTTGCTTAAATACTCTCTCTCTCACTCTTGCTAAACTAGAACATTGCATTGTTAGAAAACAAGTATTGGTTTGGAAAGACAACTCAAATATAGAATAAGCATGCTCTTGAACCCTTTCTTAAAAACATCTTTATTGCTTAAAATGTCTTTCATTTGGCCTCAAAGTGCCTTAGGTTCTAGATTTATATTTTAGCTGTTATCTCTCTTGATTTGGTATTATTGTTCTCACTTTGTTTATCTAATCAGTAGTCTAATCTTAGCTACTTGATTTATTATGATTGGACCCATTAGAGTAACTTACATACTTTGTGTGTCTATTCATCTAGCTCCAACCTAATTTGCAAGTCTGTTTATAGCTTGGTGCAAGCTGACAAATTGGATAGTCACGATAGATCTCCTGTAGCCCATAGAACCCTTAAGCCTTTTAGCTTCTTAGCGGTTTGCTTTAGCACCCTAAAAAACACTAGTGGTTCCATTCAAATTCTTGGAGCTACATTCTGACACACTTGGTTGGATCTCACATACAGTCTTACACTAGTTTTATCTCATTTAAAACTCTCTTAGCCAACTCCCCTTTCTGTTAGGCTTTGTTTTTAGTTTTGTTTTGGCTCTTGCCTTGGTTGTTTTATCTTACTTTAGTTTTATGTCATCCTCACTATTAGTTCTTCATCAATTTGCCTCTTCTATTGTCTCACATGTTGCTCTTTCTTTATTGCATCCATGGCCGGTCTCCCACCCTTGGGATGCCAATCCTGTTGGATTCAGGGTCTCATCCCTGAGCTCACTCATGAGCAAGTCATGATTACAATGGAATTTCATAGACACCATAAGATTCAGGAGCTTCCCTTGACCCACCATGGTAGTCCACACCCTCTCACATTCAAAAAGGAATAATAGTGGTAGGACTATAACTAATAGACTTGGTCTCTTTTTCACCAGTCTGAGCTTCATTCATCTAAGGATGTTTCATCTCAATCCCATGCCATATCCCTTTCATCCATTTAAGGTGATGAGGATCCCCTTGACCATCTGAGACCTAATGAGTTGTAAGAGATCATTAATGATTACCATAGATGCCTTTAGGTGAATGAAGTGCATCTTTATCTCCTAGGAGTAGGCAATGTGCTTCCTTTAGAGACATAGATCACACCTAGTCTAGTTAAAATGCCTAGACCAATTTTTGTATGAGTCCCCCACCTCTTTCTTGATAAGAGACTCTACAACAAGAACCCCCTCATATCCATATTATGGATCATAGGTATTCCCACTTGATAAGGTATCTTCATCATGAAGATCTCTCCCATCCTCCTAGCCCTTCCTTTAGAGATTTCAATGAGCGTGCTAATTTTGATCATTATATATGGACTAAAGATCCCTAGGATGCCTATCAAGATCATCAATACCCACCGATTAAACCTTGTCTAATGACATATGATCAATATTATGGGGATTTTGGTCATCATGACTGCTTCCATGAGTATGCCACATCTTCCCATCATCCCCATGAGGAATGTCACCCCTCCTATGGTCGTTTCCCACTCCATGGTAGAGATGATTTCCACCATTAGCATCCTCCTTATTAGGAGTTGCGTCGACATCATCTTCTCCATAGACATTGTTATGGTGATGCTTATGGGCATATACAACATCATTACCATCATGATCCCCCTCTCATAGCTCATTACCATCTTGATATCAATCGTGCTTATGAGGATTTGCTTTGGAATCATCTAGCCCCTTGGGTGTGTGTTATTCCCTTTCTTACTCCTATCTCTGAACTACCTAAGTTCAATAGGACTTGGGACTCTAGTCCCACATAGTATATCATGACATTCATGATGGTGTGTATAGATTGGGAACATGATGAAAGCATGATGTTTAACCTCTTCACTCATTCTCTATGAGTTGAAGCCCTTGTTTGGTTTCAAAATCTACCATCAAATTCTCTCTTTAGTTTCTAGCTCCTTCTGTATGACTTCCTCCAATATTTCAATATTTCTAGACCCTTTAACCTCAACATCCAATCACTCACCTCCATGGCATAGGCCAAGGGTGAGTCAAACTTTGATTTTATGCATAGGTGGCATTCAACTGTCCATAGATGGAGAACAAGGTTCTTGAATGACCAACTTTATGATATGTTCACATGAGCATTGAGGCAGGAGGTTCACCTTGAGGCCCTCAAGTATGAGCCCACCTCATATGATAAAGTTGTTAATGACTATTTGAGGATCAAAGTATTTGAGGTATGTGTAGGAATTTGGTCTATACCAACCCAAAATTCATCCTCATCGCATGATCACAACTACAATACAATTGATGATGGTGTCACTAATTCTCCTTCCAAGAAAAAGGACAATAAGGACAGTCATGAGGTAAATGCTTTAAGAAAGAAGCTAGTTGAAAAGAAGGTTTTTGAATCAAGGACAACAAAATAAGGGATGGTGTTTCCTTATGACCCTACCAAGTTTTGTAATTTCTATTAGATGAGGGGGCATGATGACAATAATGATGTCACCTAATAGTCTAGCGTACAAGCCTCACCTTTGTCTCAGAGTTCTCCTCTTATGGAAACCAACCATAAATTGAATGTGTTTAAGGAGCCTTTACTTGACCATGAAAAGGAGAAGAAGAGGAAGAAAAAGAAGAAATCAAAGGCTAAGGCCCCTTGTTATACTTCTTGATCTTCTACCTCTTCAACTCCTCTTCTTAAGATAACCTGAGAGGAAAAGCCAAGCACAAGAGTAGCAAGGTCATTGCTGCTATTGATATAGCCTCTACTGGGTATGAGTGCTTTGTCAACACATGCTCTAATCAGGTCACTAACCCTATTGGAAAGACTAGTGGTGTTAGACCTCCCATCCAGCCCATGGGGTAGGGAACCCCAAAGTCATATTTAAATTTTAGTGTAACATCCTTCCCCAAACTAGACAACATCTTTATTATATCATAAATGAGTTACAGGGCCTCTCAGCTAGGATATCCATTTGGGACCTTCTTTGCCTTTGACCTAATCAAAGGGGTCTCATCTTTAATGAGCTTGGTCTCTCTCATGAGGGTCTACTATGGGATGATGTTGAAGCTCTATTCAAATCTAACACATATGAGCACCCTCCCCCTCCTATTCTCTCTTTCAACCCTGCCTCTTTGTCATATGCTTTGATTCTATCCAAGAGGGATAGGTTCCATCTCTATATCGATACTTCCATTGACAATTACTATTTTAAGTGGTGCATTATCATTAAAGGAGCCACATTAAATATCATACCCCTATATGTGTTCAATGAGATTAGGATCAGTTGAAAGAAGTTCTCCAATTCTTGCCATAATTATGTTGGTTACAACAATGACGTAGTTATGCCAGTGGGGAACATGAAGCTTCAGGTCAAGTTTGGCCCCAAGACTGTCAGGGTTGAGTTTTAGGTGTTAGATTTGGATCTTTCATACAATATGATTTTTGTCCATCCTTGGACCACTGATATATAGGCCATCATATTGGCCATATATTATATGGTTCAGTTCATGCATGAAGGTGAGGTTCGCACTATAGAGACTGACCTAGATCCTTGGGATTTTAGCTATGGTAAGACAAAGCCCTCAAGTTAGGCTTAAACTATCTCTTCATAGGGTTTTGTGGATCTCATTTTCTCAAGGATGAATGTTATGATCTGACTGATTATCGAGCAATGTTCATTCTTTCAAAGTCCAATGTATGTCAATTGAATCCCTCTTACACTTCACAATGCCATGCCAACTCATTTCTTTTCAAAAACCTCTTCTAGGATGTTTCCCTAGATGTTGAGCTCCACCTTGCATCCCACTTTTCCCATTATAGTATTAGCTCTCTCAATGCATCTCCTACTGAGGTCATTAGAGTCACTGAGTCCAAACTTGAGTACTATTCCATCTATGGTATAACACCCAACCTGATCAATGAGAGGATAGATTACAAGAAGCTCATTCTCATATATCATATGTGCCACCATCTTCTCACTTATTTGGTTTTAGAGGTCTCCTTCATGTTAAGGTGTGGAGCTAAAAGCTTCACCAAAGGAGCGCATTGCAGAAGTTGTAGGTTTACACAGTCACCAGCATCGATTAGGAGTGTCCGACGTCGGTCAAAAGCAATTCAGGAGATGTTGGCGTCGACAGGAATTGGCCGATGTCGGTCAGGTGCAAATAGGTAGGAATCGATGTCGGTTACCTGTGCGTCCAGAAAGCTATTTCCGTGGACAAAACAAATTGTTTGCATGTTAGGATTAAGTGATAGTCTTAAGTCCGCATCTCTATTATTAGTAAGACTATTTAGAGCCCTTGATTATGAGGTGCATCTGATGGCTGTAGTTGTATGCTCATGTTTCCTAATTATTATATAATAGGATAGATCTTCTTAGCTTATTGGACACAATCATAGAATTGGTGTTGAACAGTACAGAATTGTATATGTGAATTATTCCAGGTTGTTGGAGTTGATTGTACTTGAGAGAGAGAGCTCTTGAGGGAAAGAGATCTAGAGAGAGATCTATACATCTGAGAGAGGTGTGGAAGAAAATAAGTTTCTTCAATTGTATTCCTTCTTTTAAAGAGTTTAATACAAGTTTTCAGGGTGGTTTCTTGTATCTCTTCTTCTTGCTATATTTCTGATTCTAGTTGCTTTCAATTCTGGTTTAATTCTGCATTTATTGCTTTCATAGTGTAATCAACATTATTGGTTGATCCCCAACAAGTGGTATCAGAGCTCAGGTTGACTAACAGGTGTTTCAGATCTGGTTAGTGTGTATTGATTACAGGGTACTCAAAGGGGTTTCTATAGAGATTTCTGTTTGAGTGGGAGAAGCAATGGCCGAAGAAAGTAAACTGAGAATGGAGAAGTTTAATGGTAAGAATTATCAACATTGGAGAATGCAGATAGAGGATTATTTGTATCAAAAAGATCTATACTTACCGTTAGGTGGGATTGCAAAGAAGCCCAAAGACATGGATGATGAAGAATGGGAAGTTCTTAATAGAAAGGCTCTGGGGTCTATAAGACTGAGTCTGGCATCTACTGTGATATCTAATTTATCACAAGCAAAGACAATGGTAGAGTTGATGACTACTTTAGCAAATTTATATGAAAAACCCTCATCTTCAAATAAGGTATATCTTATGAAGCAGTTATTTAATTTGTGTATGCAGGAAGGTGGATCTGTATCTAATCATCTGAATGATTTCCATGGAATTGTAAATCAATTAAGTTCAGTCAATATTGTGTTTGATGATGAAATTAAATCTCTTTTAATATTATGTTCTTTGCCTAAAAGCTGGCATAGCTTGGTAATGGCAGTTAGGAATACTGCATCTGCTTCAAATATTTTAAAAGTAGAGGATGTTGTTAGTGTAATGTTGAATGAATAAATTCGTAGGAAAAGCACAGAGGAGATATCAGGGAACGCTTTAAGTTTTGAGAGCAGGGGAAGGCAAAAAGAGAAGAGCAAGAGGAGATCAAGGTCTAAGTCAAAGGTGAGAGGTAGATCCAAATCCAGAAATGGCAGGAGGCCACAATGCTGGAATTGTGGAAAGATGGGGCATATAAGCAAATATTGCTGGTCAAAGCCTAAGGAGGACAATCAACACGAAGGAAAGGAAGAAGCAAAGGTTGCATGTATTGCACAAGATGCTTTAATATTCTCTTTGCATAATAATATAGAATCTTGGGTTTTAGATTCTAGTGCATCTTTTCATGCTACCCCCAATAGAGAATATTTTAGTGACTATGTCCATGGAGATTTTGGAATAGTATATTTAGGGGATGATGAGCCTTGTAAAATTATTGGCAAAGGAAAAGTGTAGCTGAAAATGCAGAATGACAACACATGGGTGTTGAGAGATGTGATGCATGTTCCCAGCTTGAAGAGGAATTTGATTTCTGCAAGAAAATTAGGGGATGAGGGTTGTACAGTAACTCTCACAGCTGAATCTTGGAAGGTGACCAAGGGTGCACTTGTAATGGCCAGAGGTAAGAGAGTAGGTACTCTCTATTTATGTAATTGTGTTACTAATATTTCTCCTTCTGTATTATCTACTTCAGATGTGGATGCAAAATTGTGGCACTCAAGGCTCGGCCACATGAGCGAGAAGGGAATGTCCATTCTTAAGTCAAAAGGTAAGCTTTCAGATTTGAAAAGCATAGACTTGGATTTTTGTGAGCATTGTGTGTTTGGAAAATAGAAGAGGGTGAGTTTTCTTAAGACTGGGTCAACAAAGAAGAAGCATAAGTTGCAGCTTGTTCACACAGACGTGTGGGGACCAGCTCAAGTTGCTTCTATTGGAGGATCACAGTACTATGTTTCGTTCATAGATGATGCTACAAGAAAGGTATGGGTCTATTGTATTAAGAAGAAATCTGATGTATTTGAGACTTATAAGATTTGGAAAGCTATGGTTGAGAATGAAATAGGGAGAAGATTGAAGTGCCTGAGATCTGACAATGGTGGTGAGTTTTGCAGCTATAAGTTCAACTGGTATTGTTATATGCATGGAATACATAGGCAAAAGATGGTTCTAAGGACACCTCAGCAAAATGGAGTTGCTAAAAGGATGAACAGAATAATTATGGAGTGTGCAAGGTGTATGAGATTGCATGCTGGTTTGCCCTTAGAGTTTTGGACAAAAGCTGTTGACATTGCAGTGTACCTGATTAACAGAGGACCCTCTATAGATCTGGATGGTGGAATTATAGAAGAGGTATGGATAGGTAAAAGGTAGATCTCTCATTTTTCAAAGTTTTTGGTTGTGAAGCCTTTGTGCACGTTGATAAGGAAAATAGAAAGAAGCTGGATGCTAGGTCTATGAGGTGCACATTTATTGGCTATGGCTCTGATGATTTTAGATTCAAGTTTTGGAATCTAGGAACTAACAAAGTAATTAGGATCCGTGATGTTTTCAATGAAAAAGTGATGTATAGTGATCAGCTTAAGAAGCTGAATCAATCTGGGCAGAGCAATGGAGAATTGGACGAGGTGACAGTCCAAAATGAGCTCATAGGAAAAATTAATCACAGATAGGAAAACACAGAGACCGACGTTGGTCAGGTAGGAACCGACGTCGGCAATACAAGAACTGATGTCGGTCATATAGTGATTGACGTCAGCCAAGAAGGAACTGACGTCAGTCAGGAAGAATCGATGTCGGCTAGTTACAGGCTTGGAAGTGACTGAGGTCGGTCACTGTCAGAGAATTTGGGCGGACAACGTGTTGTGAATGAGTCTTAGATGCCCATGAGGAGGTCAGAAAGGGTAAGTAAACCTCTAATTTGATATTCCCCTTCATTATTCTATTTATTTCTAACTGATGGTGGAGAACCAGAGAGTTTTGATGAAGCAATACAGGTGGAATCCAAGAATCAGTGGGAGCTAGGCATGAATGAGGAGATTGATTCCTTGAGAGAGAACCAAACATGGGATTTGGTTGAGTTGCCAGCTGGTAAGAAGACACTGAAGAATAGATGGATCTATAGGTTAAAAGAAGGTGAGAATGGATAGATGAGATATAAGGCTAGGTTGGTAGTGAAAGGATTTGCACAAAAGCCAGGTATTGATTTTGGTGAGATTTTTTTTTCTCTTGTTGTTAAAATGACTTCTATACGGGTTGTATTGTCTTTAGTTGCTATTGAGGATTTGCATCTTGAGCAGCTTAATGTTAAGACAATGTTTCTTCATGGAGATTTGGATGAAGAAATATATATGGATCAACTGGAAGGATTTGAGGTCAAAGGTAAGGAGAAGTTAGTGTGCAGATTGAAGAAAAGCTTGTATGGCCTCAAGCAAGCTCCTAGACAGTGGTATTTGAGATTTGACAGGTTTATGACTGAGCATGGCTATAGTAGGTGTCAATCTGACCATTGTGTGTATTTTAAGAGATTGGATAATGGTAGATATATTATTCTATTGTTGTATGTAGATGATATGCTGGTTGCAGGATCACACATGCAGGATATCTCTGAGCTTAAGGTGAAATTAGCTCACACGTTTACCATGAAGGATTTGGGAGCAGCAAAGAAAATCCTTGGCATGAGCATCAAGAGAGACAGAAAAAATCACAGGTTGATTTTGTCTCAAGAGGATTATGTGGACAAGGTGTTGAAACGGTTCAATATGTAGGATGCAAAACTGGTAAGCACACCTTTGGCTGGACATTTTAAGTTGAGTAAAGAACAATGTCCTAATTCATATGATGAGGTAGAGTACATGAGTAGAGTTCCATATTCTTCTGTAGTAGGGAGTTTAATGTATGCAATGGTTTGTACTAGACCAGATATTGCCTAAGTAGTGGGATTTGTAAGTAAGTATATGGCCAATCCAGGGAAGGAGCACTGGAAAGCAGTTCAGTGGATCCTTAGATATCTGAGAGGAACCAACAGTAGGCATTTGTACTATGGAGGTTCAGATACTTCTCTACATGGCTATGTAGATTCAGATATGGCAGGTGATTTGGATGGCAGAAGAAGCACCACAGGATATGTTTTCACTGTTGGTGGAACGACGGTTAGCTAGATATCAAAGTTGCAGAAGGTTGTTGCCTTGTCAACTACAGAAGCAAAGTATATTGCAATCATGGAGGCTATCAAAGAGATGATATGGATGACACGGTTCATGGAAGAGCTTGGAAAGGAGCAAGAGAGTTGCAGATTATACAGTGATAGTTAGAGTGCAATTCATTTGGCTAAGAATTTGGCCTTTCATTCAAGAACAAAGCATATACAGCTTAGGTACCACTTCATAAGACAGGTATTGGAGGATGGTGAGTTGAAGCTGGAGAAGATCCATACAGATAAGAATCCTACGGATATGTTAACCAAGTCGGTTACAAAAGAGAAGTTGAATCTGCATTCAACTTTCGTTGGTCTTCATGATTGAGTTGAAGATGGAGGAGCTAGAAGATGTTGCTGTATAGGTACTGGTGCAACTGTTTATCTCCAAGTGGGAGATTGTTAAGGTGTAGAGATAAAAACTTCACCAAAGGAGCGCATTTTAGAAGTTACAGGTTTACACAGTCATCGGCGTCGGTCAAGAGCAACCGACGTCGGTCAGGAGCAATTTAGGAGATGCCGACGTTGGCAGGAATTGGCCGACGTCGGTTAGGTGTAAATAGGCAGGAACCGATGTCGGTTACCTATGCGTCCAGAAAGCTATTTCTGTGGACAGAACATATTGTTTTCATGTTAGGATTAAGTGATAGTCTTAATTCCACATCTCTATTATTAGTAAGACTGTTTAGAGCCCTTGATTATGAGGTGCATCTGATGGCTGTAGTTATATGCTTATGTTTCCTAATTATTATATAATAGGATAGATCTTCTTAGCTTATTGGACACAATCATAGAATTGGTGTTGAACAGTACATAATTATATATGTGAATCATTCCAGGTTGTTGGAGTTGATTGTACTTGAGAGAGAGAGCTCTTAAGGGAAAGAGATCTAGAGAGAGATCTGTACATCTGAGAGAGGTGTGGAAGAAAAGAAGTTTCTTCAATTGTATTCCTTCTGTAAAGAGTTTAATACAAGTTTTCAGGGTGGTTTCTTGTATCTCTTCTTCTTGCTATATTTCTGATTCTAGTTGCTTTCAATTCTGGTTTAATTCTGCATTTATTGCTTTCATAGTGTAATCAACATTGTTGGTTGATCCCCAACACTTCACTGATAATGACTCTACCCATGAAACTCCTATGTTTTAGGTGATGACTAGTGAACCTAGAGATATGGATGCTTCATATACCTATTCCTACCTTCTCCCTCTTGTTTAGCCTCTTCATGGGCCAAATAATGGATTATCTAAGGGGCAAGCCTCTAGTTAGGGTGAGGTGGGAGCCTACTCTCAAGGTCAAGCCCAAGCTTGGGCCTGTGGTGCTTTGGTGAGCCTTATAGCTTACTAAAACACCCTCCCCAAGCCCCCATTTGATGGATTACCCCTCTTGTGTCATTCATCATCAGACCCTTTTGGGTCTCCTTTGTTGTTTGGCTTATGCACTCCTTGGATGTACCTTAGGATAAAAGTAGAGTATTTTACTTCTTTTAGTTGGTTGGGCTACTGCTTGCTAGTAGGTAGCCCTCTTTCGACTCCCTCTCTCCTTTTCCGTACTACTTGTAGGTGATATGGGTTAGTGGTTGTGGTTGCCTATGACTTGATTTGGCCTTCCCTAGCTAGTTTTCTTCTATCATTGGCCTCCTACCACCCCTCCTCATCTCTCATTACAATTGGCATTACGATAATTTCTCATAATTAAACCCCACACAATGACAATAGCTTTATCGACTGAGATGCCTTTTTTGACTCTTGCACTCTAACTCCTCACATTTTCATGAGAGAGAAGCATGAACTTGGATCAGTCATGTGTGCTATGGAACAAGAAAAATGTGTTTTGACAAGCTCATAAACATCCTCTTCTTGTTTCCCCTTTCCCTTCCATTTTGGGTAGGTTTTAGTTCCTTTTCGAGTTCCCTAGGCCTATTTTTAGCCTCTTTTAGTCCAAGCCATGGATTTTTGGGCAAAGCTGTGGCCTGGGTAGGCTAGGATGTAGCCTAGGTTAAAGCTTTCTTTTTTCCCTTTCTAGGCCTCCATTTCACTCTATTTTTGCTCTCAGAAGCCTCAAACCTTCATTTTTAAGGTTTTGGCCATTTCAAACACAATGGCAAGGTCTATTTCACTATTTAAGGCATCTTTGGGTGTGTTTTAGAAGCATTCTAGTCTATTAGACCCCCATGTATTCTAGATTATTAATCCCATGCACTCTTTATTAGATGCACCATATAGGCCCTTTTTGCGTGTTTTACCCATTTTTACGTTTTAGACCATGAAACCCCCATCTTAGAGGTTTTGACACATTGATTGCATTGATGGCCTCTAGTTTTTAATCTAAGGCTTCTTTGCACCTGTTCTAGCCCCATTTTGGTTCTTAAGACCCCTTCCATGTCCCCATTGACCTCCTGAGCTCGTGTACCATCTCATGGGCACCCAGGGATAGAAGTTACTTGTTGTGCTTCTTTTAATTAGTCATTTCTCTACTTTTTCGCAATTGATTTGTTATAACTCCCTCTCTCTTGTTTGTTGTGGTTATAGGTAAGGTTGTTAGTTAGAATTAGTGGTTTGGGACTTACTCTAGTCTTATTGACTGGTCTTCATCTTCTCCAAATTTCCCCCTACTTTCCTTTATTACCTCTCATCATAGCCAGTGTTGGTCAGACATTATGATTGTGGCTTGATTTCATTATTTATTTCCCTCATGAAACTCACTTATACTAATTTTATTTGAGATCATCTTTATGTAGTCATTAGTTTTTCATCTTCGACCCCAATTATGGTGCACCTCTCAGTGGTGATTCACATTGATGACAATAGTCAGGGTAACCCATGACTAGTAACTACAACTTGGGTTATCAATGATCAGTGGGGAAATGAGATTATTGTAGATGGGTTCTTCCTTACCAACGAGATGAATAATGCCACTGAGTATCATGCAATTATTGGTGCCTTGATCAATGCTCATGACTTAGGCATGTGTTATGTGTAGTTATCATCTGACTCACTCTTAGTCGTGTCTCATCTCATCATTATCTAGGTCATCCTTAGCTCTGAGTTATTCCCCTTCTTTTATGCAGTGCATGATTTGCTCTCTTTCTTAGAGGATGTCCATTTCACCCATATCCCTCATAAGGAGAACACTAGAGATGATGCCCTAGTGAATGTCATTCTAGATAGTATGATTTGATTTGATATCACTTATGTCCCTTATTTGAAGGAGCTGGAGCTAGAGTTAGAGTTGGATTTTAGATTATGTAACATTTGTACTCTCAGCCATGGATTATACCCTCAACTTTTTCCACCACCATCCTTATCTGGTAAGTGCAGGTAATGTTTCCTTTTATCTTTTCAATTCTTGCTTTCCTTTGCTTTGGCATGGCTTCTAGGTATTGTATAACAATCCTTGTTCATTCAAACACCAAATGCTTGTACATCGGGGGCATATGTAATCATATTTCCCATGACCCTACTCCTCCCTGTGATTACACATTGGCTCATGCAGACTATCGACCCTAGTCATCCTAATTGAGACATTTTCCACTTGCTTAGATCTCTCTCGCATCATATTCTTACCCTTCATACATCCTTAATCCATTTTGGCCCTTTTGCATGCAAGACATGACCTCTAGAGACCCCTCAAGGCCTTTAAGAGCCTGTTGACTTGCCTAAGCCCCTATTTGACCTGGGTTGTGGCTTGTGTGAAGGAAACCCATGGCTTAGGCTGAATTTTTCCTTCACAAAAGCCATGGCCTGGGTAGAATGCATGAAAAAGTGCCAGTTTAGACTCAAACGGTGAAAAACAACTAGTTTTAGGTCTTTTGGTAGATTGGGGTTGGATATATGCCTCATTCTCATTTATTTGAACCTATCTCTTAATCACTTTCTTTATATGATTCTCCACTTGATCTATCCATTGGAAACTTGGTTTCCTCCTTGAATCTCTTTTGATCCTCGCTTGGCATAATAGCTTCTATTATGATAGGGGATGCCCTACATTGTTGCAACTATTATTGGTGTTTATCATTACTATTGATAGTGTTCCTAAAGCTTGTGGTTTTATCCTTGCTCCCTTGAGAATCCATTACACTTGTTTTGTTCCCCTTGCATTGGCTCTTCCATAGATTGATGGCTTTTCCTTCACCTCCTCCACAAGTTTTGGCTCTTGGTCTAGACTCAACTTACACATAGCCTGATCTTCTTCTTATCTTTCCCCTTAGCTTGGAAAATCGATTGGTAGAAAGTCTGCACATCTCTTTGAGTTGGATATGAGTGAACTTTTCTTTTCAAAGTGATACTTTTTATTTATTTTCAGTAGTATACATGCTAGGGTTTGATTTGTTTTAGTGAAATAGCTATTTTGTACATTGCTTAGAGTAGTTTTTATAGTTTCTTACATTTGTATATGAGTAAAGAGTACTTTCATTGCTTGAAATATTCCTTTGTTGCATATCATTTCTCTCTTTGTAAACATCCCTCATTGCATAGTAGAGATATACATGCTCAAGACAAACTAAAAAACTTACTTAAATACTCTCTCTTGCTAAACTAGAACATTACATTGTTAGAAAACAATAATATTGGTTTAGAAAGATAGCTCAAATCTAGAATAGGCATGCTCTTGAACCCTTTCTTGAATTTTTTTTATTGCTTAAAATGTCTTTCATTTGGCCTCAAAGTGCCTTAGGTTCTATATTTACATTTCAATTATTATCTCTCTCTATTTGGTATTATTGTTCTCATTTTGTTTATGCAATCATTAGTCTAGTCTTAGCTACTTGCTTTACTATGGTTGGAACAATTATAGTAACTTGCATAATTTGTGTGCCTATTCATGCTAGCCCTAACCTGGTTTACAAGTCTATCTATAGCTTGGTACAAGCTGACAAACCAGATAGCCACTATAGATCTCCTGTAGCCCATAGAACCCTTGAGCCTTCTAGCCTCTTAGTGGTTTGCTTTAGCACCCTGCTAAACACTGGTGGTTCCATTTAGATTATTAAAGCTACATTATCCACCTTGAAATGCATCCTTCCCTTGTATCCTTTCTTGAGGCACCATATAATTTTTAGTTTCATTGAGCCTTCACATGTGGATTTTGACTTAGTTAAACAACAAGATGTTTTTTGTTGCTTTTATTTTCAAGTGTGTATGTATATGTTTGCTTGTTTTCTTGATTTTTTTAATATTGCCTCGACTCATTCCATTATGCCAATACGGTCATCATCATGGTGCTTACTGTCATGTAGTTTTACTTGAATCCATCTATTGGCATACATTAACATTACCATCATGTTTTTTATCATTGGTGCATTGTTGTCAATTACCTATTAGATCGGGGGTCAATCCTTATGCACTTTTTAGCCAGGACATCATGATGTTTTATATCATGGTGTAAACCATCATGTGCTACATAAAAAATCAAGTACTAGAGGTCTAATCAATAACATCACAATAATAAATATACTCATCTACTACCTATAACATAATCATTGAACAACATGTATAATATATATGATACTCATAATACATCTACAAATGAGAGTATATAAAAGTCATAATCATTTCTTTATCACTTTAATCCCACTTCTTAGGAGAACTACATCATCCCGAGGTCCCTATTAACTATGTAGATAATGCTCAATACCAATCATTTTTTGAGGTTAGCTCGACCACCCTTGCTTCATTCTTATTAGCATTAAATTTTATTCCAATCTAATCACCACCATTATCTCATTATTATTCAACCATTATTGTCTCCTTCAATCATTTCTTTGATTAATTTGAGCATTCTCACGTGCCTAGTTTTATGTGGCTTCTTCATTATTTGAAAATTCATTAAAAACAATAAAAGCCACCCTACTGGGGTAAATAATTTCTATCAACAATCAAATTCACCCTACTGGGGTGCATTATTTAGAAGCCCACAACTTTCACCCTATTTGGGGAAAATTAAAGTGTGTTTCTTGTTTTGGGTGCATCCTTCCCATTTCCCCCTACCTTGGGTCCAATTTAATTCTAACATTGGAAATAAAAGTGTGTAATAATTAGATCAAGTGGGTTATTTTTAGCCATGGGTTATTCTTTCCCCTTCTTGCTGCTTCCTCTCTTTTTTTGAGAGCCCATCCACATCTTTTATCCTCGTATGCCCTCTTGAGGGGGCATCATGAGTCATTAATTATTTTGTTGTATATTTTTTCAACTTCTTCTTAATGAATTTTTAATTATTTGAAAAGATGTTACTTCATTTGTGTCTTGCAACGCCTTCTCAAATAGGGGAAAAAAGTAGACACTCCATTTTAACCACTTTTGTATCTAAACTATAATCAAAATGACTTTCCACAATCACATGCAAATTTAATCAAAAATCATAAATTGATAAATTTTAGCTACACAATTGTTGTTTTAATATGAAATCATAACATACATAGTCATCTTAGTGTATTATGGAATGTAGAGATCATCTGAAAAAAAAAATCTAACATTTATTGTTTACAATAATTTATTGACCATTTACAAGCATTCTAGATAAATTAGGCAAGAATTTGGAGAGCATTCATTGTATTAATAAAATTCATATTAGAGACACATTATATTACATTGGTTTTCTTCACTATTCCAATCATTGGAGGGCTGTTTTGTATACTATACACCATTGAGAAACTTTACAAATATCAAGAAAACTCAACCATTCTTTGGTGTAATGCAAGCCACACAACACTTGTTTTCCTTATCATTTTTAAGGATAACTACCTAATTAGGGGAAAACTAAGAAGTGCATTTGCATAGTAATCAATGTGAATTTTTAGAATAATAGAGTAAGTTTTTTGGAGCCCCTTATTTGAATAACATAATTACTAATAAAAATTCACCTACCAGACATTTCCTAAAACTATACTCACTACGGTTCTAGTGCCCATAAATAAAACTTGGTTGTTTGGACAAGGTCATTCCTTTGACACAAACTTTAAGGGTTACCATTTTTTGTAATTTTTTTTAATGGTAACTTTAAGGGTTACCATTATCTTACCATAAAACCCTGAATTCCATTGTCAAACTTTGATGACTATCTCTAAATATACTAATATTCAAGATACATTTATAAACCCTCTTTTCATGTTTATTACTATGATTTTTTATAAAATTCATTAGTTTTACTTTTTTAATTTACATATTTTTAGGCCTAGTTAAATGTTTATGATTTTTTGTGTTACAAGTATATCAAACACACTCAAGACATATCAAACATGGAGAAAAAAAGTTAATTATGTGATCAATAATGGACTAAACATTTGAAACACACATAAGAAATCATAAAAAAAATATGAATATGTAGGAGATTATGAAGCACACATGAACACATTAAAAAAATATGGCACACTATAGAACATACATCATAAACATAAAGCATAAGATCAAATGAAAGGCCAATATGCTAAAAATAATAAAGATAGATAAATTCTAAAGTGGGACCCATTTATGCAATATATTACCCCAATATTTACCCCCAAGTGAACATGGGATGTGTCCCCAACCTATTATGAAGCCACAATAATGACCTACAACCTATTGAACATAAATCTTACATCTATCTTGATAGTGAAATCAATAGCATATATAAAAACATTAGTGAAGTTTAATCTCTTTTTTAAAGGTAGATAGTCATAAACATGAAGTGTGCACCCTAACATAGTCATAATTTATATCTTGTTTATTACCATTTAATAACATATAAAAATTTAACATAATGTGAAACATCATGTGAATATATTACACACAACAAACATTTATAGCAATCACTAGACATGTAATGAAATCTATAACAAGCCACATACGTGGCATTAAAATAGAAAGTAATAGAATGAATCATATAAATATATAGTTCTTAGTTTTTATGTCATGTCCCCCTTTTCAAATAAACTAAAAAATAACAACGTTAATATTTTAGGTTGTCTAAGTGATTTACTTTTTAATTTATTAAAAAAAGTGATAACTTAATATTATTAGAAATAAAAGATAAGGCTAAGAAAAGGGAAAAGTGAAAATAAAAGAAAAGGGTAAAAGTGAAAAGTAAAACCCTAAACTTAAAAGTATAACTCTAAACCTAAAAGTGACAATTGAGTTTATATATTGAGAGTCCTCCTTGTTGTAAATCATTCAATTTTTATTATCAATATTTTTCAATTGATTAAACGTTCCAATTTATCTATTTTTATTATAAAGACAAAAACCCTTATAGCTGGAACAAATTATGAGGATGAAAACCCTCACCATTAAGATTTAGGTTTGAGGACGAAAACCCTCTAAACCTTTGAGGTAATTTCATCTAGAAATTACAAGTGTGTTACATCAAAATATTCAAATATCAATTCAATAGACCACTAGAGTTTCAAATTTATAAGTTTTCATCTTGGTGTATGGCTTAATGTTATGACTACAGATCACAATCTAAAGCAACAAAAACATAGGAACATCATCTAATACATCAACATTGACTAAGGTTGTTTGCAGAGTTTCCACTAAGTGCATAAATAAAATCAAAACTTATAGTATAGTTTTGGCTACCCAGTACAAAGAACATAGGTGATAGTAGGGTTTTTAGAGATAACCAAGGGATCACAAGGGTTTCATAAAATATTATTTCTCCCTTTTAAATATTAGGGTTTTTATAAACAATAACAATAAATAAATTCCATATTTTTAGTAGCAACATATTCCCCTTCTAACAACAAGTATAAGTTTAGAATTCCATAAATATTATTAGCATTCCTTTGTAATTTGATTTTGGAAATAGACCCATTTTTAAAAATGATTAAAGAATTGAAACAAAGTTGATACTTTATTTTGAAATTACAATTTTTTTTATATATTTGAAAATAATTGTAGAATAATTTATTTAATTTCTAATTTAAAAAATAAAGGTCTACATAAAATCTAAATTTGTTCAAATTTGTCTAGAAAGCGACATTATAGTGGTATCAGAGCTAGTAATATTGCCAACATGTTGGGAATAATTAATATTTTGTAGATACTATTTGATGCATAGCCTATGAATCATGGAGTTAATGAGTAAAGATGATTTGGGAATAAACCTTTACTAAGTAGGGAAGAAACTTAAGTAACTACCTCATTAAAAAAAATGTTCTAATCAATATTTGGAAGAAGTGGCAAACTATTTTTCCATGATAAGACAATCAGATTCTGAGTCTATGTCATAAGAGGTGAATCCATTAATGACTCAACTAGCTAAGTCCAAGATTTTGAGACACCTAGATCTAGATGTGAGACTTGAAGATATCACTTGTATTAGTGAAATTAAAAGAATAACAACTCTTGAAAAGCCATATAATAATAACACCATGAAGGAAATATTCTAGTTGATTATGGAAAGCTTTTGAGGTATGGATAAAATAAAAAGTCCTTATTTTTCTAAGAGGGTTTAAATTTTAGAAATTGTTGCAAAAGTTATATCTTGTGTTCTAATGTTAGATCTTGAACATGATGATCCTAATCTCCAAATGTTTGAACATTTATTTGATATTGTTCATAAGAATCATGCAAAAAATATTATTGCCTTAATGAAAATAATTATGACACTAATTCTAAATGAGAGTGATGATATTTTCTAGCCACTCCTATCGGTTTTATTAATAATGTGAGAAAGGATGTGTGATAAGTTTCACCAATAGTGCTTACACTAGCTAAAAGTGTGGTTGATCAATGTTAGAAAAGTTGAAACCATATTAACAACATAAATGATAATAAAACTGAATCAGAACTCTCAGAAAGATAACAACAAAAATGATCCTAGAAGACAAAAACTTTGCTTATTATACAAAGAACCTTTGGAGCCAATTGATAGTTGTCTAGGTAAAGGATATGTGGAAGTATTGCTAGATGAAGGTCCAAAAAAGTTGTTGGATGCAACATAATATCATAGGATTGAGGAAGCAAAAATTGGTGAGAAATCAATAACATCAAAGTTAGCTGAATTACAACAGTCCAACCAAGACTAAACAAAGAAATTAGAGCAAAAGACTAGAGAGATATAATTATTGATAACATAAGAGAAATAGGACAAAGTACTAATACAATTGGATAGTATGAAAAGAATCATTGAATATCTAACTCTAAGTTTATAGATAACTTAAACTACGATGGAGAAAAACACTATGGGTGAGGTAAATATTTCTAGCACTCAGCATACAATCACTCTTGCAAATTTTTAAATAGTAAGACTCTATTGGAAATAATGAAATCATAATATTTGTATGTGATTAAAGATAGGGATATGATCATTGGAATTTTGAAAGAGACCTTCAATTAATTTAAGGAAATGTAGGAAAGGGTTAATACCCTCCGTATGAAAGGTAAGTCTCTTCTTGACTTCATAAGATAGAAGAACCACAAATTGTTACAACAAATTTCAATGAGATGAATGGAGATAAAATTTTCCATGAAAAATCATTTTTAGGGAAGCCAGAAGATGCAAATTCAAAGTTGAGTATAACTGAGACAGTTGAAGAAGCATCATAAGGATGAATGGAAGAAACAAAAAGATTGGTTTGGGATCTTGGTATTTGTGGGATAATTCAGACATTGCTAAGGACAAAAAACTTTGGGAAGGGCAAACTATCATGTCCCATTTTTCAAATAAAGTAAAAAATAAAAAATTTAATATTTTAAGTTGTCCAAGTGACTTAATTTTTTACTTTATTAAAAAAATGACAATTTAATATTACTTTATTATTATTAGAAATAAAATAAAAGGGTGAGAAAAGGGAAAAGTGAAAATAAAATCAATGGGTAAAAGTGAAAAGTAAAACCCTAACCCTAAAAGTATAACCCTAACCCTAAAAGTGATAATTGATTTTATATATTGAAATTTTTCTTCGTTGTAAATCATTTAATTTTTATTAGTAATATTTCTCAATTGATTGACCCTTCCAATTCATCAATTTTTAGCATAAGGATGAAAACCCTTATAATTAAAATAAATTATGAGGATGAAACCCCTCACCATTCGGGTTTAGGTTTGATGAAGAAAATCCTTCAAACCTTTGAGCTAATTTCATCTAGAAATTACAAGTGTGTTACATTGAAATCTTCAAATATCATTTTAACATAGCACCAGGGTTTCAAATTTATAAGTTTTCAGTTTGGCATAGGGTTTAATGTTATGAATATATATCTCAATCTAAATTAAAAAAAAAAATATAGGTGCATTAATTAATACAACAACATTGACTGGGTTTGTTGGTAGAGTTTCCACCGAGTGCATAAATGAAATCACAAATTATAATAGGGTTTCAGTCACACAGTTAGAGAACACAACTGACAATAGGATTTCCAATGTTGATAAGGGGATCACAAGGGTTTCACAAAATATTATTTTACCCTTTTAAAGATTAGGGTCTGTAGAAATAAGAACAATGAATGAATTCCATTATTTTAGCAACACACTACCCTTCCAGCATCAAGTATAAGGTTGGAAATTCATAAATATTATTAGCATTCCTTTGTAATCTAATTTTAGAAATAAACCGTTTTGTAAAAGGATTAAATAATTGAAACAAATCTGACAATTTCTTATGAAATAATTAATTTTGTTATATATTTGATAGCAATTGTAAAATCATTTATATAAATTTTAATTTAATAAATAAGGGTTTATGTAAAATCCATAATTATTTAAATTTGTATGGAAAGGGACATTAAATTTGATCAAAAGGTTACCAAATCTTAACAATTATAATACAAAGGGATCCATGATTATTGATATATAAGATGAGGTATTATGATCATGTAAAGCATGTACAAGTTGTTAAGACACCCATGAATCTATACATAGTAATCATCATCTAAACAATCATACTTGTGACTAATGTCTTGCATACATATATTCTCTTAAGACACTTTTGATTGTGTGGAAGTCATAGGGTGTGACAAATTCACCCTTATTGGGGTAGATATATACAATTGTAACTTATTTTCTCTTGCCTTACATATAAATCTTGGTATTTCCTTTGGGTTCCTTTGCACACAACTTCCTCATGAGTTTCTTATTTTGGAAAACTAATATATCTTCTAATTGTAACAACTTAATCTTAATATACAAAATTTAAACATTAATATACAATAGAATAAATTTATTTCATTTGATGTATCCATGTGGACTACTAAGTTAAACACTATATAATCAATTGTTGGGTACAACATGAAATCAAATTTGAATTATCTTTGGACCTACTCTAAAAGGCAAGATAGTACTCCCAAGAGGCTCTTTACTAATACCATCACATCTTTTAATATCCATTAGAGTATATGTTAAATCATCTAGGTTAAGTCCAAGACTATAGAAAAATCTTCATTACATATGTTCAAACTTGAGCCAATAGCAACCATTATGCTATATTTCATGCTCATATATGAATTATCTTATGAATAAAGGTCTATCATATAAAATATCAAATGAAATGTCATTCTCATTTAACACAATACGAATATATGTCCTGCATTTGTTGATTAAATTAATTACTCTAATAAAACCATCAAGTGTTTTTTTTCATAATCCTTTAGCACATTGCTATGCTTTGGTTTGTTTGTCATATGGACATTATCATTATTATTTGATTTTTTTTTACGACTTAGTGGATATATTGATGCATTTGAATTATTACTTGTTCTACTTTGCTTAGTAAAAATGTCCCTCTGAGAGGGTTGCCTTATAATGTTGACTTAATTTCTATGATTGTTATTGTTTGAATACTACCATAATTGTTTTAATGCTTAAAGTTTGACATGTTTTGAAATGTGGAAGCATTAAGAGAGAATTTTAGGATATTTTCATTTAAGAGCTTGATTTCACAATCCTTAACAACAAGACAAAGCTCTTAAGAACAAGTATAAGAATTGAACGTGACTTTTTAAAATATGTTTTGAATCTAATTATCAGGTGGCTTGTAACTTATTTTGGTAGTGGTAGCATTATAAATAAGCACGTAATAAATAATGTACTTATATTGGTCACTTATAATATGGTAAAGTGGTTTTAAATCCATAATGCATTCCACTAAACCATGACAAGGTGCAATTTAGATCAAAACAATTTTACCCACATAAATTGTAAAAACATACCTAATTACAACAAATGATTTTCATAAAATAGTTAAAATTGATAGAGAGAAGGTTTTGAGAAGAATAATAAATTATCATAAATCAATAGACTTAATGAGGTTGAAATCACCAAAAACATTTCTAGGAATTAATTTGGATAAAACCCTAAAAATTAAGAAAAAATTGATAACTTTGAGAATTTGACCAAAAGTGGAATGATGTGTTCATAGCATGACCATGTGTGAACTAGTATGTTCTTGGAAATTATGTCCCTTCCTAAAATAAAATTGATGATTTTTATCCTCTAATCCTAGGATCGAAAAACCTTGTTTAGTTTGTCAGATTTCACTGTGTATCATCCAAAAATCATTCTCCTTCCTTGAAATGCTAATAAGAGAACAAACCCTTACAAGACCTTAAAAATGGGGAAGTTAATTTGGGGGCCTACCTTATTCATACTCCCGTCCTTGGAAAATTTGGAAACCAAAAATCGATGTAGATTAATAAGTAATCTTTATGATACAAGCCCTAATCCTTATATGACATTTCACTAAATGAACAATGGCAATGATGCAATATAAAGACTCCAATAGAAAATCCTTACTAGTGTTTTTTCAAATAAAATATTAGACTTCTACTTATCACTCTTGACCTTTCCTTGAAAATTTATCACTCTCTGAATAATTATTCACTTATCATATTTGCAATAGTATACCTATGGGTATATATATTTATCAAATTCAAATCAAGACCCCATTGACATGTAAACTAACATAGTAAGGGTAGGAAAGCCAACAAAAGATAGAAAAAACATTGGATAAATAGTGGTAAAGGTCAAAGGGACCCAAAAGAATAGGGAACCAATAACATGGTAGTACACTTCTATTTTAAATGAAGAGCATACTACTATGCTCTTGAAAAACCCACAAAATATGATGGGAACCAAGATAATGGGAGGAGAGAGAAAATAAGAGGCATTGGAGTAAAATAAGGCCCAAAACATAGGGAAAATGTGCCAGTAAGAGACTAATACAAGATGATAATTAACACACACATAAGTGCCCTAAATCAATGTAAATTAACATCTAAAACTACCCTCGAACTAAAATTAGGTGTCTATATGATGCCCTAATTTGATGTGTGTGTGCACATGTACATATCAAAGTGTTTATTGATTTTGGGTTTATGTGATCATAATAACATAAAATTGTTGAAGAGATTAGATTGTATAAAATGTATAATTACTAAACAAATGTTATTACAATTGGCTAAATATAAGAACTTGTTATTTCTAAAAAACAATAAAAGAATGATGAACTTAGCTTGTTTCAGGGCTTTGCAGGTTTATAGATGGATATAATCATCAATAACAATATAAAATGGGCCTGTGGATGCTCAAATCTCGAAACATAGAGTCTATGTTCATCTAGACAAGTTCACTTTGTGCTCCCTATACACATGTGTAGGGTGACCATGTCTAGTGTACTGCAAGAGTGTCCATTATACTTTTCTTGATATGTTATTGTACCACCCACTATGCATGTTTCTGATAAGGATTATATATATATATATATATATATATATATATATATATATAGGGTGGGTAAGGTTATCTCAATCCTTCCCTTTCACTCGTTGTCCCTATTTCAAAGTTTATCATACAATGCACAACTAGGGTTTCAAGCAAAGAGAATGAAAACAAGAATAATTATGTGGATTCATATATAGATATATATCTATATATGAATCCACATAATTATTCTTGTTTTCATTCTCTTTGCTTGAAACCCTAGTTGTGCATTGTATGATAAACTTTGAAATAGGGACAACGAGTGAAAGGGAAGGATTGAGATAACCTTACCCACCCTATTATGACTAAGTGTTGCATACAAATCCAATACTCTAAAGGGAGAAGTCAAACTGGATGTAAATCTATCACCTAGTTGAGTGTGTGCAATCTTATGTAATACTAGTACATCAGAAACCCTAGTTGTGCATTATATGATAAATTTTGAAATAGGGATAACTAGTGAAAGGGAAGGATTGAGGTAACCTTACCCACCCTATTGTGACTAAGGTTTCATACAAATCCAATACTCTGAAAAGGGAAGTCAAACTGAATGTAATTATATCACCTAGTTGAGTGTGTACAATCTTTTGTAATACTGGTATGTCATTCAATCTTGTGTTTCAATTTCAATAGGTAATAACTCATGACTTGACCTTAAAAATGGTATTTAGATTTAGCCCAAGGATTTTATCCTTTGAGGGGTGATTTCTAATGATAGCTTGATCAAATGTTAGATAAGTTCTAAATAGATTTTATATAGATGATGAATATATAAATGTTTACGATTGATTTGATTAAATAGTCAACTCTTTGGGTATTTTCTTCCAAACTAACATATGAAACATGTAGGTTGACCCATATGAGAAATTTAAATTTAAAAAAATATTTTTTAAAGGTTGTAGGGATAATTTTGACATGAGTGGACATGTCTATGGTAGCGGACCTATCTCAGAGGGGTGGACCTATATAAAAAACATGAACAATGACCTAAGGCTAGGAGATAGTTTGAGAGAGATATTAAGCTATTTGGTAGAGAATAAGAATATCCTTTGTAAAAATAATGGTAATTTGGAAGGGTCAATTCCATATATGAGAGAATGGCTATGAGGAATGGTGAATAAGAGTCATGTATGTGAGAATAATTTAATTTTTTAAGGTTTAGTCAAATTACACATTATCAAGTGTCTAATACCAAATATAAGTGTTTATTTAAAGAAAATAAATAAGTGTACTTGGGAGGGATTGTAGAAGATGTTGTGATTAAAACCTATAAGAGTTATCAAAGTCAATATAGGAAATGATAATGATCAAAAATAAAAAAAGATAATAGAGGTTGCCTTATCTCAGATTCTAGCTCCTGTGTTTGGCAAAATAAAAATAAATCTTATATCCTTGGAATTTGTGCAAGTGTCTTGACTTCCCTTGTGAAAATTCATGAAGATCCTGAAACAAGATTTTGCGCTCCTGTGTCTAGAATATGAACATTTGTGTATCTATAAACATAACAATTTTTTCAAGTGAATTAGTATATATATAAATTGATAGTAAATTAAAAACTGTATTAAATGAAAGTAAATGAAAAAAATTGAATACATCTAGTTGTGTAGAAATTATGAAGTCATCTCTATGAAATCCATATCTCAAAATTTGTAAAATCTTTGAGAATGTGTCTCATCAAAGAGACCAAGAGACCTATACCTTATAATTATCTGGGACTATTTTATATCACATTTTAAATGGAATCTTGAAGAGGCAAAATAATCAAATCATATGCCTCTCTTTTGAGATGCGGGATGAACCTGTAAATCACATATCTCAAAAGAAATAGATTGTGCATACCATGTATAAAATAGGAAAAATAAAATCACTAATGTATAATAATAATAATAATATTTCATTGTTAAAGCATGTATGTTTATGTGAATTAAGATGACCAATATACAATAATTTTTCTCTTTGTAGACACTACAAATAAGAGGTCATAACAATAGAGCTCAAATATACTTGGATGGTACAATGACAGTGCTTGGGCTGGATGCATATCTAGTAGAGGGTGATCCACACTTAATGTCAAGGGTATAAGGTTCTAAGGCCTATGTCTAAGATACAAGGTATAGTTCTAACTAGACCTAAAGATAAATCATAGATATAACGATACTAATCAAAGGGGTATCAATGATATAATAAGGAAACTACATGCAGATAACTAACGGATAAGGGTTACTTACATCCAAGATATAAAATAACACTAAATTAAGTAAGAAATAAGTGGAGCAATTTTCAACCATAAGTGATTCATGAAACATAAGGTGGGAATGGCAAACCCTAAGAACCCTATAACTATACCATCTTATTCAATATAGATAGGACTTAAGCAAGGACAAAAACAACATACATATACTATAAAAATAAGCAAAGTATATCTATATAGAAAAAAAATAAAATAGAATAAGGATAAAGATACTTATCTTTAGTTTGACTTGTTAGTGCATCGATCTCTCCCTTAAATTTAGTGGTACTTTACAAGAGATGTTGTAGGATGAAGACCTCAAATTTCAATAATAAGACCTAGTTGTCCTTAGTTTTGGATTCCAAATACATGGGTACCTCCTCAAGTCGTCTCCTACTATGAAGATTCAAAGACCTTTAAATAATACTTGACCTCTAAGAGTAAGACTTTAACTTTTAACTACTTCTTTTATTACTTAGAATCAAATGGGTGTAACACTTTTAAGTGCAAGCAAAATAAATGAGTGCTATATGTTTAGGAATTATAAATATGACCCCTATATATACAACTCCAAATTTAAAAAATCCCACGAGACTAAGTTGGTGGTATCGACTTAGCCGATAAAATAAAATTAGATGTCAGCTAACTCAGAACTACATAGGCCATGCAAATACAATAAAAAAGATAGAGGTATGCTTAGAATTGTATTAGCCAAGATAATATAATAAAAGGATAAATGTGCAAGAAATAAATTGCATTGGCCTAGCTGATACCATAGGAATATAGGGTGGTTAGCAAATCTTGACAAAAGGATATGGAGAATGAAGATGTAAAGAGACTTTAAAAAGGTTAAATTGATAGTAGTGAAGGTATGAAAAAATAATAAGCAAACATCTATCATAAAGTACCATGAACCTAACCCACCCCTTTCTCAATGCACTCCTTAGGATGTGCACTTCAGGAGATTGATGTGCGGATAAGTCCTGTAAGAGAAATCATCAATAAAGTGACAAAGATGAAAAACATTAGGTGTATGAAATATGTAAGAGGTTTCCCCTATGTGAATATGATAAAGCATATGGGTGTTTTGTTCATTTATATTAAATATATAAATAATAGAGCATAAATGATATAATGCACTAATATAAGCATTATAACAATGTTAAGAATATGATAGAAAATTGGGTGAAGGTTTGTAAAGCTTGGAAGTGCCCAATTTGCTAGTTATTTTATATTACTTTTTCATTGACTTTTTGATGTGTTTGAGCTATATTTGTAGTATTTATTTATTTTTCTTCCTCTTGATAACATTTTTATAATATCTAGTTGTTGAGACATGTCTGCATGTTCCTTGTGAAGGGTAGGGTCCCTCTATAAAAACCTATTTTACCATTAATAAAAAACAATGTTAATAATATTAGTTTAGTGTTCACTTTGAATATTAATTTATTTATTATAATAATGTATGAGCATAATAAAAGTGTGTGTGGGTTGATAATGTAACTCACGTAGATAAAAGTGTAGAATTTATAGGAGAGATAAGTGTGAGAATTTGTAGGAGATAGATTTGTAAGGATAAATGTAAGGGATAACGGATTAGTGAAGACTCCTTATTTATAGGATATTTATGCACTATATATGTAATGTTTTCTTATTTATAAAATGAATGAAGTTAATTGACCCTCAAATTTTATTGTGCACACCCGAGCTTTGACTCTTTCACCATTGAAGAAATTATTTGAAATAAAATAATTTCTACATCTGGTATTATATAAGGTTCCCTTAGACCTCTCTTTTTTCCTACATGCATTTTTTTTTGCATCAAAATAAATCATACAATAGTTTTACAGTGCAAACTATGTGTAAATGTTGTTAATATAATTATTCACCTTACTTATATATTGTCAATCACTTGGAATGTAGACCACAAGCAAGTTCTTGACATTCATCATTCATTTGTATTTCCTCAAGCTTCCATCCTTTTCACCTCTTTTCATTATTTTCACACCATTCCATCCATTGTCTGCATACTAAAAAATTACAAGAAAAAAGAGAAGTATTTTTTATTTTGCAGGCCCAATAAAATCGTGATTTCTCCCTCAATTCTCAATAAAAATTAGAATTTGAAAGTGTTCTAAAAAGCTAAAAAAGAGGAGAACAAAACCTAAAAATGGTTTGAAGAATTTATACAAATTTAAAGAGTTGATCAACACAAAACCAAAGGATGTGAAGATTTTTTTGAGGAAAAATATTGTAATCACATTTGCATTTGGCTCATTTCCATTTAAATTTTCATTAAAGATTAGGATAGAAAATTATAGTCTCCATCATTTCACATTCAAAGTTAGGTGGGATTTCCATAATGCCTTGGACCCTGTACATTGATCCATTTTGCATGTTACTTGAGTGCTTGCATTTTCAACAAAGAATAGGTGGTTGTTTATTTTTATGTTTCAAATTTTATATTTGTTTTTTCATTTAGTTATATGACATTTTTCTTTTTAATTTTTATTTTATTTTATGGTATATATTTTTATGTTAAGTTTTGTATAACTAATGGTTTTAGTTTTAGCTTGGTTGTTTGTTAAACGTTTAGCTATTTGTGTTTTAAGTTTTTTAATATAATATAGGTTTTTGGTTTTTATATAAAGTGGTTTTGGTTATGATTCGTGCTTTTATGTTTTTTTTTAGATTTTATTTATTTTGTGTTTATTTTTTAGTTTTAATTTAAATATAGTTTAAGTTATGTGTTTTAGTTTTTTAGATTATGTATTTAATATTATTTTATTTTTTATTATTACATTTTTATATTAAATTATATATTTTTTAGTTTTTGTTGTTTAAGATTAAAATTTATTTAATATTTATATGAGTAGTTTTTTTTTAGTTTTGTTTATTTAGTGTTTGTCAACTTTTGTCAAAAGCATCAAATAAAACTTTAAAAAATAGATGAACTTCAATAGAGAATGGATGATATTCATCATAATAAACTCTCCAATTCAATGTATTATATTCATTTTCAGGTGAATATGACATCCACATGCCAAAATTATAGGGAGGCAATACTGAGATAGTCCAGTAGTTCCTCTCCCCATATTTACACTTGGGGGGGGGAATGTATGGAATATTAGTTTAGTGCTCATTTTGAATACTAATCTAGTTATCATAATAATGTGTGAGCATAATAAAAGTGAGTTGATAATGCAACTCACATAGATAGGATTCTGAGAGTTTCTAGGAGAGATAAGTGTGAGAATTTGTAGGAGATAAATTTGTAAAGAGAAATATAAGGGATAAGAGATTAGTGAAGATTCCTTATTTATAGGATATTTTTGCACTATATAAATATAATATATTCTTGTGAATAAAGTGAATGAAGTTGATTAGCCCCCAAATTGTGTTGTTTGCACTCGAGCTTCCACTCTTTCATCATTGAAGAAATTCTCCAAAATGGAGTAATTTCTACAAACAACATATATATCAAGGTAAAATACACACATAAAGCCTTGCCCCAATAGATGCATGATATGAATCATGGAAATATATGCAAGAAAATAAAAAAAATCTTCATCATATAGATCATGGAACTATAGGCAAGCAAACAAGAACATATTCATGATATAGATCATGGTGAATCAAGTAATACCATGCATGATATAAATCATGACACCAAACATATAGTAACACAAAGTAAACAAAAAAAGAAATAAAACACACCAATTACACTACAAACATACCAGACTCAAAGTAAGGAAAAAATGTCACATATGTAGAGTAAACATTATAAGGAGTGTCACACAAAGTAAATAAGTAAAATCATGTGACACAAAGTATACAATGGAAGCAAGGAACATACATCAATAATTTGGAAGTCAAGAGAGGCATGCGAAACAAAAAACACATGAAGTAAAAACATAAGGAAAACAAGAGAAGCACCTCAAATAATAAGCATAAAGAGCAAACACATCAAACACTCTAAAATCAAGATAATTGTAGAGGAAGCAAAAAAATCACATAACTAAGCACAAAATAACATCCAAAGCATAATAAGAATGACAAGAATGTGAGAATATATAAATTCACTAAACACACCTGAGATGTAATAAGTTAGGATATATAAATAAATGAGATCTCAATATAATAAATACACTTGAAGAGATAGAACCCAAAGCACTACTATCAGATTCCCCAAAATGGCCCCAAAGTGAGCATGAAAAGTACCCCTAAATAATTGTGAATCCATAATCATATATATGTACCCATATATACTACATCTATATTGACAATATCATCAATAACATGTGTGTAAATAATTTAACTTTTAACAATACACAAATAATTATGGACACACATGGTTGATCAATAATACATAAAGCAAATAAACACACATGATAAGGAAAAGTAATCTGCTATAATAGGAAAAAAATAGACGTTTACTTTCCTAAAATAAAAGGTAAGCCAACAAAGCTAACTAATGATATTATAAGGCCTAAACGAATAATCACATGATAGACACATCAAAGCATGGGCCTTGTTGGCCATTTTGGGTCACCATGGAAGAACAACATCCAAATCTAATTCATGGTTTAATAGGGAAGCCTTCTCAAAGTATTTTTGAATTTCAGATTCAATAGAAAAGGGTTTTCAAAGTTTTATTGGAATTCGGTAGAAGTGGAAAAGTCAAAAAGGAAAGCCCAAGGAAGTCTTTACAAAGAATTTGTCTAAGTCTTTCTTTGTTAGAGATTATACAAAGGCTAATTGGAAATTTATAAAAGTTATGAAATCACAAGTTCTAAACATCATGGTATATCATACTTTCGACATGAAGAGGAAACACTTCAACACAGTCAATTATTTAAACTTTGCCTAGAGCCATGTTCTATGTTTTTGCTCAGTAAGACTTAACCATTTTTATTCAAAAGTTACTTGGTGGGTCAAGAAAGCACTTTGACACGTATCCATTTTAGGGTTCTTTTATCTCCTGGTGATGGCTTCAGGAGGTGACAAAATCAAATTTGAGCCCCCCTAATAACATCTTGATAAATTCTTAAATTATCAGATGTAACAAGACTCTGGTCTAATTGAATGACACCATATGACAATCATTTGCATCTCCTGATGACCTATGCCTCTTTCAAAAGACTTTCAACACTTAGTTAATTTTGTAAAAGTTAATCGATGCCATGTGTCAATCTCTTGATGGTCTCGGGCCCTTTTTAAATGCCTTTTGACACTTAGTCAATTTTTATGAAGTTTCCCAATAATATCCATGTCAGTAAGGTAGTGGGCAAGTGGGTTAGCAAGATGCTTCCACCTATCATGATCTCACTACTTTGATATCCTAGAGATTTTCATACAAGTTCAAAAGCCTTCAAGCAAATGGGTAAACAAGATGATGCCATGTGGTGAAATCTTATTGTTATGCTATCCTAGAGATTTTCAAGCAAGCCTAGTAGTCTATCAGAACAACAAGTTAGCAGGATGGTACCACATGGCATAATCCTATTATTCCATATCACTAGGATGGTTTCTACAAGTCCAATAACATGTCAAATCAATAGGTGAGCAGGATGACACCACATGGTAAAATCTCACTTCCTTTCATATAAATAGTTAACAAGACCCATCAGTATCCTAAGGTGGTAGAATTATCAGACTTATCAGACCCTGACCCAACCAAGGAATTCCATGTCAAATGGATGTTAGATGCACCCATCTCCCAAACCTGATAAAGTTAATTGGGTGAAGTAGACAAATTTGGGATTGAATGGTAGTGTGACAAATGGAAGCTACAAAACAAGATTAAAGGGACAGTGTGGTAGGAGATCGACCAATGGGAAATGGGCTCGTGTCTAAGTGGTGATTATGTTGGCAATCTTAACCCCTTTTCAATGTGATAAGGGGACCAATATTGTGTTAATACTTGACATAATTTATGAATGAGCTTTGAACATAAGCAATATTTCAAGATTAATTAATTGAACGAGTGCTCTTCATTATGAATTGCTTTTTTTTATTCCACTTGTGATTGTGGGATACATTTCCTGGATGAATGTAGTGAGCTCAATGGACATTTCATGACTAGAACCCAATTTTAAAAAACTTGAGGTAAGGATAGCTTGAACTCAGATGGAAATATTGTAAGCAACCCAATTTTTTCGAAGAGCCCATCTCAAAGTATATGAGCTCAACTTGGGGCTTGTATTGAGCCCGATCTCAGAGGGATGAAGAGATTGCTAAAGATCACATGAAGCTATGATCAGTCCCAAAGTGTCAAAAAAAGATGAGTCCCCATGCCAATTGAGAAAAGGGGTAATTAATTCTTTCTTAGAATCAATCCAAATGAGGTGACATATGTTAATTGGGCCTATTATGAATGGTTAAAAAAAACTAATTTGATGACCAGTTTTTCCCATTCAATTGTCAACTCATGAAAAGGTTGTGTAACTACATTGATATACAAAATCAAACTTGGATTGGCTCAACATGAAAAACATAGCGTATCTCAACTCCAACTAGAAAAATGGTGAGAAGGTGATGGAAATTAGCCCCATTCATCATAAAAGTGAGTGGAAATAGGGAGCACATAGAAGACAAGATATAGGATTAAGAGGATGTGGTAGGCAGCTATGCAAGTGTGACTTTGGTAATATTGAGGGAATCCACACTACCTCAACCCTCCTTCCCTAATCATCATCAAATTTGTAATCACCCCAATAGTGGGTAAGACTAAATCAGACCTGAGCTTTGAATATTTTGCCTACTTAAAAAAGTAGGATTTTCATTATAGAGAGACCCTTTTTTAGCATAAAAATGCTATGAAAATTGGACCATCCTTGATCCCTCTTTTGGGTATGACTAAACTTTGCCATTTTTCAACTTTGGCTTCAAGCATTTTGAATCAATAAAAACTAAAATTTACCTTCTTCAAGCTGATATGTTTGAGTGAGTTTGATGCTTAGTCAATCTAAATCTATGATAGAAGTTGTTCTTCCTTTTATATGTCCTTTGTTTTCACCTTGCTATCAAAGGCTAAGTTTATACATGTCATATACTATGTTAAAATTTTCTACGCTAGTGAATTGTTATGGAAACTAACTGATTGTGTTTGACACAAAACCTTTTAGTCATTCCTTTATGTCCTATACATGTAATCTTAAACCCCATATGAAACACTAATGTATGAAGAGCCTAGTTTGAAGAGAGTGTAAGAGAGTTTCAATCCATATTGAGTCACACAGTGCTATTATGACATTGGTGTAGGGAACATAACACATTTAGTTCATCACCTTTATTAGATCCTATATTTAATTCTGTTCTCTTTCTCTCATTTCCTTGTAAGTGAAATAATAGTAGTGTTAGTCTTAGGTGGTCAATCAGGGTAAGTCAACCCTCCCTAAAGGTTCACTCCAACCATAGTTGACCCATAACCTTAGGGTGTTTCCCTTGTGTTGATTGGGTAAGAAGATGTGAAACACCACCTTAGAGGGTGTAACTCAATAATATAATATTTTATAGCATGCCTGGTGGGATTTTGCTCAATTCCATTTAGTTAAAGGTTTGAACTGAGATTTTGGTGCTACTCTTAATAAGCTTTAGTGTTGTAGACATTAAATAAGTACCTAACAACTCTAACCATTTCTAATCTCTAGTAGACCAGTACAAATTACTTCATCTATTGAAATATTGTTGGTGTTATCCTTTAATATATAAACCTGTTAAGGCATTTATACAAGCATTAATGGTGACTCCAAGTTATCTATAACTAGTTTAAGTAGTATAAATGATTGAACACCATTAGTTGGTATGTATTTCAATCCTCCATTTTGTTAAAATGCATATTTTGTACCTTCATATCTTTCATATCAAGCCAAGAACATTTATGGCTTCACCTCAAGTAGCCCTGGACCAGTAAGATACTAGTATTCACGTGACATTTACCCCCCTCCCACCCCCACTCATGCTTCAAATCAGCCTTAGAAAAGTCATGTCCCTTCTAATCATCCTAAAATATATCTCAAAGAGATAAAATTTTACTTTGAGAGACAATGTAAGGAGAGTGATAGGGAAATAGAGTACAATAGGCATCAAGAAGAGCTTGCATATCAGTATTATATACATCAAAAAGAGGTAGAATCATTGAAGAGATATAATGAATCTACAAGAGATCAAATGCAAGAGCTGTCTATGAGAGCACAAATAATTGAATCCAAAATCCTAAGTTATAAATAAGAAAAACCTCCTATTCCTAGTTTTAGAAAAAAGCCTTTCAAATGAGTCTACTTATTCCAAGATCCCAAGCTTTAGGGTTCCTAATCCTACTAAAGATCCTATGTTTGTGAAAAATCCACCCATTCTTCCTCGAGTCCCTCAAACTCCTCAACCAAGAATGTTTCCAAGCTTGTCACTCACTCATCATATGCCAATCCAAAGTCAAGAGAGGGAGAAATTTGTTGAAGCCAAAGTAAATTTTTTTTTGAGTTTCTTAAGCCCTCCAACCATCCCTCAATTTGTAGTTTTTCATGAAGATTAAGCCATATTAGAATGTGATATGTTGATTTCTGAGTGTAAAGAGAAGAATAAAGGATTCATAACACTAGTTTATTTCCATCCCTTCAAATAATTATTGAATGAAACTACTACTTCCAAATATCAAAGTTTTCTTTATGCCTCTTCAATCCCAAAACCCATTAAAGAGTAATCTATAATGCCCTATATTCATATGCCACCAAGTGGAACCTCTTGTACTCCTACCATCTTCCTTTTTGAAGGAGGACTTGTTGTATGGAAGGTAAAATAAGAACATCTAGGCAAAGACTAGAATTTGTCAAGAGAGGATTATGAAGACATGATTACATGACAAATTTTTTGGACCAAGTACCCTAGTTATAGAATGCCAAATATTTGTGCCACTAAAATGGAAGAATCAGACTTGAAACAAGAGAAGAAAAATTACTTTGATGAAGAGAGGTCAACTCTATATAATCAAGAATGCAATCAGGGGCATGATCAAGATTTGTGTTGGTCAAATGAGCTTCCATTTGGCATAAAAGAAGATCATGTTGTAGTCCTTGAGGAGTAAAATCAAATTACAACTTCAAGTGAGCCTCAAGAAGTCTACCATACATATGTTTAGGTAATGACTACAATAGAGGTACAATTGGATGTCTTTCAAGATGTTCTTAGTGGCCAGGAGGAGGTAAGCATCTTAGATGAACTCAATTATTTCATTAAAAATGCTGATCATGAAGAAGAAAAGTTAGGTGAGGTGGCAACAATAGTTAATTCAAAAGATTACACCTCCCAAGATGAACAAAATGAAATCTTGAAAGGATTTATCAGTTATCGATGAAAAAGAGAAAGTTGGTGACTCAAGGTAGTAGCTTTACCATGATTTCATTTAAAAAATTGAAGTGTTCAATAGATCTAAAATCATTGGAGGGAAGAATGAGGATTTTATCAAAGAGTGTGAGGCTCTTAGCAAGCCAACAATTCTTGAAGTTCATTTTCAAAAGGTCCAAGAGTAGGTTACAATAGACCTTGAGGAAGGTGATAGTCTCGAAAGAAAGTTAGATGAGGATATCGATAAGGCTCAAATATTTCTAAGCAGTTAAGAAAGACTTAACAACACTACAACACATAAAGAGGAAAATGATGATATTTTAGAATGGTAGTGGTACACTATGTTGATTTAAGATATCAAGAATATTTATAGGTCTATGTATCCAAGTGCAGACATTGATAAAATGGTTTCCAGGGTTGGAGAACATGTTCAAGAGGATGTTGGTCAAGACATATCTCAAGTAGACCTTGATGAAGCTAGAGAGAAGTATCTAGAGATCCTTGAAGAGCTTGAACAACTTACAATAGTTGACAAGCAAAATGAAGTATTTCAAGGTGTCATAGAAAGCCAATAACATGGTTTCAATAAGCCATTATAGGCTGAAGTTGCATCTATTCATATTAATTAGAGTGTGGTCACATTAGAGGGCTTTATCCCTAATTAATAACATCATGAGGTGAACATTAAAACACAAGAGGAGTTTATATATATTGGAGATATGCTTGCTTCAGTTGATCCACTTAGAGTCAATCCAAAGAGGTTAACAAGTAAGAAAAAGGTTGATCCAACAAGAATAGCACTCAAACAGTAGCTTGTTCCTCATCTTTATCAACCACATAGAGAGGATCAAAGAAGTTTTTTTTTAACCTAGGCAGATTCGAAGACCCTATTTTAAATTTGTACATATGTATATTGGCTACATTTTATTTCTTCTAAATATACATTAGTTTAGTTGTTATTATTTCCTCTAAGTGCTTTGGTTCTTTTATTTATTTTTTTTTCTTGCTTTTGTTATCCATATAGAGGTGAATCTCAATTCAGTTATTTAGTATTAGGTTGAGTAAGTTATAGTAGGGTTGTGTTATCAATATCAAGGGTTTTAAAAAGCTTCTATGACTCCATTACCAATAGATTGCTTCAAAGGCTATTATTTTCTTGCTTAGCAGGCAAGCAACCCATAGAGATCGCCAAAATGTTGACCATTTTGGTTCCCCATGGAAGAACAACATCTAAATCCAATTCATGGTTCAATAGAGAAGCCTTATCAAAGTCCTATCAAAGTTTAGATTTAGCTGAAAAGGGTTTTCAAAGTTTTGTTAGAATTTAAAAAAAGAGACAAAGTTAGAAATGAAAGTCTAAGGAAGTCTTTGCAAAGAATTTGTCTATCTTTTCTTTGTCAGAGATTCTACAAAGGCTAATTAAAACTTTTGTTCTGAATAATAATTATGAAAGCACAAATTTTGAACATCAGGTTATGTCACGCTTTCTGTATGAGGAGGGAATATTTCAACACTTAGTTAATTATTTAAAATTTATTGGAGTCATGTATCATGTTTCCACTAAGTAAAACTTAGCCTTTTTATTCAAAAGTTGCCTGATGGGTCAAGAAAATGCTTTGACACTTAGCCATTTTGGGGTTCTTTTATCTCCCAGTGATAACTTTAAGAAGTGATGAGATCAAATTTGATGGGCCCTTGATGATGTCTTGATGGCTTCCAAATTTGTCAGTCACATTAAGATTCTATTCCAATCGAATGGTGCTATGTAACAATCATTCACATCTCTTGGTATCCTTTGCCTCTTTCAAAAGGCTTTCGACACATAGTTGATTTTGTAAAAGTTATTTGATGCCACATATTAATCTCCCAATGGTTTTGGGCCTTTTTAAAATGCCTTTCAAACTTAGTCAAATTTTAAGAATTTCATTGATAATGTCCATGTCAGTAAGGTAGCGGGCAAGTAGGTTAGTGGGATGCTTTAATAGGCTAATGGGATGCTTTTATGTGTCACAATCTTATTACTCTGCTATCTTGAAGATTTTAATACAAGTGAAAAAGCCTTTGGGAAAGCAAATAAGCAGGATGACACTACACAGTGAAATCTAATTACTCCACTATCCCAATGATTTACATACAAGACCAATAGTGTGTTATAATAACAAGTGAGTATGATGGCATTGCATGGAACAATCCTACTATTCTATAGCACTAGGGTGATTCGTGCAAGTGTAGTAGTATGTTAGAACAAAGGAGAGTGGGATGATGCCACATGGTGAAATATCGATTCACCATGATATAAATAATCAATAGGACCTGTTAGTCTCTTGAGGTGGTAGAATTGTCAAACTTGTTAGATCCAGACCCAACCCAGAAATGCCATGTCAACTGGCTATCATATGTACTCATCTACCAAACATGACATAGCTAACTGGGTGAAGTAAATAGATTCAATATTGAATGGCAATGACAAGTAGTATTTGTAAATTAGGCTTAAAGGGATAGTGTGGCAGGAGATCAACCAATGGGTGATGGGATTGTGTCCAAGTGGTAGTCCTATTGGCAATTCTAACCCCTTTTGAAGTTTGACAAGGGGACCGATATTGTGTTAACATATGGTATAGTTGATGAAAGAGATATGAGCATAAGAAATCTTTCAAGATCGAGTAACTTAATGAATAATCTTCTTTATAAAGTGCTCTTCTTTTCTTCCCCTTGAGAATGTGGGACCAAATTATTAGGTGAATTTAGTGAGTTTGGTAGATGTTGCATGGCTAGAAAATAGTTTTAATGATCTTGAGGTAAGGATAACTTGAGCTCTAATGGAAACATTACAAGGAAGCCAATTTTATCAAATATCTCATTTGGAAGTATATGAGCTCAACTTAGGGGTTGTATTGAGATCGAGCTTGGAGGGATGAAGAGATCATCGAAGATCAAAAGAGGCTTCTTTGGGTTTCCAAGTGTTAAACAAAGATGAGTCCCCCTGCCAATTGAGAATATGGGGTAATTAACTCCTTTTTGGAATTAATCCAAATAAGGTGGCATGTTTTAATTGGGCCCATTATGAATAGTTATAAAAGAAACTAATTTGATGACCTGTTCCTCTTGTTTAATCATCAACTCATGAGCAAGATGTGTAACTGCATTGATTTACACAATAAATCTTGGAGCGACTTGGCATGTAAATCATAGTGCATATAAACTCCAACTAGAAAAATGGTGAGAGGGTGATGGAATCTCACCCCATTCATCATTGAAGTGAGTGTAAATGGAAAGTGCATAAAAGATAAGATACAAGCTTAGGAGGACATGGTAAGTAATTATGTAGGTGTGACTTTGGTAATATTAAGGGGATCCCCACTACCTCAACCCCCTTCCTTGATCATCATCAAATTTATAACCATCTTGATAGTAAGTAAGATTGAATCAAACCCAATCTCTAAATATTTTTCCTATTTAAATAGGTAGGATTGTCATTATAGAGAGAGCCTTTTTTAGCACATAAATGCTGCAAAAATTAGCCCATCCTTGATCCCTCTTTTGGGTATGACTAAACTCTACCCTTTTGTAACTTTGGCTTCAATCCTTTTGAATCAATAGAAACTAAAATTTACCTTTTTCAAGCTGATATGTTTATGTGAGTTTGATAATTAGTTGATCTACATCTATGATAAAAGCTTTTATTCCTTTTGTATGTCCTTTGTTTTCACCTTGCTATCAGTAGGCTGAGTTCATATAGGTCATATGTTGTGTTGAAATTTTCTACAATAGTGAATTATTATGGAAACTAGCTGATTGTGTTTGACACAAAACATTTCAGTCATTCCTTTATGTCCTATGCATAGAATTGAAACCCCCATATGAAACACTAATGTGTGAAGAGACTAGTTTGAAGAGAGTGTAAGAGAGTTTAAGTCTATATCAAGTCATATAGTGCTTTCAAGAGGCTATTTTAGAGAGCATAATAGGCATTACCTTTCTTAGATCTTAGGTTTGATTTTGTTCTCGTTCTCTCTTTTCCTTGTAAGTGTAATAGTGTTAGTGTTAGTCTTAGGTGATCCATCAAGGGAAGCCAACCCTCTTTGGAGGTTCACTCCAACCATAGGTGACCCACAGCCTTGGGGTGTTACCATTATGTTTATTATGTGAGGAGACATGAAACACCTCCTTGAAGGTGCAAATCAAGAAGATAATATGAACTAATAGTACCATGAATGGGGTATAAATCTAGAAAGTCATCATCTTTAAAATTATAATCAATGTCTCTTGTACATTGATATGTGTTGTTAATTTTGAATTGTCTTGGAGCCACAATATGTGATACTTATTTCTATATTGATTTATGTGTTTGTGTTGGGTAGAATATATGATAAATCAAGATATATAATCATGTAAAATCTCAAAATGATAAAGGAAACCTGGAAAGATAGAACCTGAATCACTACTAGAAGATAACCCAAAAAAGGCCCTATAACAAGCATGATAGGTGCCCAAGACAACTATGAATCCATAATTATAAATATGTATTTTTTTATATCTTACATATATCTTGAAAATACCATAAATATATTGTGCATAAAAAATATAACATATAACCATAGGCAAACAATCATGGACACATATAACACATCGACAATATGAAAAATAAAATAATAAGCATGGCAATAAAAAGTAATCTAATATAACATGAACAAATAGAGAATTTTCAATTTTCCTAAATAAGTGGTAAGTTAGAAAAGATAACCATTTATGTATAATCTAAAAAGAATGGTCATATGATGACACAAAACCTATTAATATCATGAATGGGGTATGAATCTAACAAGTCATCATCATTAAATTGATAACCGATGTTTCCTATACATTGATATGCATTGTAAAATTTGAATTATCTTGGAGCCACATCATGTGATTCTTGTGTTAATGTTGATTTATGTGTTTGTATTGGATGCATACTATGTGGTAATTACACCTTTATTACAACTGATTTATGTCATTGATTTGATGTGCCTTAGTTTTTGGCAACCATCTGAATACTTGTTGTGGTTCTATTTTAGGAATTTATTTGACCTTAGATTATAGTTTGGTAAATCATGTGACCCTTTGAATTGTACTGTCTTTAACTTGATGTCCAAATTTTAAGAATTGACACATATTAAAAGGTGTTTTTTTATTTTATATATCCATTATGTATACACACAATATTTTTAAAATTTATTATTTATCATTTTTTTGTTGATTAATTATATCATACCTATACCCAATACAAATACCATTTATCCAAATCCCTATAAATTCTCCTCTCAATAGCCTTAATCTAATAAAAATCCCATTTTCCCTACCATGTCAACCTTGATTGACCCAATTATGAAAGTTACGACACACATTATGTAACTAGGTCAACCCAGGTTGACCTAGTTCAAGGCCAAATTAACTTTTTAAAATTGGGTTGTGGAAGGATGACCTTGTAGGTTAAAAAATTGGAAGGATTAAGACCTATCCATTTCTATAAATACAACCTTCACTTCAATCCAAAAAAGAGGAACATTTATTTTCACATTATTACAACTCATAATTCTGCTACATCTGCATTTGAAGGAACTATTGCTTAGGGTTTGCCTTGGAGGAAAGATAACTTGTCTTATGCGAAGTATTGGAAGAAAGTAGGAATATTTTATCCTAGAGATGATTTAAATTAATTTGATCCTTATAAATCCATAACATTTTCTTTCAAAGCACCATTGGCCAAGGGGGATATTGAGACTCGACATGTTCACTCAAAGGTAATTATCTCTAACTTTTGTTATTTCATTTGATATATAGATATTGCAAAAGTAATAGGTTTTAAATGTATGACTCCTTACTTATATTACCTCTACATGTAAACTTAGTGTATGTATAGGGTTTTATAGGCTTTCCACCTTCCACCTTAGGTGATATAGGCCCCCATTTCTCTACCATGATCCCTTGCTTGTTTTGTTTGATTTAAACCATCCCCATTTATGTTATAAGCTTTGTTAACACTAGATTAGATTTCATTTTATGCCTTATAAAACATATCTAGGGTTATTCCATGATATTATTTACCTAGAGGCTTTGGAACCATCTTCTTTAGGGTTGTGTGATAAGTTCTCCTTGAGTTAGGTTTAGTAAATCTAACTTGGTCATGCTCCTAATATACAAAGTATCATAATATATGTTAGTTGATTACATTTTTCAAGCTTGGATTTACTAAGTATGATAAGTTATAGATCTATCTTAATATGTTGCATACATTTTGGTGAACCAACATGAATCTAACCCTTGTATTGTAACTTTTCACCTATAGGCAACTAGGTCAAGCAAGTCAACTCAATTTTATTCATCACTTTCTGATTTTCATCTATAGGCAACTGAGTCACACAAATCAACCCATTTTAATCCATTACTTTCAAATTTTCATCTACAAGGAATAGGTCCTATCGGTTAACCTAGATTTATTTACTATTTTCTAATTTTTATATTCAACCAAGTAGGTTGATGTAGGTTAATCTAGTTCATTTTCTACAATTTTTAGTTTAGTTCAAATAAATCAGTTGATGTAGCTCAAACTAGTCTTATTTCATTATTTTCATTTTTTAACTCTCTACAAATAAAGTCAACCATGGTAATATTTGTGTTTTTCAAGTTTTTGCTCTATATGACTAAATAAGGTATGGACGATCTAACACTAATTATTTTTTCCAGCAAGTTTCATTATGCAGGATGATCTAGTTTCAAAATTCATATCTAGAACACTCATAGTCAGCCAACTAAGTCAACCATGGTCAACTTAATATTATTTCCCAATTTATTTCTAACCAACTAGATTGGCTTAACTCGATCTAGTTTACATTTTATGTTTTTTCTAATTAGATCAATAAAATAAGACATGATTTTTTTTGCAATTCTATTTTCCTATTAAACAACTCGATATTTCATTTTTATTCACTTTTGCTTTCTAGTTTTTCAATTCTATCAAAATTATACTACACAATCAACTAAGTTGACACTAGTCAATTTAGTGATGTGTCTAATTTTATTGCCAATAAACTAAGTCAACGAAAACTGATCTAGTTTATTTAAACTTTTTTTCACAATAGTTTATGTTGACTAACATCAACCTTATTTTGTTCTGTCCATTCAATTAGATCAGCCTTGGGCAACCTAGTTTTGTCTGTTTCTATTTTATGCATAAACAAGGCTATTTACTTTTTTTTTGTAGTAATTAATCTCACAATTTGTTTGAAAAAAGTTATCTACATGTTTATTTACATTCATTAATTATAAAATTAATTTTTGATACTTGACTTTTGCTTTTATTTTTTACTTTATCTTGATTTCCCTAGAAACTGTGTGTTGATAGTTTTAAAACTACTTAGCTATTTTTTTAAAGGACCACACGATACTCTATTTATAGTCCTATTATATCATTTATATATATCATGGTGTGAGGGACTTGCCACAATACTCATAACCATAGTAAAGAGCTAAACACAACATTACTTTCCATGTACCACACAACATTTAGGAAATGTTTATGATTCCTCTTTTTATTGAACCGTAGGAAGCCAACCATTCATTTGATTTTGTAGTGCACTAGTTAACGATTAGCACTAGGAAGTTATTATTCTTAGCTTACCATTGAAACTAAGTTTTGCAGGCTATGGGAATGATACGTATTTTATATTCAGTGCTATGAAATATCAGGCTAATACTATCCAATGGAGAAGCAAGTATCTTTGAGAGCTTATAAAAGAGTAAAATCCTCTTAATACATATCCATTATCTTCTTTTTAGATAATTAGTTATCACTAGTAGTTATAAATTTTCATTTCTACTTATTATTTTCTATACTCTTATATATTATAGACTATATCAACCAGTATTGGTATAGTTATTTGTTGTCTGTTTTAACTAAAACCACTACCATCAACCTATTTCATTATGTGAATACTCACCCAAAAGTGGTATTTGAGTGCTAATAACTTGAGACTACTTATCCCTATCTTAGCCCTAGACTTATCCTAGAGCTTATTTTCACACTTATCCAATGTTCGTGTAGGCCACATGTATCCCTATTCAGCTCTAAAATAGTCCCAAATTATCATTTCCTGATATTGTCTCTTTGTGCTTAGTGTTTTTCCAGTTGGACACTAGCACCATAATAAGGACACTAACACCACATGGTGCTAGTGTCTTTTGCCCTATCTTTTCCTATACGAATATATTTTCAAAACTAGAACCTCCTAAGGTTGACCTAGACATATTTTATCACCCACATAAATAAAATTATATATATATATATATATATATATATATATATAGACACACACACACATACATACATGAATTTTATCTCTCTAACCATTAGATGGAAATTAGATACAAAATACACATTCAAACACATAACAATTTGAGGACATTCAAGGTTATCAATCCCTATTCTATCTTATGCATACAACCATCTCCAACAACCCTAAGTCCAAATTTTATAGATTCCAGTCTCAAGCACATTAAAAGTACTCAAAGCCACAATCATGCTCACATCACTTGCACTTTCACCAACACTTATTTGGGGATAACTACATTGAGCTTGATCCCTCCTCAAAGTATTGGTAAGTAGGTAACAATCAACATGGTGTTGAGGATGTCCAACCTACCCTACTAATGAACACACTTTTCAACTCATGCCCTAGTTACATGAAAGATCAGGGTTTGTATAATAAATCAGTCATTACATGTAAAATATAGTGTTTCATAACTCATACACATAGGAAAAAACCTTAGAGATTCAGATACAAGTGCACCTAAAAGCTCAAGACAATCTTACAGAGAGGACACTACCACCAATATCATGACACTGCCACCACTTTGCCAATAATGGCACTACTATCTAATTGTGGTGATATTGTTTAGGAGGGGTTATGATACTAGGATATAGTTTATGACATTCATACCAACTTCTATCTCAGTTTTTAACACCTAGATCATCCGTATTAGTTGTTTTCTAGCTAATTTATTACTTGCACTATTTATTAATATTTTTGGAAAAGTCAAAGCTAGTTAATTCTATAAAATTTCAATGGATATATTTATTACATATTATTTCCCTAATTTAGTCTACTCAAATCTTTAATAAACATAGGGTTTACATTCACTATGTCTTAAAAGGTTAAAACATTTGGTGAACCTGACTTACTTCGAACATTACTCAAACCCTAATCTTAGATGTTCCTAGGGTTTGTATCCTTATTTTTCCTATTTTCATTAGCTACTTTAAGTTTTTTAGATTTTATATTTTCAATTTTAGCAGCTCTATTTCAATTTATTTACTATATGCCATCTAAAAAATCTATCTCTATTCCATTAAGAAGAAGTGTTAAGATAGGTGGTAATCCTATTGAGTATATTCAAATTCCTAGTATTTGAAATTATACCATGGATAAGGGACCTATTTTAACTCTTATTATTGATCCTTCACACCTTGATTATGTGGATTTCAATGATAACACATATGAAGATGAAAAATTAATCAAGATCAAGATGATACACAAATTGGAAATTAGGACACTCTCCTCCTCTAAACAATGACAACCTAATTGTCTATAAAGATGAGATCCTTTAGAGATTTGGAGATAGACTTTGGGAACAACCCCTTGATCATTCATAAATTGTATAATCCATAGTGGAAATTAAGAATAAATAAAATAATAGTCAATCTTCAACTCCCCCAATTAATTACATTATTATACCTATAATGGGGCCAACTCAGCTAGCACAACCAATAACTATAATTTAACAACCTTCAGTGACAATTACACCTCTAGTGGCTAGTTCCTCCACTTAAGATGTACAATCCCTTATACATGAGCTTCATACTCTATAGGGTAAGGTGTTACATATTGAGAAGGTAGTCACTAGGCCATCACATGCCTTGGATTCTAATGTTCTCTTACATATACCTTTGGCACATCACATAGTGACAACTCCCTTACCATCCAGATTCATGGCACCTAAACTTACATTTTATAATGGTAAGGGTGACCTAGATCACCATCTCCGAGCTTTTCATGTAGCATGTTTGGACTACGTGTTCAATGAATGGATTCTCATAAAGTTATTTCCATGTAGTTTAAAGAATTATGCCTTATAATGGTTTTATGACTTAATAAATCAATCCATCACAACATTTAGTCCTTTGGAAGACATGTTTTTAGCACACTTATCCATAAAATATCAATGCCAATATATCATATGCCTAAGTTTCACAATCAAAACAAAATTCAAATGAGCCTATTGTAGAATACATCTTATGATACAAGACTAGATTAGATAAATTGACTAGCTCCATGGAAGACAAAGAGCTTTAGGGCATCTTCAAATAGAGTCTTCTCCCAACATTACATGAAGCTATTTTGTTTAAGAAGTTTTTAACATTCATAGATTTATGCCACATACTAAAAGAAAGAGAAGTCAAGATTCTATCAATGGGCAAACTAAAATATACCAATGGATCATAATCAATTACTAAGAATTCAAGTAATCCTCCATACAAAGTAAGGGCCACTAAAAACAAGAGTGATCAAAAGGCAATAATTAACACAACTTCAAAGCCATCTTCTTGCTTGGTTTTATCAGCTCCTCCATGTAGAGTCTTCACCAACCTTACAAAATCGCTAGCACAAGTTTTATAGTAGCTCTTGGAATGCAATATTATATCTCTCCCTCCCATCAAAGAGGGTGATACAACATATAATCTTCCACATAACCATGGTTCCAATGCATTCTACGAGTATCACAGGGCACTAGGTCATACAAAAAACAAATGCATTAGCCTAAAACATAAGATACAAGATTTAATTAAGGTTAATATTATTGATGTGGGCCCACCTATAGAGGCACTAAAAGTATAATAAATATAAGCTAAGACATTAAAGATATTCTTAGATCCATTTCCCAAGCACATGGTGAATGAGGTAGGGAACACTTTAGGTGTTCACTACACATATAGGCACATCCACCACCAACTTCATATCACACTATTATAGAGGAGGCACACCCATTACATAATATCATTGGTATATACCACACTATAGTTTCAAACAGACCACTCATCACCTTCTCATAGCAGGAAATTGTTGATGATGATATAGATATATATGCACTCTTATACGAGCATACATAGATCATCATCCTATCTAGAGTGTTATAATTGATAACGAGTCAAGAATTAACATGTGCACTATCACACTCTTACAAAATTTGGGGTATTTAAATCATGATATATTCTCTATAGACATAATTATCAGTGGTTTTAGTGATCATCTTTAGAGCTCTATCAAGGAGATTATGTTTCCATTATAGGTTAGACCAGCACATGTGACCACTCAGTTTTTAGTAATACCTAGTGCAAGTGTGTTTCATATGTTATTGGGTAGGACATGGATACAACCTATGAGTCATCCCATCCATATTGCATATATGCCTAAAATATATACATGAAAATCAGGTGGTCAAAGTCGAGGGTCTTCCATATGACTATCCTCTACCTATTCTATACGTAGTTACATCACAGTTACTAGTTGCAACAAAATTACCAAATACAACATAGTTATCAGTTAAAACTCATAACACATTTCTTATTGATATACCATAAAGTTTAGTAGAGCCATTAGTGTAGACGAGGCCTTTTCATATGATATTGACACATACACATACTCTCCTACGAAAACCATTATTATAGATGTCCATACGTAAGAGATATGTTTTAGATTATAAAGCACCTCCCTTTATTCATTTTCTATCAAGATCAATATTATTGAGTTCTTGGGGTTCTCAGCATAGGGCACCTATGCCACCTATATCTTATTATACCATATGAGTCCATAAAACCCCTAGAGTTCATAGGATACCATAGTTAGTGCCACATATTCCTAGCACCATTACACAGGAAAATAAAGGTATAGATCATTCAGTACAATAGATTATGGGACCACAATTACCCTTTCACACAATATGCACAATCACAGTTACCTTATTTGACACAAGTCATAGTGATAGTGAGTCTCCTATGACACTCATCAATTAGTATTTACCTCCTTTATTATACATACTTTTCCTCTCTATTTCTCCTTGTAAATAGTTCATTTTCATGTTTCTTGTACATAGCTTATATCCAGAAAATTAAAAAAAATATAATATTACAAAAACATAAAAACTTTCAAATATTACTCAAAAAATAGAAAATTATAAATTGTATGCATTGGTATGTTTACATTTCTTATATTTACTAGATGCTACATATGGTAAATATCTTAGTATAGTTAATTTTATCATACATACATGCTTCACTTATTCTTGTTGAGTGCTTGCATATTGTTACAAGACTTAGGTCCAATACATTGATCAAGATTTGTTATTATCTAGCCACTAGGGGTATATACACTGATACATGGGTCTTCACTTGAAACATTCACCCACTTGGTGGCACCCTATACACAATTTCAATTCACAAGTTCTATCTTTTATACTATACATCCTAACTTTAACATTATTATATCTTGATGTTGATCATGCTACCTTTATTCATATTTTTATTGATTATTATTATTTTAGACTCAGCATATGTACATCTTATCTCTTACATAGATTTGTATTACATATTCATATATACTTTCATTTATAACTTTCTTAGTTTAGACTTCATTATATATCTATGCTTTTTATAGTCGAGGGTATTTAAATATGCCATTGTTCTTTGGATCTACACCAATTCTATTCATAGAATGTATGCTTTGGACATCTATCCATGTACTTGTGTGTGCATTTACTAATTATATATGTGAAGTTTTGAACATGTCCTTCTATGTGGCTCTAAGCTAACTTGCTTATTTATTGTGTATATGCATTTATTGATTGTGTATGTGGACATTTGAACATGGTATTTTAACATGTCCTTGTATGTCTTATTTTCTTAGATTTCGTGATACGTGCCCATGTCCCTTGTATTATGTCAC